>JAWDJE010000004.1:203896941-204216941 GCA_035047345.1 Bradypodion ventrale | reverse complement strand
GAGACTAATTTCTGTCTGAGTTATATTAACATGCTTCAGGCTAAGAAATTTATTTTCTTTCATATGTTTTTACTTTTAAAATGAGATATTTATTACTGTATTCTCTACTTTTCCTTTGTGGCTTTTTAGACTATAAGCTCCTCCCTTTTAAGAATGTAATTTAAGCATTATTGTTAATATTTTATTACACTTAATTTCAGGTCCTACTATTTTTTCACAACTTGCAAGAATAATTTTTGGGGGGACTGCAGTGGCTTGGTGGTTAAGACACTGAGTTTGACGACCGGAAGGTCAGGGTTAGATTTCCGAGTTCTGCATGACAGAGTGAGCTCCAGTCTCTGTCCCAGCTCCTGCCAAACTAGTAGTTCAAAAGCAAGAAATTGCAAGTAGATAAATAGGGACCACTTTGGTGGGAAGGTAAACAGATGCAGACAACGTTGTCTCTTTAGCTATAAATAGAGATGAGCACTGAACCCTAGAGTTGGATATGACTGGCTGGCTTTCAAGCAAGGGTGACCTTTAACTGCAATTTTCCATGATAGTATTTTTTTAATGTTTCACAACATTGAAGTGTTTTTGAGCTTATTGTACATTGAAAGAAAGTAGATTTATAAAGCTGATGTTGCCTGGAATTATTGCAACAATGGAAAGATTTATATCTTGATAGATGAATTTTGATCTGATTGGGAATGATTGTCTGGTTTCATTCTGGATTTAACTCTTTGTTGGGATAAATGACAGATTTAATTCTTCTTCTTTTGCATCCCAATCAAACCCTGGGCTGGCAAAATAAAGCCACATTCTTGGATTTGTCATTGGCCAAACCTAAGTCCTCATCAGTGCATGTTTCTGGCAGTAATCGGCAGACCAGTAAATTAGCAGGATTCTGTATCTCTCCACCTTCACACAGTGTGTTGTATGCAAGCAGCCTCCACTTCAGCATGTTGGTCTTCAATTTTGGAACTCCAACCCTCAGCCTATCCAGAGTCCTCTAAGTGATGTAGAGAAGGTTGAGTTCCTCAGCTATATATTTAATGGTATTCCTTGTCAAGCGAACTCCTTCCTCCATCTTCAAATTTGCTCTAGTGTACCCTCAAGAATGTTTGTTCTTGCCATACAGTTCTTCCTGGATCTCAGCTGGAGAACCTGAAGCACATATCCATTCAGAGGATGCCAAGGATCATTATAGTGTATCTTGCTTAGTTTGCTTTGAGGAACACAAGCTTCTAACTTATTCCTAACAGTGTGTAATATTCAAGTCAAATGTAATATCAGTCAAATTAATGGCAACAGTAAAAACAATAGGGTATGTCCCATTCTCTAAGCTTTAAGTCATGTAAGACTGCATTTCCCCCCAACAAAGCAGCATTTTGCTTCAAGGGAATAAAATACACTTTAAGCTTTGGTAAATAAACATCTTGGATATTCTAGTCCAGCCTTCATGGGAATGCAGTAGAATTGGTCTTTCAGGTAATAAGCATTCCATCTTGCACATCTAGCTTCAACCAACTTAAAGCATTCCACTGGTTTCAAATTTATACTCAGGACTAAGTCCCATTGTGTTCCTAGGAAATCTTTGTTGTTGTTCAGTTGCACAGTCAGTTCTGACCCTTTGCAACCATATCGACCATTGCCCACCAGGCACCTCTGTCCTCCACCATCCTCCTCAACCCACCCAGCTCTGTGCCTATTGCATCTACAATACCACCTAGCTATCTCATTTTTGGCAGCCCACTTCTTCTTTTGCCCTCCACCTTTCCCAGCATCAAGGCTTCTTCAAGTGAATCCTCTCTTTTCATTTGATGTCCAAAGTACTTTAGTTTCATCTTTACTATTTGACCTTCTAAGGAGCAGTCAGGGTTGATTTCTTCTAAGATTGACCTACTTGTTCTCCTCGCTGTCCAGGGGACTCTCAAAACTTTTCTCCAACACCACATTTTAAAGGCATCTATTGTTCTGTGTTCAGCTTTCCTTATGGTTCAGCTATCACAACCATACTGTTGTGGGAGGAAATCCTGATACCATGAAATGCCCAAGCAGGTACGGTCCAGCCGGCTGCTAGGGGAGAGCTCTCACGAAGAACCCCAACCAGTATATTTTATTGCCAAAATTCAGTAGCAGATAAGAATACAGGAACAATAGTGCATTCAGTAGAAAGGGAGCAAAATGGGTTGCATACATGAACAATAGAGATTATTCAATCATAGGTACATTTGGCATACATTGTTTCTAACATTAGGGTACCATGTGAGAATCATGCAAGCTGCAGTACGTGCTGGATTGATTAGAACAGCTAAGATAGCAGGCTCGCCTTGTGAAGCCTGCGTGATCAGTCTCTCTATAGCAGAAGCTTAGAACTTGATTACTGACATTCTTTCAGGGAAATATTGAAACATAGTAAAAAGATGCAGGACATCTCTCGGGAGGAACTCATAACCCAAACAGGAGTGTTTGCACTCTCATGAACTTGGCTTATGGTTCCTCCCTATCAGATTCCCACATGTCCCCACCATCCTCCAACATGTCCCCCTTTTCATTTTTAAAAGAAGGATTGAAAAGCAGATTATACTTTTTACCTTTGAAATTTCTCTTCAACATCATGATTTCTTTACCAGTTAATTTTGCTGTATTACGCTGTGTAAATGAATGGCATTGGAGAAACAAGTTCGGAACACATTGGATGCAGCAGCAGAGAAGTATGAGAAAACAACCTCCAATAATCAAACACATGAGCAACTGATGCACCCAGCCAATTCCAGGCAGCCAGGACCACAATGATTGCCACCAATTGGTCATGGTGCCTTGAAAGGTTGCATCCTTAGCCATATTTTCCATGATATTGATAGTATGAGTAATATTAACTTGGAAATTAGAAATGTATATGCAAAAATTGTAGAGATTGGGGGCTGCTGGGGGCCTTTAGGTCCCGGAGGAGACTGATCAATGACAACACGAGGCAACTGGAGCGAGATCAGATCAGTGGTTTATTGGAAGAAGGCAATATCATTTATAGGGGGGAAAAGCGCAACGGTGGTGGACTGTCATCAGACACAGAATCACATCACCTATTTGCTCAGGTTAATTGGGAATCTCTAAGGGGAAGTTAATTAACTAGGACAAACACGGGATGAGGGAGACCATTGTTTTAGGGCTTAGGCAGGGGTAAACATGTTCTCTGTTTACCTCAGGGATTAGCCCTGGACTCGGAGATGAGTGTTTAACTAATCAGTCACAGGAGTTAGCGATCTGCCTACTTGGCAGAACCGTCGGTCAGGTCATGGAATTGGGTGAATCAAACCCTATCATTTATTCACCCCCCTTAATTTAGCTGCCCGCAGAAGCCACCGCCGGGAGCCTTCTCACCTAAGCAGCCTCTGCAAGGGCTGTTCCATGCCAGATGGGCATGGGGAATCCGCAAAAAATGTGAGTGAATGAGAGCACAAACTCCACCTTTGCTGGCAAGCATTATATCTAAAGCATATCAATTCTGGAGAACAACCTCTCTTATTTCGCCCTTTTCTTGGTTCTCCAATTTTAGGGCTTTGATTGACTCATTAAACATAGCAACAGTCCAATTAAACAAGATGCGAATGTCTCTGTAATTGGCAGATGTGTCAACAGCCAGAATAATGGCTCTTCCCACCTCTGACCAACCAGACCATATCAAAGGATGGGAGGCTTGACGGTTGTGAAGCCTAGCTCCTTGAATGGAGGATGAAATCATGATGGATGGTAAGAGATACCCAAGCATGCAGGTACCAGTCCACCAGGGGGGAATGAACCTATAAGCTCTCTGACCACTTAGCAGCCAGAGGTTCCCCGACAAATTAGTTATTCCCCACTGAGGACTGACCACCTGACGTACCATGGCCCGTATGAGATTGCATACTTGAGTGCGGTGTGAGCGATTGCCATTACTTGTTCATGACATTCATATTCAGTGACACGTGTGTAGTCTGGGTTGGAGGTATTGAGCGCTGGCCACTCAAAGAACATTGAAAGTTTTGGCACAATAGGGATACTCTCCCACCTTGGTGCAGTTTTTGCCAGTGCTATTGCTATGAGACCAGCAAAACGCAGCCCTCTCTTGGATTCTGTCCCCTACAGCCAATATGACATTTGTAGCAGCTTGGTTAACTAATACTCCAGACATGAGCGGGGGTGCCTTCCATTGGGAGTCATTGAGTGGGACAGCATGAAAAACCAAACCTCCGTGGGCTCTAGTGGGCATATGCATACATATCCAACAATCCCAATAATTCAGCTTTTTTGCCATAATCTGAGCATCTAACACAAAAGCATTATTTTCCCAGAGATCTTGTTCTGGTATTCCAGCAGGTCCAAGGTTCAGTCCATGTTCCAGGCTCTGCTCCAATATTTCAGTGGGCCTGGGAGTGGGTAACAGTCCATTTTTTCCCAGTCCCTTATTCTGCAACACCATTTAATTTAATTTTGATTTAATAGTCATATTTATATATGCCACCCACTCAGGCAGAACCCGACTCAGGGCGGCATTACAACAAGTTCTAAAAACACATAAAAACACTTTAAAAGACCCACATCCCACCCACTTTAAAAGACCCATATCCCACTCACCCATCCCACCCACTATAAAAAGAAGAAGAAGAGAGAGTTCTTAATGGTTTACATAAGCCAGCAGGCGGGGACCGTGTTCCCATTCGGGCCCCACACCTGCCCTGCCAGCCAGGTCTTCAATCCTTTCCTGAAGGGCAGCAATTCTCTTTGAAGTCTTAGATCTGTTGGTGCGGACACAGAGAAGGCCCTCCTTCGGGTGCTGGATAGATGTGCACCCCTAGCTGATGGCACTATTAGAAAGCCCCTCCGGTCCGCTCTGGTTGGATGGGCAGACACTCTTGGGACGATGCAGTCTCTAAGGTACATTACTACTGGGAATACCATTGCTTTGTCAATGCAAATTTTTGTTTGCAAGATGATGTCTCTACTTTTAACTATCTTCCCCAGGTTTCTCATCGCCTGTCTCCTAAGAATCAGTTGCCTTTTAATTTCATGGCTGCAATCTCCATCTCCAGTGAATTTTGATCCTAAGAAAGTAAAATCTGTCACTGCTTCTACTTCTTCCCCATCTATTTTCCAGGGACTGATAGGGCCTGTTGCCATTATCTTGCTTTTCTTGATGTTGAGCCTCAAGTCAGCTTTTGTACTCTCTTCTTTCAACCTAAGTAGGAGCTTCTTTAGGTCTTCCTCACTTTCTGCCATTAGGGTGGTATCATCTGTATATCTCAAATTGTTGATGTTTCTCCCAGCAAATTTGATCCCAACTTGTGATTCGTCCAACCCTGCATTGCACATTATGTGCTCTAGTGTATAAGTTGAATAAGCAGGGTAAATTTCATGTCAGAAATTACTCTGGGTTGAAAGGATTTTTGTTGAAGAAACTCTGCTCAGGGGATGCCTGAATGAGGCTCATTTCATGTCTCCAAGATCCATCATGCAGGACTTGGGTATCAAACCCTGATCTTCCAGTCTTCAAGCTCAGCATCTTAACTAGTAAACCACCACAGTGCTGTTTAATTTCAGGTAAGTGCATACAATTGCCCCTTTGCAGATACTGTGAGTGAATACTGTACATAGCAGTGAGAACATTTTCATCCTGAAATGTTCACATAGTTATTCTGCATGTCTAAATCATGGCTTTGAAAAGTTAGTTTTGGGATGCTATAATTTCCAGATGTCACTTGCTAGCTTGAAGATTCTAGCAATTCTCATAAAAATGTGTTATCCCTGTTAGTCTGTGCAAGTATAACAGACAGTAAACAAAGCAAAATAACAACAAAAACATTGTGGCACTTTAAAAGCTAACTGCTGTATTCAAATGTGAGCTTTCGTGGATCAAGTCTACTTCATCAGACATAAAAATGAGATTTCATGGCATCAATTTATACACCTCAGGTACAGAGGCACACAATGGTTGCCCAGCCTAAAAGTAAAATAACATTGTGGCTTTTTACAACAGGGAATAATGGAAAATCCCCCATTGTTATTCAGACTTGCTGTGAAGCCTGGCCCTATTGAGTTGCAAGTGGTTACAAAACTAACTTCTCTTGCAAGCTGATGCTAGCTATTCTCAACCTTTGGCTCAAAATTTTGTTTAATTCAATGGCCTGGTGCATCTAACTCTCCAGGACAGCTTCCAATCAGCATGGAAAAGAACAATCCAATCCATGCTGCAGTACCTTGACTTCTCCCAACCTCTCATACAGGACATGAGTCACATACAGGCAAAACAGGTCATTAAACATAGAATGCTAGACATGGAAAGGCAAGAAGACCTTCCTGTCTCAAGAGTCTTAGAGACACATTGTTGCCCGAAGCCCCGTACATGATCCAACTTGAGACACCATGTCATCTGAGTGCATTTATGCTAGCCTTCTAGCAGGTCCTCCTTTTTGCATTTCTTGAGGGAAAGTTCCAAAGGACACCAATGACAGAGAGACAATGCCCCTGTGACACTGAAGAAATTGAAACTGCAGAGCATGTTCTCTGCAGCTGCCCTTTTTATAGAGACATCCAGAACAAGCTCCTATCTCCACTGCTCTGCAAGTATCCTAGGCACATAACACCCACTGGCTGCTATCTGATGAAAGACCCACCTTCACCCACAACACTGCCAGGTTCTGTGCTGCAGCATGTAAGATCAGAAGAACAATCCTGGCAGGACCTTCAGCCAAATGAACTACTAGCACCATAGCATAGGCTTGCGGATTCCCCATGCCCATCTGGCATGGAAACGGCCCTTGCAGAGGCCACTTAGGTGAGAAGGCTCCCGGCCGTGGTTTCTGTGGGCAGAGAAATTAAGGGGGGTGGATTAATGATAGGGTTTGATTCACCCAATTCCTTGACCTGACCAGCAGTTCTGCTGAGAGAGCGAATATCTAACTCCGTTACCCATTAAAGTAATCACTCATCTCCAAGGAGAGCATAATCCCCAGTGCAAATAGGGGCCATATTTACCCTGGTCTTATCCCTAAACAATGGTGTCTTCCCCTGTCAGTGTTTGTCCAAGTTAATTAGCTTCCCCAAGAAAGATTTCCCATTAACCCGGGTAGATGGGTGATGTGATTTTCTGTCAGATGACGGTTTTGCCACCGTTGCGCCTTTTCTCCTATATATGTTGAAGTTTTCCCTCAATAAACTACTGATCTGATCTCGCTCCATATTGCCTCGTATCGTTTCTTGATCAGTCTCCTCCGGGACCTCCGGCCCTTAGCGGCCCCGATTCCTACACCTGGTGACCCCGACGTGATTTACTCGTGAGTAAGCGACCCCCGAGTGGTCTACCTCAGAGTAAGCGATCACACGGTCCGGTTCTGCGCTTGAACCGTGTCCGACCATCCCGGAGGACAGCGCAGCAGCCCGGCCGGTAAACCAGCCAGTCGGGAGAACGGCCTAAGCGGCGAGGCATTCCAGAGAGGCTTCCTACAGTTTGCTCCCGACTTTCGCGGCGGCTTGCAGGTTACGGAAAAACGCGTTCCGCAGGGTCAGCTGTGAACCCTGACAGCGCAGAGGCCACCGAGGGCCTGTGGTAGGGGACCACGCTACGAGCTCTACCCAGAGAATCGTCGCCAGAACCTATTACTTGCCCAAAGACGCGTCGACTCGTCCCGAGGAGGAAACTTCGGAGGACCCTTCGCAGGTAATATGGGGACCTGTCCTCAGCGACAGCGTCCATCCGCTAGCCAAAGAACTCGTGAAGAAGAGTTCAGAATCCTGGCCAGGGTATTTCAGTTAAGATTTCACAGCCGAGAGCTACCGAGACTTTTGGCGTACCTAAGGGAACACTGCCTGTTTTACCCAGAAGTAGGTACGTTAACCCTTAAGCTTTGGGATCAGATAGGAGACTGCATTCAGCAACCCCCGAAAGCTCCAGGAGGCGTAATTCGCACATGGAGTAAATGTAGGAAACTCTTAGAGGAGATAGAACCAGTCCGGGTAGAGGCCAAAGAACCCCCAGCGCCAGCCGAACCGTCAGCGCCCACGGCGCTCTATCCGTCATTGCAGTTTAGGCAGAGTAGCGTAGGGAACTTTCCCTCGGTGACAGCTGCAGATGTCACCGATGGAATGCAAGGAATGGGGAGCGCAGACGCTTCTCTGACAATTCCAGGTTCCCAAGTTACCAAGAGTGCCCTTCAGCGCACAGTTGAGGAAGAACTGAAGAAGGGGGAATTGCCAGCGGAAGAACTAGCTGAGCTTAGTCAGATTTGTCCAATTCGCTTAGAAATGGACGCCCTCATGGGGCCCCAGAAGATAGTTCATTCACCAGTCCCTTATAAGCTTCTCATGGCTATACGGAAGGCCATTTCAGAGACAGGGCTCCAACGTCGTTTTACTAGGGGCACGCTTCAGCAAGTGTGCGAGAACACCATGTTCATCCCGCACGACTGGAAAGCCGTCATGCGGATGATGCTCAACCCTAGCCAGTACCTGATTTGGGACAGCGAGTTTCGCCTTGAAGCTCAAACTAGGGCTGCCAGGATGGGAGGCGCAGTAATTCCTGACCAGCTGTATGGTTCAGGTGCCTTCGAATCCATCGATGCGCAGATCAACTTGCCACTCGCCACTCTCCAGATGTCGGCAGAGGCTGCCTTTAGTGCTTTTTTCAAGGTCACTGCGACCGGCAAAGCGGCTAAGAATTACACCGCAGTCAAGCAGGGAGCCCAGGAACCCTACATGGACTTCATCAATCGCTTGGAGGAAGCGATCAGTAGGCAGATCGATAATGAGGAAGCCCAGCAAGAGCTCATGATGAAGTTAGCCAAGGACAATGCCAATCTAGACTGCCGTAAAATCTTGCAGTCCCTGGGCAATCGTCCCGACTTGACTCTCACGGACATGATTAGAGCTTGCGCCGACGTTGGCACAGAATCCTATAAAATGGGTTTGCTAGCAGCAGCGGTGCAAGGGGGTAAGAGACCCAAAGGTAAGAACCAAGGAGCATGTCACAATTGTGGCAAGGTCGGTCACTTCGCTAGGGAGTGCCGATCCAAGGGAGGCGGACAAAATTCCGGCCGCTCCAAGGCTCCAAACACCCTGTGTCCGAAGTGCAAGGCTACCATTAGGCCAGAAACTGTCCGAGTTCGGGAAACCAGCACGCGGGCACATCTCTGGCCCCGGTCCAAACAGAGACTTCCCAGATTCAAGGCTCGCCAGAGCTAGACTAGGTTCAGGTCACATTCCAGGCGCTGCGAGGGCGCAGGCCAGCCCCAAGGGTAGTACAGGGTTAGACTTGACTTGTCAGGCAGACGTTACATGCGACCTGCCCGGCACGGTCTATCTGGTGGATTCCCAGTACATGGGTCCACTGCCCAAGGGCTTTATAGGTTTAGTTTTGCCCCGCAGTGTAGCAGGAGCACGCGGAATTCTTGTAATTCCAGGAGTCGTTGACTCCAATTTTTCAGGCGTTCTCCAAGTTCAGCTTTGGACGCACCTGCCCCAGACAATTCACAAAGGAGACACGTTAGCGCAACTGATCATGGTTCCTTGTCACTCACCAGCAGACAGCCAGGGAAGGCTCAGGGATAGCTCAGAGTCCCGGTCAGAGGACCGCTCGAGCGCCAGTGAGGCAGTGCAAGGATACCAGGTCTTAGTGACAGTCGAGACCAACATTGAGTGGAAGCAGCGCCCAGTTATCGAGGTATTTCTGAATAATAGATCATTCTCAGGCCTGTTAGATACCGGAGCGGATGTATCCGTGATAAGCAGAAGCCAGTGGCCAAGGGAGTGGGCCATTGAGCCGGTCTCCGATGTATGGGGGGTAAGCGGCATTCAGGAAGCGTTTAGGAGCCGGGAGTGGGTGACAGTCACAATCCCAAAGGCTGACGGCACAGCGGTAATTCGGCCGCACATTCTTGACGTGCACATCAACCTTTGGGGGAGAGATATTTTGCAGCAGTACGGTGCTACGCTTACCTTCGGGTAATGGCGTTGCCACTTAAATGGCTCACCGATACGCCGGTCTGGGTAGAACAATGGCCGGTGGTGGGAGAGAAATTAGTTGCCCTAAAACAACTGGTTAAAGAACAGCTAGACGCAGGACATATAGAGCAGTCCACTAGTCCATGGAATTCGCCCGTTTTTGTCATTAAGAAGAAGTCGGGGAAGTGGCGACTCCTCCACGATCTCAGAGAGATCAATAAATGCATACAGCCAATGGGTCCGCTTCAATGCGGCATCCCAAATCCTAATATGATTCCCGAGGGGTGGGAGATCCTAGTTGTAGATCTCAAGGATTGTTTTTATATGATTCCCTTAGACCCCAGGGACCGGGAAAGGTTTGCCTTTACGGTGCCGGTTGTGAACCACAGTGAGCCTACGCAGCGTTAAGCGTGGAAATTTTTGCCACAGGGCATGCTCAATTCTCCCACCCTGTGCCAAATTTATGTTCACAACGCACTGGCAAAGTTCCGAAACCTTTACCCAAAAGCGTTAGTTTGTCATTTCATGGATGATATCTTGGTCGCGGTGCCGCAACTCGGCAGTGAAATGTTTTCAGGCCTCCAGGCCAGCCTGGGGGATAAAGGGTTACTCATTGCCCCGGAGAAAGTGCAGAGAACCGAGCCCTTCTCATACTTGGGTCATTGGCTTCTCCGCTCTTTCGCAGCACCAGTTTTGCCCCAAATCAACTTAAAGGATTCAGTCACCTTGGTAGAATTGCAGCAGGTTTTAGGGAACATTAATTGGGCCAGACCGTATTTCCGATTGGATACGGATCTTTTGAAACCGCTCTTTTCGCTGCTCACATTAGGTAAGCAGCCAGCAGACCGGATACAAATTTCTCGAGAAGCGCGCTTGGCTCTCGAGAAGGTCAACCAAATTCTCAGCCAGAGGTGGGTAGACAGGATCACCCCAGGGCCATATGCTCCGATCCTGAACTTGTACATCGTGCGAGCAGGATCCATGTTCACCGGAGCTCTAGGAGTGGACTCTGAGAAAGGAGCGAGCATCGTGGAATGGGTGTACTTGCTGAACACCTCTTCCCGGAACATCGTTCCTCCCCAAGAGTTGGTTTCCGTGGTGGTCTACCGCGGAAGGCTGAGAGCTAGGGACATCTCAGGGCACGACTTAGCCAAAATTGCAGTCCCGTTCACCAAGGAATAAATTCAGCAATTGATGCAGCTCGGTGACTCGCTTCCAATTGCTTTGGAAGGATTCACCGGATACTTGGCATACCACTTGCCAAAAGACCCCAGACTTGTCTCGCTTCAAACGCGGACAGTCAGCTTGTTCGAATTGCTCTCGCTGGTTCCGCTTCAGGGAGCCAGGACAGTTTTTACTGATGGAGGTCGCACGTATGGTGTCTTGACTTGGCAGGAGGGCCAAGCTTGGCGCACGCTGTTAACTCTTCCACAGAAGTCCGCGCAGCGGGCAGAGTTGGCAGCGGTGAACCTTGCTTTGTGCACCTTCGCCAAAGAGCGCCTAAACATCATTACTGACAGTCAGTATGTCAGGAACTTGCTTCACAGTCTGCCGGGAGCATACATCACTCCCGCGATAGACAAGAACTTGCTTAGTCTGTTTCTCACTGCTCAATTTCATTTGCGAAACCGCACGGAGCCGCTCTATATTGCCCACATCCGAAGTCATCAAGACCTACCGGGTCCGATTTCTGCGGGCAATAGCAGAGCGGATGCGGCGGCAAAGGAAATTCAGCAATGTTCAGTGTTAGGTGTTTTCACCACGCCAATTCAGAGTCATGCATTCTTTCACCAAAATGCCAAAGTGCTAGCCAGACAATTCAATCTGCCAATCTCTCAAGCCCAAGGCATAGTTCGCTCTTAATTTAATTTAATTTAATTTAATTTAATTTAATTATCACATTTATATACCGCTCACTCGGCCAAAGCCAACTCAGGGCGGTTCACAATAAAAGTTAAAAACACAAGTTAAAAACAGTTAAAACAGTTAAAACTACCCACCCCCTAAAAACAAGGGCTGCAGGATCCAAAGGCACCATGGGAAGAGTTCTTCTACACCAACCACCCAATGGCGGTTACCCTTCCACCTGCACCCCACACTTGACCCGCCAGCCAGGTTTTAAGATCTTTTCTGAAAGGCAGCAATTCCATCCGAAGACGTAGCTCTGTTGGCAGGAGGTTCCAGAGGGCTGGTGCAGACACGGAGAAGGCTCTCCTCCTTGTGCCAGAGAGGCGAGCCCCTCTGGCTGATGGAACAATTAGAGAGCCCCTCCGGTCCGCTCTGGTTGGACGGACAGACGTCCTCAGGGCGATGCGATCTCTTAGGTAACCCGGCCCACTACCATATAGGGCTTTAAAGGTCAAAACCAGCACCTTGAATTGCACCCGGAGACAAACTGGCAACCAGTGCAACTCCCGGAGAAGTGGCAAAGCACGGGCATAACGCCCACACCCTCTTGCCAGCATTGTGCAGGGGCACCGGGGGGGGCCCTCGTGGGGGGTCAACCCACGAGGGACAGAGGCTAACCAGGTGTGGCAGATGGATGTCACGCATGTTCCGCAGTTTGGCAGATGGCAATACATGCACGTTTGCATTGATACCTTTTCTCAATTCGTTTGGGCAAGGGCGCAGAAAGGGGAAACTGCTTCCCACGTGGAGCAGCACCTCCTTTCCTGCATCGCGGCCATGGGCAAACCACGGCACGTGAAAACCGATAACGGCCCGGCCTACTGCTCTAGGCAGTTAGCCACCTTCATGGCCACTTGGGACATTAAGCATACTTTTGGCATTCCTTACAATCCGCAGGGGCAAGCGATTGTAGAACGAGTCAATCGGATGCTCAAGTCCTATATTGACAAACAAACAGAAAGGGGGGAGCCACCAGCCCTCCCCAAGTCACAGGCTCAGGCACAGCATTGTCTGAATAAGGTATTGTTCACGTACAATCACCTTAATGTTTTTTCAGATTGCACGCCGCAGGAGAAGCATTTCCGCCGTTCAGAAGCTCTCCCGCGACCGATGGTCCGATACCGGGTGCCACCGGACCCTTCATGGAGGGGCCCGGAGCCACTCGTAACCTGGGGAAGAGGGTATGCTGCAGTTATGTCTCCTACAGGTGTCGTTTGGATCCCAGCTCGGTGTGTCAAGCCTCACTTGGAACCACATGGCGTGGACCCAGGCCGGCCCGAGTCCGATCCCGGAGATGGAGGACCTCACCCTGACCGAGAGGACCCGTCGGGAGAGACAGCGGTCGCAGATGACAGCGCCGAAGATCACCTGGGGGATGGTCAAGGCCCTTTGCCATGAGGCCCAAGACGCCATCCAGCGCGAGGAGAGGGAGCCGACACCGGAGAACCTCGTGACTGCAGTCTTTGCCCAGATTCATGCCAACTCCATGGCAGTCACCATCGTCCTGATCCTCTCCCTGCTTGTGGGGGGAGGCGTTCAGGCCGCCCCATTTGGGGCCAACGGCTTGATACCAGACGGAGATCTTTCTGCCCGGATGCATTATAACCCATGGGAAAGGTTGGCGGGTCTCGTCAACCAGTCCGATTTTTGCCTGAAGCAGGATATGGGTTCTGCCTCAATTCTGAGCACCTGTCTCATCCCAGTGTGCCACACTTTAGATGCGCATGCCAGGGATGGCGACTGGCTGCTGAAGAGGATTTTCGGACCGCATCTCCCTGCGAGCTTTGCAGCCTACGCTCGCTGGGGGGGGGATTGCGGCTCACTATGACTTTGCCGGCTGATGCAGCCACTCTCCACACTCCTCGAGTGGCGGCCAGCCCGAACTCTACTTGTGCTCGAATGGTCGGCTGCGCTGCAGTCGGCCGAACTCAGCGCCGCTGCCTCGACACTGGCAGCAGCAACTGGACTTGTGATAAACCAGAGACACTTGGTTCAATGTATGCCCATGTTACCCTGCCTTCGGGTTGGTTCTTTACATGTAATCAGTATACCTTCAACTACATTCCCGCAAATGTATCAGATTCCACGTGTTGTATCAGTCGTTTGACACTGTTACTCCCTACTAAGGATATGGTTACTCCAAGCACAAATGTTTCAGATGTTCCCGCACCCATACGGCACACTCGCACCACCCAGTTAGACAGCTCATGTGAGAGCAGCTTTAGAGTTATGAGTCCAGCCGAATATGTTTCATTGGCAGTCAGCATAATTGGCGTGCCAGGCTTAGCCGTCGGCAACGCTCGGAGGATTAGCCGACTGGCTTGCGGGTTGGCTAAAGCCATCAACCACACCTCCTCTGCGATACCGCTGCTCAACCAGGAGCAGGCAGAGCTTCGCCATGCCATTCTCGACAATCGAGCGGCTATAGACTATCTCTTATTGCTACATCATTTGGGTTGCGAATCTTTTCATGGTATTTGTTGCTTCAATCTTACTGATAACTCCCACAAGGTACAGAGTCAGCTCTCGGCCCTCCACACCATAGTCGAGGGCATCAGAGAGGGTTCAGCATGGGGAACTTGGTGGAGTTCATTGTGGAATTGGATGTGGTCGTGGATTCCGTGGGGGTGGCTCCAGACGGTACTCAAGGTGGTTGTGGGGGTGATTATACTAGGCATAGCAATCTGCTGCTTTGTGCAATGTATTCCCTCACTGATCTCGAAGTGCCGCCCCAAGAAGGAACCCCAAAGCATCATTCCCGCTCAGCAGCTGATGCCTCTCTTGCGCAGAGTTGCCGGTCAGGCTCTTAAGTAAAACAGAAAGGGGAGATGCGGATTCCCCATGTCCATCTGGCATGGAAACGGCCCTTGCAGAGGCCACTTAGGTGAGAAGGCTCCCAGCCGTGGTTTCTGCAGGCAGAGAAATTAAGGGGGGTGGATTAATGATAGGGTTTGATTCACCCAATTCCTTGACCTGACCAGCAGTTCTGCTGAGAGAGCGAATATCTAACTCCGTTACCCATTAAAGTAATCACTCATCTCCAAGGAGAGCATAATCCCCGGTGCAAATAGGGGCCATATTTACCCTGGTCTTATCCCTAAACAATGGTGTCTTCCCCTGTCAGTGTTTGTCCAAGTTAATTAGCTTCCCCAAGAAAGATTTCCCATTAACCCGGGTAGATGGGTGATGTGATTTTCTGTCAGATGACGGTTTTGCCACCGTTGCGCCTTTTCTCCTATATATGTTGAAGTTTTCCCTCAATAAACTACTGATCTGATCTCGCTCCATATTGCCTCGTATCGTTTCTTGATCAGTCTCCTCCGGGACCTCCGGCCCTTAGCGGCCCCGATTCCTACATAGGCTATATACTAATTTTACTACTCCTTAACTCTGAGCAGAAATACTCCTTTTTAAGCACTTTTGTCTCTTGATATATTTCAAGTACCCAGACCTGTGCTGGTATATCGGGCAATCAGGCTTTTCCCTACCCCACCCTCACCTCTGGTGCCCTGGGGTGCCAATAGCAATGTATGGGATTCCCCCACCCCCAAAATAGGCACCCCCATCATTCCCTGTTCAGCACCTTCCCATGGTGTCCTGCACACCCCTGCAAGAACCTCTATTTTAACTTCTGTTCCTTTAATTGTTCTATGCTGGTCTTGGACCATAATAAAGATTTGATTTGATTTGATATGCAGGCTGATGCATCACATCTAAAGAATGAATTCAAAACAAACATTGTGGCATTACACATTTGCCAATGAGTTAGCATCTGTTGGCAATGGTTTTGCCTGAGTCACTAAAACCATTTAAATACAGGATTTAGTCTTTAAGGTGCCAATTTTTTGTATTTTGTTATTTTGTTTTGTTTACTCTCTCATAAAAAAGATACTATTTCAAACCCCAAATCCATTCAGAGTGTTAGCTGCTGTATAATCATAAGGCCTCCCTCCGTCTTATAACATGTCTTCGTATGTATACCTGGATGCTACCCCATTGAGGTACTTTTAGGATAATCAGATATAACTATTCACTGACCTACACTGGAAATTTTGTGTAACAGATTTTGGGGGGGAGGTGGGGGGTGTTGTGTGTGTGTCAGGGGATGTAAGTCTTAGCCTCACACACTAACTGGTTGCAAGGCATATTGTGTCTGTGATGCCTTTAAGACCCTACTGCAGGGGCACACAGGTGCTGGGACTTTTCCCTGATGTGCTCCATAGGCCAGTGTATTTAGGTCAGAGCAGGATTGCAAACTTCTAGCTACAATGCTCAACTTCCTCTGCTGACAGTTTGGACGAAGATTTCTGCGTGTTCCAGAACCTGCTACGAGGACTGAATCTTTGCACTGATCCTGATGATGGCTTTTGCCTGATATGTCATCTGTGCTTGCTGGACATAGAAGGACTATTTGGGGTAAGCCTCCACCAGGAGGACAGAAGCTTTAGAACTCTTTGGCTTTGTCTGTAATTACAGCTTGCATTTACCATGCTGGACTGGACTGAGTGCTACTGAACTGTATGGACTTGTATATAGCACAACTGAACTGTACCAGTGAGGTCAACTGAGCAGCGCAAGAGAATATATCCGTTTTGTATTGCAGTTGTTGCACTGTATATACTTGCACCTTTTTACTTCCTGAGTAAACCTACTTTCAGTTCTGTCTGCCTCTTTTCCCCACAAAGGACCGCCTCACCAGGTGCAAACCTCTTGCTGGCCACTGCATACCACTCTGCTGCTAACTGTTTACATCAACAGGGTTAATATATAAATTGTGTTCTGATAAACAAAGACACTTTTTCCTAAGGGGGGGGGGACACTCTTTAACATGTTAAGGAATTTGATTAGGGAAGTATACAAGTACAACATTTCTAACAAGTGTTGATACATACCTTGCAGCAATTGGCAATGAAGGTGACATTCTAAATTGCTGAGGAAATTACAACTGCCTTCTTTTTTCTTTAAAAAAGCTAATTAAAATACCTGCTTTTGATCAGCCATTATTGTAATGATGGGATAAATGTGTCAATGTTCTTTAGGCTCATTGCCAGCCACTTGCAGGGAACATCACAGGGAGAGTATATACCAAAATAATACCACAGCAGGGAAGCTACAGTAGAAGAATTCCACAAGCCTAAACTAAAAACATCATAAGACAGAAAATGTAGGAAGAATATAAAATAGACAAAACCCTCAGAAAGAGGACATGCAGGGAAGATAATTAGAACCAAGGAGAGCTGAACAACAAATCAAATCATCCTTAATCCATTGAACTGCAATAGGGATATGACTAAGTTAGTGGGATTTATTAAGCATTCCACCATCCTAGTGCTTTGTGGTGATATTTAAAGCTACATCATCTTGGCAATTCTTCCCCTCTCCCTCACAGCAAATTGACAATTCTAAAGCTCAACTGCTAGATAGCTTAGTGGTTTAGTTAGATCTTATGAGTCTGATTTCCCACTTTGACAGGAGCTGAACTTGATGTTCGATACTAGGGTCCCTTCCAGTTCTCCAGTTCTAAGATTTTTATTGTTATTACTCTAAAAGCTGTCCCTGAAAGAATATACACACTCATGCAAACTCTGTGAAAAGTTCACCTTGTATTGAGAGCAAAAAAGAGGAGTCCATGAAGCAACTAATGTCGAAGTTTACTGAGCTTTCTTTGACTACCATCTACTTCCAGGTGAACCATTTAAACAGAATGAAAACAAGGACGTACTACAATGTTCACTCTTCACTATATTCAAGACTAAGTACAAAATGTAACCAGACCCTTCCAACATAGTGATACATAGATTATACTGTCCTAGGACAGAAATGGAAGAATAGCTTATTTACTATCCATATCAGGTATACAGTTGGCAGCACTGGCCCAGATTCAGCCCCACCACCTCCTTCAGTTTCTCCCCAGAAGACTTGGGCTGCAAGCCAGCAGATGAGTGCTTCTGGCTGTCATTGTTGTCTGGGCCATGACACACAAAGTGTAGGTGTCCCTGGGAAGGGAAGCAGTATTGCTTCTCTCTCTTTCCCTTCTCATTTCTGCCAATTTTCTCCTCTCTGTGCAGGCTTCCAGCTGTCCTAAAATGTGACTGTATGCAAGGCACACTCTGCTGCAACACATCTCCTTGGCAGAACTGAGAGGCAAATGAACTATCTGCATTAAATTGAACATCCTCTCCTTTTGTGCATTTCTGATTGTTTTAAAAGAAAATCCCTGGCAAAGGGCACAATGTTTATAATAGCCAGAAAATCTTTATGACATCTCTAAAAGTACAGGACATGACACACTTCTTCTGTGGTTTCTTTTGCATGCCTCATGTTTCTTAGCATCATACTCACAGGTTTAGCATCATACATATGAGCTAACTGCAAAACAAGACATTAATCATTTTTGGAAATGGATGGTTGTGTGTATCTATTTCTAGGATAAGGAAAAGAGAGGTTGTTATGAAGTCTTAAATTTACAAGAACATAGAAAATACAAAGAACACTGGGCAGTGTTCTTCCCCCATTTTTTCTTAGTGAATAAATTCATGGGAGTCAAGATGCAGGACAGTAGCCAAGGAACAGAAGATGATGCACAGTGTGGCTAAGATAGTATTCACTCCCCTATTTAATGCTCTCATGTGCTGCTGAATGCTATTTTGCTACTGAATGCAAGGCGTAATGGCTTTTAGCCTGTGGTAAAATTATAAAATAAGGGGTGAATGAGCACAAGGAGGGAAGAGCCACTGCTTTAAGGCACCAAAGAAACAATATGTAACAGACAGATTGTCACACATAAGAGAAGACAGTATTTCTTATGGTGTCCAGATGTAAGAGGTGAGATGCTTCTTGGCTCTGTATTGTTACAATAATATCACTACGACTTGCCATCAATATTTTCTGCCCTATATCTTGTTTTGACATCAAGACAAAAAGGTAGGTGGGCTCTGTGGAGAATACCACCAGCTGCACACAAAGCTGTGACAGGGATTGTTCTCCAAAGGTTGAAATAACCATTACTTAGGTATCTTTCCTCAGAGATTCCACTAATAACAGAACTGCTTTTGGCAATCTTATAACAGAGACCTCTATGTTAACCAGAGAGGATATCATTGCTTTAAAAAATCAGGATTAAAGAGAAATCCTTAGTGGATAAGTGGTTAGGGTTTTTGGCTATGCCCAAAAGGTACCATGTTTGATTCCTGCTTAGGGCTTAATTTTTTAATAAATAAAATAAAATAAAATAAAATAAAATAAAATAAAATAAAATAAAATAAAATAAAATAAATAAATAAATAAATAAATAAATAAATAATAATAATAATAATAATAATAATAATAATAATAATAATAATAATAATAATAATAATAATAATAATAAATGTTCCATGTTGCATCCTTTCTTCAAACAAAAGGGCTCTCCTGAGGCAGAGTTTGATTCCCATTCAGGGCTTCTACAGCCCAGATTTTAAAAGCAATGATATCCTCTCTGGTTAACATTGAGTTCTTTGTTATAAGATTGCCAATAGCAGTGCCATTGGTAATGAAGCAGCCATGGCTTAGAGGATGAAAGCAGAAGGTTGGGATTTGATTCCCCAGGAAGGATGGTGAGAACATATATAATGGCCAGAGCATAGCTGTCAAGTATCCCTTATTGGCCGGGAAAACCCCTTATTTTACCCTCTTTCCCGCCATCATCCCTTATTAATTAGACCTGTTATGTATTGAATGAATGTTGCAAGGTTCCCTTTAACAGACTGTAACCAGTCAGTGTATCCAATTGTATCTAATCAGAGACACATTGTAACAAGCTATATAGGATGTGAACTAAGTGGCCACAGGTGGCAGTAGTGAGCATCTGGCTCACATGGTACAGATTCCCCGAATACCTGAAGAGCGGGAAATCTTCCCGCCACACCGTACCTGGAGAAGATGGGCGTGATGATCTATGACGTGACACAGACAGTAGCCAATGAGCTACCACACCGGGATATTCAAATGTACAGTGTACTATAAATAGAGCTGTTTTGTCCACCATTACCTCATGTTCACCCTGACCATCATGCAAAAAAGTTGTGTTTAGCCCTACTGCGGCTCCTTCTATTGTCTTCCTTGCAAGACACCAAAAGACCGCAATGCCCTATTGCCACCATTGGAGGGTAGCACAGGATAAGCATGGCTGTCAAGTATCCCTTATTTGCCAGGACATTTCCCTTATTTCTAAATCCAAAACTTGACAGGTATGGGCCAGAGACAAGGTGGGAGGAGGGCGCCCATCCTGCCAATGTCACCTCCCCGCCCCTGCTTCCCCTTGAGTTAAGCCCTGTGCAACACTGGCTTGGCTTCTCCCTTCCCACTCTTTGGTTAAGAAGAAGAAAATTCTGCCCACAGGAGGCAGAGATTGCTGTGGCTTAGTGGGACAATGCCTGATTGCCCAATACCCCAGCCCACCGCTGGACAGGCATTCTGGGCAATGTGTCTTGGGAGACTTCCTGTGCTAGAACAGCTGAAGCAATACTTGGACACATACCACCAACAGTGACTTCACAGACACAGATATTGGTGATCCGTCAATCACTCAACAGCTCAATGCCTACTGCTTCTCCAATGAAGCATCACTGTGGAGGAAAACAACTGGTCTGGTTGCTGAAGTCAGACATGGCCCATTTCCTCCCATTTGCTGCATTTGAAGAGCAGTCAGCAATAATCTCTTGAGGTGCAACAGGAATATTTCTAGTTTATAAGGTGACTCCACCCCTCACATTCACCTGATAAGGATGGGGGCTTCTCTCCACCCAATTGGAATGACATCTTTGTCTGGATAACAACCGGCATTTGCGAGAATTCCTTCTACTTAACAAAGATACGGAAACCATATTCTACTGTGTTTTTTGTCCTTCCAACAAGATGGGGTTTCAGTCAAATAATTGGATAAAAGAGCTGCAGAATTATTCTGCATTACTCTGCTCCCAATATTAATATGCAAACTAGCCACCTTTTTGTAATTATATAGGTATGAAGAATGTATTAGTAAAATGTGGCATATTTGGTATATGAGCATCAATATACCTGCTCAATACTTTATCTACACATCCTGAGATGGGTCCTTCATTGTTTTGTTAGGGAGCATCATGTTTGTAGAGATATTTGTGAATGTATATGTTTCCTGAAGTCATAAATGGAGAAAATTCAAGGGGAACCCTTTTCTGAGTGACTCTGTAAATTTATGTATTCTAAGTGTCCCTCATAAAAAGAGAAAATTTCAGCAGAGCCCAGTGGTTATAGAATAAACTCTCTTTCCCAAGTTCCTCTTGCACTAGTATTAATATCTTTTTAGTGGTTTAGGTGTCTGGCTGCAGATTCAGAGGCTAGAAGTTCAATTTTCCAATAAATAAATAAATTTTGTGTCAGAAATTACTCTGGGTTGAATGGATTTTTGCTGGAGAAACTCCACTCAGGGGACGCCCCAACATGGCTTTTACAAGGGCAGATCATGCCTCACTAATCTGTTGGAATTTTTTGAGAGTGTCAACAAGCATGTGGATAAGGGGGATCCAGTTGACATTGTTTATCTGGACTTTCAGAAGGCTTTTGACAAGGTCCCACACCAAAGGCTCTTGAATAAACTTACCAGTCATGGAATAAAGGGACAGGTCTTGTCCTGGATCAGCAACTGGCTAAGGGACAGGAAACAGAGGGTAGCACTAAATGGACACTTCTCCAAGTGGAGGGAAGTAAAGAGTGGGGTCCCCCAAGGTTCAGTACTGGGACCCCTGCTTTTCAACCTCTTCATAAATGATCTAGAGGTAGGAGTAAAAAGCAAGGTAGCCAAATTTGCTGACGACACTAAATTATACAGGGTAGTGAAAACTGTGAGAGATTGTGAAGAGCTCCAGAGGGATCTCTTGACACTGGGGGAGTGGGCAAAACAGTGGCAAATGAGCTTCAACATCAGTAAGTGCAGAGTGATGCATGTTGGGGCAAAAAACCCCAATTACATTTATAAACTGATGGGGTCTGAACTCTCTGCGACAAACCAGGAAAGGGACCTTGGTGTCCTGGTGGACAGCTCAATGAAGATGTCAACCCAGTGTGCCTCAGCAGTGAAAAAAAGCAAACTCAATACTAGGGATCATTAGGAAGGGTATAGAAAATAAGTCAGCAAGTGTCATTTTGCCTCATTATAAATCTATGGTGAGGCCCCATCTGGAATATTGTGTACAGTTCTGGTCGCCATACCTCCAGAAGGATATTATGGAGTTGGAGAAAGTACAGAGGAGGGCAACCAGAATTATTAGGGGACTAGAACACCTTCCTTACCATCTGAGGCTGCAACGGTTGGGCCTTTTCACTCTTGAATGATGGCGTCTAAGAGGTGACCTGATTGAAGTTTATAAAATCATGCACGGTGTGGACAAAGTAGATAAGGAAAAACTGTTTTCCCTATCGCACAACACTAGAACTAGGGGACACTCCATGAAACTTTTAAGAGAAAACAAATAAGAGAAAGTACTTTTTCACCCAGAGGATTACTGGTCTATGGAACTCCCTGCCAGAAGAAGTGGTGACAGCTATCAGACTTGACAGCTTTAAGAAAGGATTAGACAAGTTCATGGAGGACAAGGGTATCAATGGCTATAATTATGGATACCTAAGGACAACCTCCGGGTTGGAGAGATAGGCAGGATATCTCTCAATGCCATTTCCAGGGAATCTTAAGCAGGTGAAGGCATCTCCTTGGGAATACCCTGAAGGAAATGGTGAGCCACTGTGTGAGACAGAATGCTGGACTGGATGGGCTGTGGCCTGTTCCAGCAAGGCTGTTCTTATGTTCTTAAGGCTCCTTTCATGTCCTCAAGGTCCATCACACAGCACTTGGATATCAAACCCCAACCTTTCAGTCTTCACGCTCAGCATCTTAACCACTAAGCCACCACAGTGCTAAAATATAATAATTTTCCACTGTGCCTCCTGTGAACAGAGCCAGCCTGTGGGACCTTTGGAAAACTGCAGAGTCCAAGAGCACCCCAAGAAGAAAGAAATGGTAAACCCCTTCTGTATATTCTTATCTAGAAAATCCTGAAAAGGGTTGCCAAAATCAGCGCTTACTTTGCAATGCATGATGATGATGATAATGATTAATGCCAGACTAAAAGATTTTCATTCTCACAAAGCCTTACACTTTTGAACCTGTGATTTTGCTATTTTATGTTGAGAATTTTATCTTCTATTAAAGTTAATAGGTGTGTTATTATTTCCCATGGCTATAATCTCAGTTTTACTTACTGCTTTATAATGATTGCTTCAGTGCTACCTTAGCTGATTGTCTTCTCATTGTTGTTGTTGTTTTTTTCCATTTTGTATTGGTTTAATAAATGTGTAAGTTGTTTAAAGGATAACAGTTACTAAGCAATTCAGAGTGTGTGAATACAAAAAATAACAAATTAATCTATTTGTTTCAACCTCTGTTCTGGGACTGCAGTGGCTCAAGTGGCTAAGATGCTGACTGGGAGGTGGAAGGTCAGCAGTTTGATTCCCGAGTACTGCAGGATGGAATGATCTCCCGTCTTTGTCCCAGTTCTTTGACCCTAGCAGTTTGAAAGCAAAAAATTGCAAGTAGATAAATAAGGACCACTTCGGTGGGATGGTAACAGCATTCCATGCGCTCCGGTGTCTAGTCATGCCTGCCACATGACCACAGAAACGTTTGCACAATCAGACAATGCTGGCTCTTAAGCTATGAAACAGAGATGAGCACTGAACCCTAGAATTGGATACGACTGGCTTTCAAGCAAGGGAAACCTTTACTTTACCTTTCAACCTCTGTGGAATAAAACTTTCCTTCTGATGTGGAGATAAAGCTACAGCTGATTTTGGTTAAGACTTAGCTTTATGCCTCCCTTGTGGAGACACTATTTTCCTAGGAAATTAAAGGATACTTTTGACAGCCACATTTATCTTAGTGTCAAAAAAGGGGAGCTTCTGCAAAACTAGGAGAAGCTGACTATAAATAGTTTTGATGGGGTACTTGGAGATGTCAAGAATGGAAGATTTTCATGAGTTTTCAGCTTGATGCTGCAGGTAGATGTATCAATCCTCCCACAAAGTGGTTTGCAGACTTATGAGTGCAGTATTATAGAGCTAACAATTGCAAGTCCCATTTCTTGAACTTCCAAAAGTACAAAATTAAGAGGTCACACAGAGTGAGAGATGAATGTTAGTGCTGATGAACCAAGTTGGATGAATACAAACAATACCTCAGTAAGTTAGAAAAAATCCTCCTTAGTTTAAAATAATCAGGAAGCAAAATCCATGCACAAATGAACAAAGTCATTTCCAGACGACATTATGAAACAAAAAAGTGTTGAGGGTAAAAATATCACAATATAGATGCCATAACATGGGGAAAATGAGATTAGACCTTTGTGGCAAGATACATTTTGTGGCTGATATTTTAGGGCACCAGTGAAAATGCCATTGTATCTGTAGAAAGGAAGAGCGTTTTTAAAAAAAAGATACACTTTTAAAAAATACTTTAAAAAATTAAAAAGATGCATGTGACAGAAAATTCACATAGAAATATGTATGGGCATGGAGCAGCAATAGATTGAGAGTCTCATTCCAAACTTTTCCTACAGACATTCTTTAGTGTATGAGAACCAAGACACAGGAAACAGCCATGGGCTGGTTTAACTCAGGTTTATTGCATGGTGGACAGAGGGAACATGAGGTAATGGCGGATGCAAAGCTCTATATATACAGTGGTAAACATTCGAATGTGGCTCCACGATAGCCGGTTGGCTATTGTCTGCGTGACATCATTGCAGGTCACGCCCTTCTTGTCCAGGTGTAGGTAGTGGCGGGAAACTCCGCGCTGTGGCTATTGATGAGTATGGACCAAGAGAGCTTGGACGCTCGCTGCTGCCCACTGGTGGTTATCAGCTCGCGTCCTAATACAGGGTTTATAGTGATACAGCTGACGACTATATTGTTACTTGTGGGAAGGGTTACATTGTTAAGATACATTGTTATCACACGAAGAAGGTTACACTATTGAACACAACACTCCTCCCCCCTAGGATGAGACGAAGTCTCTCAGCCAAGATGGCTTATTTCGAACACGCTGGGGTCTCGGTGCGGGCTGCCCTGCCCCGGTTTTGCTACCTTCTCCTTGTCCCCTGGCTTCCTGTCCTGTAATTGGAGAGGGAGACTTGTTAGTGACTTGCCGCGGTTCTGCGGCTTTTATGGGAGGTGTGTGCTTTATTTGGGAAGAACCGGGGGCACTGGGGGCTAACGAAAAACCCCTCTTCTCGCTTGGATGGGTGGGGGAACACTCCCCAAAACCCCCCCGGCTCGGTAACGCAAAATCAAATTCGGGGGCAGCAGTCGCAAACTCCTCACCCTCTTCCCCGGAATCGGATAGAGCTGGCGTGTCAAAAGGATCTGAGTCGGAACCGCTGCTTCCCCCCCTTGTTTGGGACTGTTGCCCTTCGTTGTCTCCTCCTTGGGCTAAGCGGGTGGAGGAGAACCCTAACGCTGAGGCATTTTCCATGCCGTCCGTGGATTGCTTCCTGGGAACCCGGCTCCTGAGCTGATCTGCATGCCGCCTCCAGAGTAGACCGGCGCTCGTTTCCACCCGATATGACACTGGTCCCGTCTGTTCTACAACTCTCCCTGGTACCCAGGCTGGCCCTGTGCTGGCGTAGTTCCTGCAATGCACAGGATCACCGGCGGCGAAACCTTTCGACACCGCTACCTCTACGTTCTTCCCCTTGTCCTCGACCCTCGTTGGGTCTAACCTGGTCAGAATCGTGGTCAGCTTTCTCCGCATCAGCAGCTCTGCCGGCGAGTATCCGGATGCTAAGGGGGTCACCCTATACGCTAATAAAAACTGACATACTTGGTGATTCAGGTCCCCCGAGCCCATGCGCCGCAGCGCATCCTTTGTTGTCCGCACCAACCGCTCCACTTGGCCATTCGTGGCCGGGTGAAACGGCGCGGATGTGACGTGCCGAATGGCGTTTGCCTCCATGAATGCCCTGAACTCAGCGGACGTGAAACAACTAGCGTTATCGCTGACCAGAGTGTTGGGTAAACCGAACGTGGAAAAGACTCTCCTTAGATGGTTAATTGTAGTGGTGGAGGACGTGCTCTTTACCGGCATCACCTCCAGCCACTTGGAGTACGCATCCACTACCAGGAGAAAAAGGGTTCCTCGGAACGGGCCAGCAAAATCTATGTGCACTCTGGACCACGGCCCCCTTGCCGCGTCCCATTCCCTATGCGGGAGGCGAGCCGCCTCTGGTCGGGAGCCCTGGCATGCCTCACAAGTGCCGATCATGTGCTCTATGTCTGTGTCCAGCTGGGGCCACCAGAAGTAACTCCCGGCCAGCGCCTTGGAACGGACGATCCCCGGGTGGCTGACGTGCAACAGTTTGAGTACCCTCGGTCGCAGGGATGTAGGGACTACCACCCGTTGGCCCCACAAAAGGCACCCCCTCTCTATGGACAACTCTATTTTCTTCCGAAAAAATGGGTCGAATTCCGTACTTGGGGAGGACGCCGGCCACCCCTTCTGTACCCATGAGCTTACTTTCTCCAGCGTTCTGTCCCTGCCTGTCGCCCTGGCAATGTCGACTGGTACTATTGGGGGTGAATCTAGGACCTCTATTAACAATACCTGGCGGTCTCTCTCTACCCCTGCCTTTTGGCTGCCCGACAAGGGCAGAGGAGACCGTGAGAGTGCGTCTGCATGGCTGATCTCCTTTCCGGGCCGGTATTCCAACTCATGTTGGTATGCATTGAGGAAGATAGCCCACCTCAGCATTCTCGGGGACAGGATCTGTGGCGTGGGCTTATTTGCAGTGAAAATTCCTAACAGAGGCTTGTGATCGGTCATGATCGTAAACGGGCGACCATACAGAAAATCGTGAAATTTTTTGGTTCCCGCTACTATCGCTAATGCCTCCCTGTCGGTCTGTGCGTAATTCCGTTCTGCTTGCGACAGGGACCTTGAATAAAACACTATCGGGGCCTCCCTTCCGTCGTCCAACACGTGGCAAAGCACCGCCCCCACCCCCACCGGGGACGCGTCACAAACTAAGACCACTGGCCGTTTGGGGTCGAAATGAGTTAGGATTGCCTCGGATGTTAGGAGTTGCTTTAACTCTTTAAAAGCCCTCTCTTGCTCGTCACCCCACAGCCATGTTTCCTCCTTTTTAAGCAACCGATGGAGCGGTTCGGCCACAGACGCCTTCCGTGGAAGGAAGGTATGGTAAAAATTTAGGAGCCCCAGGAATGACTGTAGTTCGGTTTTGGATGTGGCGCGAGGAGCCTGCTTGATGGCGGCTACTTTGGATTTGGACGGCTTAATTCCCTCGGGTGTGACACGGAACCCTAAAAACTCAACCTCTGTTTCGAAAAATACGCATTTGTCTTTTCTCAGTCGCAGCCCCGCTTTCTCGAACACAGTCAGTACTTTATCCAATCTCTTTGCCAGTTCGGCCTCACTCCCCCCTGTTATCAATACGTCATCAAAGTAACACAACACTCCCTCCAGCCCCTTCAGGAGGCGTTCCACAATCGACTGAAAAAGGCCGGGTGCCGAGTTCACGCCGAACTGTAACCGCGACACCTGGAACGCCCCTTTATGTGTAACTATAGTTTGTGCCGCTGCCGTGGCGGGAGTTACAGGGAGTTGCTGGTAGGCTTGTGCTAAATCGAGCTTAGCGAAACATTTTCCCCCATTCAGCCTGGCCAGAAGGTGGCTGACCACCGGCACCGGGTATGCATTAGGGCGGATTGCCTTGTTAATTGTACACTTATAATCAGCACAAATGCGCACCTCCCCGTTAGCTTTTAGTGCTGTAACAATTGGAGTTTCCCACTCCGCGGAATCAACAGGAACAAGAATCCCCTGGCCCACCAGTTTGTCCAGTTCCGCCTCTATTTTGTCCTTTAGTGCGAACGGCACCCTGCGTGGTTTGACTCTTATCGGGCGGACCTCCGGGTCTAGGTCGAAGGCTACAGGGGGTCCCTTGAACTTTCCCAGTCCTTTTTTAAAAACGGCGGAGTGCGCGTCGCACACCGCTTGTATTGGATCCGCACCCACAGCATGCACCCCCCCTATGAACAAACCCAAAGGCTGAAACCACTGAGTCCCGAAGAGGCTACAATTTCCCCCTTTGAGAACAACTAGAGGGAGTTCCGCAGAATGTTTCTTAAAACGGACCCGAAATTTCCCGACCCCCAACACTGGAATGCTGTTCCCCTGCACGTCTCGTAGCGTGGACCTCAACGTTTTAAGTTTGGGCCGCACGTGGGGGTCGATTTTCAAGAATTCTCTCTGGGGAATTATAGAATAGGAGGACCCCGAGTCAATTTCCATCCTAATAGGGGCCCCTTGTACTAGTACCTCGACGAAGTAATGGGGTTGTCCCGCGGACACACTGAACACGGGGGCGTCGTCCTCGCTGTCGTCCGAGATGCGGCCCACGCCATCCTGCTTCCTCGTGGTCCGGGCGCCATCTTTGGACCTCGCTGGACGGTCCGGTCTGGCCGAACGGTCTTGTGAGTGCCTCCGGCCCTCTTTCCGATTTCTGCACGCCTTGGCGATGTGCCCCCGACGGCCGCAGTTGTAACACTCGGCTTTTCTGAATGGGCACTTCGCGCGCTCATGGGCCGCTCCGCAACCATCGCAGCGGCGCCCTCCTTTTCGGACCTTCTGGACCTCCTCGCCGTCGCTGCCTTCCGTAGACGACTTCGAGGTTCGTCGGGTTGCGTGCACCGACTGTCCGGACTTGCCGTGCACCGAATTTTCCGCTTTGCCGGCCCTAGGACGCCACTCACGCCACTGGTGCATTTCGTCTACCCCTGCATTCGTGGATTCCGCGGATTCCGCGGCCTCCACAACCTCTGCCAGCGTGGGTGGCGGCTCCTTGTTCATCAAGCTGCGCTGCACTTCCTTGTCCTTCAGGCCACAAAGAACGCCGTCCCTTAGGGCCATCTCTAGGTTGTCCCATCTGCAGGGGGCGGCGGCTATTCTCATGGCTGTTACGAAGGTCTCAACCGACTCATCCGGCGCTTGGACTCGCCTCCAAAACGCGCTCCGAGCGGGAAACATTGCCCTCGAGGGTCGGAACTGGTCACGCAGCAGTTTCATAATGTCCTCGGCTTTGAAGTCACTCATCTTCTTCGGTGCAATAATGCTCACCAGCGTTCGCTTGGTTTCTATCCCAAGCATTCTGGTGAGGATGGCCCTCTTCCTTTCCTCGTCGTCTTTGACTTTGAGTTCCACCAGTGCCGCCTGGAAGTCCATCTCAAAGAGCTCCCAGTCTTGCGGTTTGGTAATGTTGAACCCGCTCTGTGCCCTGGCTCCTTGGGGATCCATGATCCCACCTTCGTCGCCAATTTAGTGTATGAGAACCAAGACACAGGAAACAGCCATGGGCTGGTTTAACTCAGGTTTATTGCATGGTGGACAGAGGGAACATGAGGTAATGGCGGATGCAAAGCTCTATATATACAGTGGTAAACATTCGAATGTGGCTCCACGATAGCCGGTTGGCTATTGTCTGCGTGACATCATTGCAGGTCACGCCCTTCTTGTCCAGGTGTAGGTAGTGGCGGGAAACTCCGCGCTGTGGCTATTGATGAGTATGGACCAAGAGAGCTTGGACGCTCGCTGCTGCCCACTGGTGGTTATCAGCTCGCGTCCTAATACAGGGTTTATAGTGATACAGCTGACGACTATATTGTTACTTGTGGGAAGGGTTACATTGTTAAGATACATTGTTATCACATGAAGAAGGTTACACTATTGAACACAACACATTCAGAACCTCTGACATACCAAAATGAGAATCTCATGCACTGAAAGCTATGATACAGTTGATATGAAATGACTTTGATATAGCTTCACAGCTGAAGATGCATAGAAACAATATTCTAGAAAGCTGCAGTTCAGAATATAGCCCTTAGAGCTTGGATGTATTGAGCTGTAAGTAGCATATTTACCTATAATGTATTACCTTTGGGGTCATGAGCTGAAAAGGATTTTACATTTTAAAAGTGATGTAACAGATGGAAGCTTACATCCATGCATGGACACAAGAGTCTCGGTGAGGGGGTGGTGGTGTGTGTGTCCTCTGCCTGCAGTGAATGGAGGCTTCGAGCAGCTAACAAGGTTTGTCACAGTGCTGGGGTGGGACATACAGGGTTTTTATACTAGTGCATGCCCCAGTGCTGGCCTCTTGCAATGTGTGGCTTCTTCTCACCCATGGTGGAGAGTGTTATTGAATCACTAATGGTGCCAGATAGGAATTTTGGGGCTTGGCTTCACATTGGCTGGGGGAGCTAGGCTGCCTATCCCATTCTGTTATTACCGGGCATTCTGGTGTTAGTAGGGCAAGGCTAGTACTTAGGTCACATTAATTCGTGGGTAGTGCTAGTTAGTGGTTAGTTTGGTAGTGGTGATTCCCTTAGGGCATCTTGGATGTAGACAGGAGCCATATTGTTTGTCAGATTCATGTGAATCGGTGGGAATGCTGGAAATGCCATGAGGATGACATGAAATATGACCAATATCCTTTTGTGTGAATAGAATTGGAAATGGTCATTTGAATGCTTCCCCAAAAAGCCAGCCTAGCCAAGGATAGCAAGAGGTGCATGGAGTGAAGGCTAGGGATACACCTGTCTGGCCCAGTGAGGGGGAGAGTAGCATCCCCTGCTCTGGTGCCAGGTTATGCACTACCTACCCCTCCATAGGTCTGAGGATTGTAAATTTCATTAAATGTGGCTCATGTTTATACTACACTGTTTATATCTTGCCTCTTATTTCACAGTTGTGGGGGTGGGGGGATAATTTTACTTTAGTGGTATAATAAATAACAAATGATTTATATTTGATTTTTTTAAATAGTAGCTGTGTTAATCTGTGTTTCAAGCATATCAGAGAGTAAACAAAAAAAAACACACATTGAAAACTAGCAGAAATTTGCTTCCATGAGTTATGTAGTTTCCCTTAAAGGTAAAGGTTTTCCCTGCTCAAAAGCCAGTCGTATCTGACTCTAAGGTTTGGTATTCATCTCTGTTTATAGCCAAAGAGTTGTCTGCATCTCCAGATGTTTCCGTGGTCATTGTGGCAGGCATGACTAGACTGGAGTGCACTGGAGTGCACAGAATTTTGTTTACCTTCCCACTGAAGTGGTACCTCTTTATCTATTTGCAATTTCTTGCTTTTGAACTGCTAGGTTCACAATACTAGAACTAAGCAGCACTCCATGAAACTTTTGGGTACTAGTTCTCAAACAAATCAGAGAAAGTACTTTTTCACCAAGAGGATCACTGGTCTATGGAACTCCCTGCCAGAAGAAGTGGTGACAGGTGTCAGTCTTGACAGCTTTAAGGAAGGATTAGACAAGTTCATGGAGGACAAGGGTGTCAATGGCTATAATTATGGATACCTAAGAACAACCTCCGGGTTGGAGAGATAGGCAGGATATCTCTCAATGCCATTTCCAGGGAATCCTAAGCAGGTGAAGGCATCTCCTTGGGAATACCCTGAAGCAAATGGTGAGCCACTGTGTGAGACAGAATGCTGGACTGGATGAGCTGTGGCCTGTTCCAGCAAGGCTGTTCTTATGTTCTTATGTAGTTTGGCAGGAGCTGGGACAGGGACAGAAGCTCACTCCATAGTGCAACACTCAGGTTTCGAACTTCTGATCTGCCAACCTGCAAATCTCCAATAGGATTTTGGACACTATCTAAAAGTTGCCTAAGTGGAATTCTTGTAGGCTTTCTGACAGGCATTTTGCCTGGAAGAAATTACTTTTAACATTGCAACAATTGTGGAGAACAAATTATTTTACAAACCCTGTAATGTGGATTATATTTCTGCTTTACCGGGTAGAGTTATATCATCTAGCCGCAACTCCAAGGGCTGGAAGTTTGATTTCATCCTATGCTTCCTGGCAAAAGAGCCAGTACAATTTTGGACAAGTTGCACATTTCCAAATCATTATTAGAAGGAGGGGTTGGTAATCACCTTTTGTATATTTTATGCCTAAGAAGACCCTGGGAAGAGCAATAAGTCTGAATTGACTTGGCGGCCCATAATTAATTAATTAATTCTTTCTCATTTTGTCAGTGGAAAGACTGATCATGTGTCATAATAATAATAATAAAAATCCCTGGCTTATACTAGACCAGGTGCTCTGCAAATGTCAGCCCTACTAAATCATTCTCCTTTCCCAAACAGTGGCATAGCATTTCTCAGTTTGTGGTTTATGAGATTCCCAGGATTTTCATCTCCTTGAATAAGCCTTTCTTTGCAAATCTCAGTGTACATGGTGGCCATTTCTCATAACTGTTTTTATCCTTGACAAAGAAAAAATGTATTTGTGTATTGAAACAAAATTTCAAAAAAAATCAGCAACTGTTTTTATAACTTTCACTCTTGCAGAAGACCAAAAAGATTAGTTTTTGTTTGTTGTAATTATTGTTGCTTCCCACCATATATTAGGAAAATCAGTCAAAATTAGTGTGTAAATTGAAAGGTCCTCAGTGTCACATTATTTCTATCACAAGGAGGAGGGCCTTCTCCGTGTCTGCCCCAAACCTGTGGAACCTCCTGCCGGCAGACCTATTGCTGCAGACTGAATTGCTGCCCTTTAGGAAAGGGCTGAAAACCTGGTTGGCGGGGCAAGTATGGGATGCCGACGGGGTGATGACTCCCACCCATTGGCTCTGCTAGAAGCAGTGGCCACTTTTTATTGTTGGGTGGGAAGGGAGGGTCTTTTAACTGTGAGAGGGTCATGGTTTGTTTTTATGGAAGTTTTTAAAGGGGATTTTACAGTTTTTAGGTGTATTTGTGCCACCCTGAGTTGCCCTAGGACAAGAGGGTGGGATATAAATCCAATAAAATAAAATAAAATAATAATAAATAATTTGCAATGGTTTTACTGGAGGCATTGTAGTGAACAAGTCACACTTGCTTAAGGTAGAATTCTGTATTTTTGAAGATGTTAGAGTAGACAAAGAAAATGATATGAAAAAAGCCTATTTTGTCCTCTGTTTTATTTCTAAAGGTAGCCAGATGTCTCTGGAAGCTGACAAAGAGAATCTGAAAGAGCTGGGTTTTATGCCTTATTTGTGCCAGCTTACTGATTTTTGGTCTTTTGTTGGCCTATTAGGATCTGCACCTCTCTAGACACTGTGAGCTATTACCTCAAAGCTTAGGCTCATAGACTTGCTCCATTAAACACATATAACTGTGTGCTGGATTGTAGCCACAGCTTTCAGTGTTGCACATACATTCATAGCAGTAACAATTTGTAAACTGAGCACATATTTATGAGAAAATGCAAACCAGCAATGGTACATTCACATTATACCACCAAGATTTCCTAAAGATTAAAGTACAGTAATGTACATGTTATTCAAGTTACGGAATTTCTAAAATGGTTTTCTTAGAGGCTGCTACCAATTTAATGCCATCACTGAACCCAAAAATGGAATGGTGAAATGGGAATCAATAATACAGTACTGAAAGCCATGTGAAAGTATTTTCAGGACTCAAGACTCAGAGCAACCAGCCATTCACATATAGAGAACTGGTAGTAGTATATATTTCTTATGAAAATATTAAATTAATTTATAGTTTTCATCAAAGCCAATGAACCTGATTTTATGGCATGGAAAGACTAAGGCATGCATAACTGGAAAGGAATAACCTAGTTATGTTAGTTGAGTAGAAAATATTTGAGATCAAACAATAGATTCCATATTTCACTAAATTTGTTGTTGTTGTTCAGTCACACAGTCGATTCCGACCATTTGTGACCCTATGGACCATTGTCCTCCAGGTGCCTCTGTCCTCCACCATCCCCCTCAGCACTCCCAGTTCTATGCTCATTGTGTCTACAATACCATCTAACCATCTCATCTTTGGTCTCCCCTTTCTTCTTTTGGCCTCCACCTTTCCCAGCATCAAGGCCTTCTCAAGTGAATCCTCCCTTCTCAGGGTTGATTTCTTCTGAGATTAACCTATTTGTTCTCCTCGCTGTCCAGGGGACTCTCAAAACTCTCCTCCAACACCACATTTCAAAGACATCTATTCTTCTGCACTCAGCTTTCCTAATGGTCCAGCGCCTAATGGTCAAAACACACACTGCACATACAACACAACCAAACACACACTCATTACACACACACAACACAATACAACCACACACACAACAGAATCACACACAAACACACACAGTGCACACACATATGCTGTAGCTCTGCGGGGAGAGGAGACGCTCCCCCTCCTCCCCCTGGAAGCCTCAGTGACCCCCACACACACACACATAAAAAATCTTGCCAAAGTTGGGGGGAGGGGATCTCCCTCCTCCCCCAATTCTCAGTGATGACTCCCAGAAGGTCATGCTGGGGAAAGGGCCAGCTGGCAAAAGGTAAGTGTGGTGGGGGTTAGGGGGTAAGGTGGTGGGGTGGGTGGGTGGCGTGGTTACTGGGGCCATGCCTCTCCCCCCACTCTCTAACACCCACCGCACTTACCTTTTGCTGGCTGGGACTTCCCCCCCCCCCCCAGCGTGGCCTTCTGTGTTGTGAGGCGCACCAGCCTGTCCTTCGTCCCTGCGGGCATCAAGGCCTCCATGCCCACTGGGACGAAGGACAGGCCGGTGCACCTCACAACACAGAAGGCCACACTGGGGGAAAAGATCCAGCTGGCAAAAGGTAAGTGCAGTGGGGGTTAGGGAGTGGGTGGACAAGGTGGGGGGATGGGTGGGAGGCGTAGTTACTGGGGCCATTACTGGATTACTCCCCACCCCCCACTTACCTTTTGCCAGCTGGGTCTCCCCCTGGTGCATTATTTAAAAGCCTGCATGCCGGCTGCCCCGCCTCCTCCACGCTCATGCCCTTCAGCCTAATTGGCTGACGGGTGGTGAAGCGTGGAGGATGCTGGGCCTTGTAGTTTTTATTTTTGTTTGCGTTCGTGGGGCAGTTGCCCCACTCGCAGCTGGCGGACCCTTGCGGTTGCCCCACTCGCAGCTGGCGATGCTCGGACGGTGTTAAGGTAAGTGCGGGTGGCTCGGTATGTGATAGTAGGGACGGGTGCGAGCGTGTATGCCGGATACCAATGGTTAATGCCCCTTCTTATAGGTAAAGATGTTAATCTTTACAAATCATAGAGCAGTGGTTCATGAATGGTGGAATTCCCAAGTGATTTCTGCCTTCCTAAAGGTTGCTAAAAATCTTCTCTTTTTCTTCTTCAGCATGTATAGGCTGAACATTGGGGAATGGAGGGAATAAAATATTTCTTCTTCTTCAGGGAATAATAGTGAAACATGTTTAAGAACATGTAAAAGAATCAGGGAATCTTTACCTATAAGGAGGGATGTTAACCATTGGACTCCGGCATACATGCCCGCACCCGTCCATACTATCCCATACCAAGCAGCTCGCACTTGCCTTTACCCAGCCCGTACATCGCAGCAAGGGTCCAGCAGTCGTCAGTGGAGCAACCGCCCCACGAACGCAAACAAAACAAAACAACTTCAAGTCCCAATGTCCTCCGTGCCGCGCCGCCTCTCAGCCAATCAGGCTGACAGGCGAGAGCAAGCAGAACGTTGGGAAAGCTGGTGCGCCCAATACAAAATGAGCCACAGAAAAAACCACCGCATGAACGTGAATAAAAAAAACAAAACTTGAAGCCCTTGTGTCCTCCGTGTCATGATCACTTCAGCCAATCAGGCTGAAGGGCGCGAGCGCGCAGAATGCTGAAAAAGCGGGCACATGAAAAATAAAATAAAATAACGCCTCATGCAACAGGAACACAAGGCCACCGCAGGCGGATGCAGTGCTTCCCACAATGGGAAAGCAAGGTCGCCGCAGGTGGACACAGCACCTCACGGCCTCGCTAATCCAAACCCGCAAAAAAATAAACAGCAAGACAACCACCGGCCTTCTTTCCCAGAGCAACGGGGAGAAGAGGGACTCCCTCTCCTCCATGCTACCCCACCAAAGACATGGTGAGACCACCGCCAGCCTCAAGGGAAGTTGAGCTGGGATGGAAAAAAAGCAGCAGGCAGCAATTCGTCAGGGGAAGCACCCTCCCTGGCGAATGATTGGATGCTGCCTTTGTACTACCCATACTGCTGTTTCGAGAACTAGCACGAAACAGCGGTGGAGGTAATAGAAAAGCAGCAGCCAGCAATCCGCAAGGAAGAGCACCACCACTTATGGATCGTTGCCTGCTGATCTCCCGTTAGGTAAGCCAGGGTAAAAGGAGGCCAAGATGAGAGAACCATCATGAAGAAGATAGCTCTTCTGTGCCTCCTTTTCACCTGACTGACCTAACGAACTTTACTGGACAAAGAGCAAGCTGACTGCCGGCTCTTCCTTTTCCCCATTGCTGCATCAAAACCTAATTTCGAAACAGCAGTAGGGAAAAGAGGCAACGACAGACAGGCCATTCTTCACCCTGCAAAACACAACCACAACAAAACAAATCAGTTTAAAAAAACAACCAACCATCAAAAATACAAACACAAATAAATAAACTAAAAAATGCCAATAAACCAAGTAGAAAACACAACAATATACTACAAACTCAACAAAAAACATCCAAAATACCAAAGGCTACTAAAAACAATAAAAAAACTCACTAAAACACCTGTCTACAACATGAAAATACCTAACTCAACAAACAATTATATCACAAATTAAACAAATAAATACAGAAGAAATCAGAAAAATAAATAACCAGAAATAATCAAAACAATTAAACACATCTCAAACCAAAAACAAAAGAACAAGCAGAAATACTGGGGGGGGGGGGGGTGTTAAGTAGAAACTCTCTACTTAAAAACCCCCATCCCAACACCCCAAAATCAAAACAAAATCAAAATAGATTAAACAATCAAGAGCACTCACCAAACACATCCTCCCTCCATGCCTCCGGAACAGAACTGAACAAAGAAAGAAAATCGCAGTAGTCTTAAACACAGCTCCACCTAGAGGCCGGAAGATTAAAAAACAGTTTAAAATATTTTAAAAATCAAAATAAGAAATAAATAAAGCAAATAAATAAAATAAAATAAAAAACCACAAATTCAAAACACCACCACTCAAACCAACCCTAACCATAAAAACACAAAAAAAAAAACTGTGCAGCAAGGCTGGGCAAACTATGCTAGTTACAATATAATAACAAATTAGAAGAAAGAAATGAAGAGTGATTCATTTTCTTGTTTGGTGGTGCTGGACGGCCTTTTGTGTTACTACTACAAAGAGCTTGCCCTCCCCTCTCCTCAGACTTTTATTTTAGCTGGCTTGCTGATCAATTACAGAAGTACATCTATTAGAAGAAAATCACTTAAGTAATTTAACAGCTATAATTTAGGCAAACACAACAGTGACCTCCATGTTTGAATAGCGTTAAACAAATTGCAGTAGTAATTATTTTGAAAAGGCCATTAGAAGTGCATGATTAAATAATTTGCCAATGTAATCTGTGTAGTACATCAACAATTGTTTCATTATTCAAATATCTACTGTTAGACTTCACATGCACTCCATCTTCTGCTGTTATTTTTTCCTTGTTTTTCAAAACAGCTCAATATATTTTCTCCAAGGAACTTTCTTACTTCAGTAAAGATAACTCTTGCAAATGTTCTTCTTCCATGAAGGATTCAGAGTATAAAAAATAAATAATTTTTGGACCTCAATTCCCAGGAGTCTTCTGCTGTCATGGGTGCTGGCTGAAAATGGGATCTGAAGAGTTGTAGTAAAAAAAGAAACGTCTGCAAAGTTAACATGTGAACAATAGCTAACGATGGGCTAGAATACCAAGCTTTGACCCACCATAGTCGATGCATACACTGGGCCTGTTTTAGAAGCTATATGGATTGTTGTCCCAAGAGACATTTCCCCCCAGTTGTGATTCCCTGTTTGTGGAACTCTCTCTAAGTATTTTCATCTTTTATTTATTTATTTATTTACTTATTTACACTTATATATTATTATTCACCTACAACTACAACCCTACATCTGCATGTGTTATCTGGCATTCCAGCCTAAGGAGGCAATGATTTTTCACCTACATTTCACATTAGCTGGTGCACATACTCAATAGTCAAATTTTCAATGCCAAAAATCCTAAACACTTCTCCCTAATCCCATTAAACTGCAAGAACAACCATTCCTCAAACTCCCTTCCAAGGAGGTAATTTAGATAATACAGGTGTTCTTAATCTCAAAAAGACTCTATGTTCCTATTGGCAAAGCACAGCTTCATATGATATGGATTTATTTATTTTCATAATAGTCTGTGCTTTATATTCTTAATTACAGTAAAAAATAAAATGAATAATCAGGAGAAAGAGTGGTTTAAACAATCAAGTAGGATTTTTTGGTAGGGGCCATAGGTAATAGTTATGAATATAAACCTAGGTACTTGGAACTGAATAGTAAAGATTAAAAATACTGTAAGATTTAAATATATTTATTCAATATTTAAAGCACAAAACAATTATGTTACAAATTGCTGATCTTTTTTACAATTACGCTTACACAGACTGTCCATCTCAAACATTCTTCTAATCCCCTTCATCTTGTTGCACTAATTTTTTCTGAGGTCTCTTTATGCAGTCAAAATATGACCTAACTCTCCTCAGATCCTCAATATTCTAATCATGCTAACCAATCACCATTCAGCTACTCAGTTGACAATCACTGAAGCACTCTACCTGTGACCATCCATAATATAGGCATTCTAACATGGTTATGAGGAGAGTGAGTAGTAAGATCTTGGTGATGTTGGGCAGAGGCTGATACAATGCTCAGAGAGCAGTTGGCCATTACAGGAGACCTTGGGGCATATCCGTGATGGTGAACCTATGGCACACATGCCATGAAAGGTATGCAGCGCTGTTCAGCTGGCATGTGAGGAGATCCAGGTTAAGCCTCGGGACTCTCGCTTTCCCCCACCTCTGGCCGACGGACCAGAGGGAAAATGGCAACACCTGCAGGAGGGCGGTCGGCACTCCCCAAGACCTGTGCCAGCCATGGCTCCCGCCGTGGGCACACAGATGCATTAAGAGACTCTGTGGTTGGTGCCTTTGGAGCCCATGCTTTCCTGCTGAGAAGCGAGGGGATGGCATTACCATCTTCAACAAGGCCCATCAGGCAATCAGCTGGTGGAGAAGGAGGCGGGGAGCTGAAAGACCTGTGGCCCTCTGGGGGCGATAGGGGGAGGTATGGGCCAAGAGGGGAGAGGAGGTGGCTGAGGGAGGGAGAGATAGAAAGATTGAAGAACTAACTTGCCAGCCAGGGAATAGGGGCTGCAGTCTGTCTGAGGCAGGCATGGGGGTTCCTGGGAATCATATTAAGGTTGTGATGGGCATGGGTCAATATAGTGGGTACCAAGGGGTGGGCTGCACTCAGGGAATGCAGGACTGATGTTTAATATCTGTTCCCTGTTCCAGCCCCTTGGTTACATCTCTGGTTCCTGAGCAACCTTTCCAGAGCACCCCTGTCCTCAGGCTGCTGCTGCTGAATGCCAGGTTGGTTTGTAATAAGGCTCCTTTAATTCAAGACACTATTCTGGAGGAGCGAACTGACATGGCATGCATCACCGAGACCTGGCTGGCACCGGAAGATGGTGTGCCAATATCAGAATTGTGTCCAGCTGGGTTCGGTATCTGGAACCAGCCTAGAGGGGAGGGGAGGGGAGGGGCAGTGGTGTTGCTATTGTAGCCAGAGAGTCTTTTGGGAGTTGCCAGGGCCACTGCTCCACAAGTTCCAGGTGGTGAGGCTCTACTCCTGCAGTTGGGCACTAAGAGTCAGTTGGGTGTCTTACTCCTGTACCTGCCCCCTTGCAGGGTAAGGATGCCCTGCCTGAGCTCCTCGAGTCCATCTTGGGGTTGGCGTTGGAGTTCATCAGGTTGATGGTTCTGGGGGACTTCAATTTGCCTTCTCTGGGAGCGAGCTCTGAGGTTGCTCAGGAGAACTGATGGATCCTGATGGATTCCAGAGGAAGCTGGGGTTTTTTCCCCCTCTGGATCAGGAACACGATTTGCCCGAGGTGCTCGTCGACTTGTGGTACACGATGACGACGGTGACCTTGGATGAAATCGTGCAACTACGGCCTCTCTGGGACCGTGGAGCTAGATCATCCCCGTAGTTCACTGAAGAACTTCAGAAGCTCAAATGGGATGAGAGATGCCTAGAGTGCCGCTGGGTATGGACAAGGAGGGAAACTGACTGAACACTTGCTAGAGCCGCTATTAAGGCCTATCAAGTGGCGGTGAGGATGGTGAAATGTCAATATTTCACCACCCTTGTTGCCTCCGCCAATAATCGCCCAGCCACCCTGTTTGGGGTGACCAGGTCCCTCCTTGGTGGGGGGGGGGGGCTGGTGACTGGTTGGCAGGGTTCGGCTGAGGACATTGCTGACCATCTGGTGGAGAAAATCGATCGGATTCATTCGGGGCTCAATCCTGGCATGGTTAAGGAGGGTCCAGAGGGTACTTGAGTACAGTCTTGGAAGGTCATCTGGGACCAGTTTGCCCTGTGGGCCCTGATGAAGTGGACAGGCTCCTTGCAGCTTCGCACATCACTACTTGCCCATTGGATCCCTGTCCCTCATGGCTGGTGAAAGCCTCTAAGGAGGTAACAAGTAGCTGGATTGTGGCAATAATTAATGCATCATTACAAGAGGGGGTGGTTCCTGCGCCTTTAAAACACGCTTTGGTGCACCCCCTCCTAAAAAAGTCTTCCCTTGACTCAGTTGTCCTCCCCTTTCTGGGGAACATATTGGAGAGGGCGGTGGCATGTCAGTTGCATGGAGTCCTGGATGAAGCAGATTATCTGGACCCCTTTCATTCTGGTTTCAGGCCTGGACATGGTACTGAGAAAGCATTGGTCATGCTTGTGGATGATCTCTGGAGAGAGCGAGACTGTCGTTATCCATCCATCCTTGCTCTACTTGACCTCTCAGCAGCCTTTGATACCGTCGGTCACAGTATCCTTCTGGGATGGCTCAAAGGGTTGGGGATCCAGGGCACTGTGTTGTCTTGGTTTTCCTAATTCTTGGAGGGCCGTACCCAGTCAGTGTGGTTGGAGAGTTAGAGGTCCAGCCCTAGGCTTCTCCAATTTGGGGTGCCTCAGGGCTCGGTCCACTCTCCTCTCCTATTTAACATTTACATGAAGCCCCAGGGTGAGATCAACCATTCCCAAGGGGTGCAGTACCATCAGTACGCGGATGACACACAGTTGTATATCTCGGCCCATGGGGACCCAAGTGATGCTGTCAATATCCTGTCCGGGTGTCTTGAGGTTATGGGGGTCTGGATGGGGGCCAATGGGTTACAGCTGAACCCAAGCAAGACTGGGTGGCTGTGGGTTCGGGGTTCCACATTATCCTGGGAGCTGCCATCCTTGGTCTTGGATGGGGCTACTCTGCCCCAGACAGACCCAGTGCGCAACTTGGGAGTCCTCCTGGATGTGCGTCAGCTGCTAGAAGAGCAGGTGGCAGCCGTGGCCAGGAGGGCCTTTGCACAGCTATGATAGGGATTCCATGCTCATGGTCACACATGCCCTGGTTACTTCCAGACTTGATTATTGTAATGTGCTCTACATGAGGCTGCTCTTGATGACCATTCGGAGACTGCAGCTGATCCAGAATGTGGCGGCTCGGGTAGTGATGGGGTGCAGGCGCTATGTCCATGCTTCTCCTCTGCTCCAGGAGCTGCACTGGTTACCAGACTGTCTCCGGGCGCAATTAAAGGTGCTGATAATGACCTTTAAAGCCCTTCATCGTAGTGGGCCAGGTTACCTAAGTGCAATAAACAACAACAACTCATCAATATAAGCAATTATGGATGAAGGTAAAAGTCTCTTTTGCTCCAAATCCAGTTGTGTCTGACCCAACTGGATTTGGAGCCAAAGAGCCAATGTTGTCTGCATCAGCAGCCATTTCCATAGCCACGTGGCAGGCATGACTAAATGTGAGAGTACACAGAATGGTGTTACTTTTCTCAACTAGGGAGAAGAAAATGAATCTGCTTGCGTAGGCAGGAATGCAACTGTGCAATAAACAGTGTCAGTGCTTGGTAGATAAAATACTGAGTTCCAGGCTTGATTAATTTGGTTGCAATATTTTCTTTATATACAAGTATAACAAGATCAATTATATTTGTATATAAAGAAAATATTGCAACCAAATTAATCAAGCCTGGAACTCAGTATTTTATCTACCAAGCACGGACACTGTTTATTGCACAGTTGCATTCCTGCCTACACAAGCAGATTCATTTTCTTCTCCCCAGTGCGTTCTCCGCTTTGCCCAGTTACTTTTCTCAATACAGTAGTACCTACCTGTATTTATCTACTTGCAATTACTTGTTTTCTAATTGCTAGATTGGCAGGAAATAGGACATATGACAGGTGCTCACTGCTGCACAGAACTCAGATCTTGAACTGCTGACCTGTCGACTTTCCAGTCATCAAGTTCAGCATCTCAACTACACAGCTGCCATAAGCAATTCTACACAAACTTTAAACATCAAGGTCCCAACTGGGTACAATTTTTAAAAACATTTATATCCCACCCTTTTGGTGCATGCACCACTCAAGGTGTCATACAAACATTAAAAAAAAACACCATAAAACACAGCAACAAATAGAGCAACTAAATAAGGCACAACTAATAACATAAGAATACTATGCCAAAAACATTTAAAAAATGAAAAAGGAAAACATGAAAACTTATATACCAACATACCATCCTATAGCATCAGAAGTATATAAAATATCATTTTGAATATAATCAAGAAATATTCAGCTACAAAAAGTAAAGGTAAAGGTTCCCCTTGCTCGAAAGCCAGTCATATCTGACTCTAGGGCTCAGTGCTCATCTCTGTTTCAAAGTCGAAGAGCCAGCGCTGTCTTCTTCTGCAGACGTTTCTGTGGTCATGTGGCAGGCATGACTAGACACTGGAGTGCACGGAACGCTGTTTACTTTCCCACTGAAGTGGTCCCTATTTGTTGTTGTTGTTCAGTCGCACAGTTGACTCCGACCCTTTGCGACCCCATGGACCATTTTCCTCCAGGCGCCTCTGTCCTCTACCATCCCCCTCAGCCCTCCCAGCTCTGTGCCCATTGTGTCTATAATACCATCTAGCCATCTCATCCTTGGCCTCCCCCTTCTTCTTTTGCCCTCCACCTTTCCCAACATCAATGCCTTCTCAAGTGAATCCTCCCTTCTCATTTGATGTCCAAAGTATTTTAGCTTCATCTTTACTATTTGACCTTCCAATGAGCAGTCAGGGTTAATTTCTTCTAAGATTGACCTATTTGTTCTCCTCACTGTCCAGGGGACTCTCAAAACCCTCCTCCAACACCACATTTCAAAGGCATCTATTCTTCTGCGTTCAGCCTTCCTAATTGTCCAGCTCTCACATCCATACATTACTACTGGGAAAACCATTGCTTTGACTATTCTAATTTTTGTTTGCAATGTAATGTCTCTGCTTTTCACTATGTTCCCCAGGTTTCTCATCGCTTGTCTCCCAAGAATCAGTCGCCTTTTTATTTCATGGCTGCAATCCCCATCTTTATCTACTTGCAATTGTCCCTATTTATCTACTTGCAATTGTCTTGCTTTCAAACTGCTAGGTTAGCCATCAATAAATGTAACAAGAGCAGCAAATAGAAATCCCTGTTTCTCTCCCACCCCATCCCATCCATAGCTATCCATAGCTCATCCGTAGCTATTAGAAAGATTCCATCACAATTGTAATAGCATCCCCTCCCCTACACCTTCTTCTTCATTATATTCCACAAGTTTCAATTCCCTGTTCATACATAATATTTGAACAAGCCTCTAGTAACCCAAGTATTTAAAAAGTGAGCAAAGAAACGTTGGCATAGTAGGTTTTGTAACTCATCATCTCTGCCATGGCTACACTGAGTATGTGATAAAATCCAGCTTTTTAGTGCCCATCAGGGGACTCATTCCTTCAGAACAGATTCTAGATGAATGTGAAATTGCCTCTACCACATCTGCATTACAAAGGCCCCTTTGTGTCCTTAGTATAAATTCCTCTCTAGATGCAGAATGTGCATTTGGGAGAGAGCAGGGATGACCAAGGTCTTCCATTGTAAAATTGCCTGTTGGCAAGCAAGTTAAATATCTATACACATAACAACAGAAGCTGAAATTCCAGACTCAAAGCCTTTCAGTTCCATTTTTAAAAAAGATATCACAGGAGAATGAGTAAAATTTCCGAAAGATTACTCTTTGCAAAAAGGTGATTGAGCTGCAGCACTATGCTCTTTCCCTGTGTTTTACAGGTTACTTTTACACCTGTAAGGTATTTTCTGAATCAAATACTTATGCAAATTCACTCATGTCAAATACACTAATATAGAAAGCCAAGACATGATGAAGTTGTCAGTGCAAAATACAGGGCACATAACATTTCAATCATTTCATATTTCAATTTAAATAGCTAAACATCCATCGGTGAATTTGACAAGATTTTGGCTGATTACACTGCATCACAAAAAATAAAATAAATATTGTCTGCTAACTTGGTCTAATCCATGTGTCTTATACTAAATCAAGTGGAGTGAATGCAAATCTGAAGTCCAATTCTGCCTAGAACATCAAGGTCTTAAGTAAATGATGTGAATAGGTTCCTGTGTTGATCATGCAGTGTATATTTGCCACAAATGTAGCAAAAATTGTCCAGTTTATTAACACAGCTGCACTTACTCATCTTTAGCTCAAAACAGACTCGCTATGGCTTAACTGTACTATCAAATAAGATGGTTTCATACTAGAGGCAAGCCCTTGGTCCATCTCGCCTTATATACCTATTTTTGATGTTTACTCACTGACTTGCCCAGACATGCCCAGCCACTGCTGGGACATGCATGCCACCAGGGGATGTGATTCAGCTGAGGTGGCAGCATGCATAGTGGTAGCTGCAACTCTTATTTTGTTCCCATGTAAAAATACATAACCCAATTACCAACCTTTTGAACAGCTATAGCATACCTTAAAATCTGTATGTGATATTCAAATTCTGAGCTCAGATTTGGAATCAGCACACTCGATATCATGTAAATCACATGTGTTATTCCCACTAGCAAAATCATTGTTGTTCAGTGTTATTTTCCATTCTGTTTACAGAAAGGTAGGGACTCCTGCAATGTTTAGATATATATTTTAAGAATTAAGCCTAAAACAAGTGTTTAAAAACATATGCATTTGTTTAGTATAAAATGCATAAACCTCATTTCACAGTTAAATTTCACACATTCACACTGCACTTGTGAAAAGAGGGTTAATCTGTGACCGATTGCCTCCATGCTACTCCTTCCCTGTTTCAGATGCCATCAGAAGCTTCTTTTTCTCTCCTGTGACATTGGTTTCTAGTCTCTTCAACTACAAGCAAAATAACATTGGACTGCCATTTTTCTGGTCCTTAATTCCCAAGAAGTTTCTTTCTGAAGGGAAAATTGTGACCAATATTACACTATTGCCACATTTTGTGTGGTTACCATCTCATGGTGTTTCTTGGAGCAGAATTAGTTATTGAAGTCTCTCTGTTTGAAATCTGAGAGGATTCTTTCTGAGATATTTTTAAAAATTTCTCACTGGTACCCCTTGTAAAAACAGGAGGTTTGGCAGAATATTCTCAGAATTCTCTCTGTCACTTTTTATAATAATAATAATAATAATAATAATAATAATAATAATAATAATAATAATAATAATAATAATAATAATAATAATAATAATATTCACAGATTGATTATTTGCATCATCATAACAGGGACTGCAGTGGCTCAAGTGGCTAAGATGCTGACTGGGAGGCAGAAGGTCAGCAGTTCAATTCCCGTGTACTGCAGGACAGAATGAGCTCCCGTCTTTGTCTCAGCTCCTGCCATCCTAGCAGTTTGAAAGCAAGAAATTGCAAGTAGATAAATAGGAACCACTTCGGTGGGAAGGTAAAAGTGCTCCGTGCGCTCCGGTGTCTAGTCATGCCTGCCTCATGACCACAGAAACGTCTGCAGAAGCAGACAGCGCTGGCTCTTCGGCTTTGAAACAGAGATGAGCACTGAACCCTAGAGTCGGATACGACTGGCTTTCGAGCAAGGGAAACCATTACCTTTACTTTTACATAACAGGGTTGCAAAAATTATCCATTGGAAACATTGCCAGAAGTTTGGATTTGAATGCAGTAAAAATCATTGGGCACATCAAGTAGAGAAAGTTTTAGAGAAAGAGAGAGTCAAGATACTGTGGGACCTTAAAATTCAAACAGATAGACATCTGCTTCACAAGACACCTGATATGACTGTTGTGGAAAAGAAGAAGGTTTGGTTTACAGACATTGCTATACCAGGAGATGCACGAATTGAATACAAACAACTAGAGAAAATCACAAAATATTGTGATTTGCAAATTGAAGTTGACCGGCTAAAGGTAAAGGTAAAGGTTTCCCTTGCTCGAAAGCCAGTCGTATCCGACTCTAGGGTGCAGTGCTCATCTCTGTTTCTAAGCCGAAGAGCCAGCACTGTCTGCTTCTGCACACATTTCCGTGGTCATGTGGCAGGCATGACTAGACACTGGAGCGCACGGAACGCTGTTTCCTTCCCACTGAAATGGTCCCTATTTATCTACTTGCAATTTCTTGCTTTCGAACTGCTAGGTTAGCAGGAGCTGGGACGAAGACGGGAGCTCATTTCCATCCTGCAGTACTCGGGAATCAAACTGCTGACCCGCTTCCCAGTCAGCATCTTAGCCACTTGAGCCACTGAAATTTGTTGTTGCTCCCATAGTGATCGGAGCCCTTGGAGCAGTACCTAAAGTACTCCCTAGATATTTGGAAATTTTTGGACTTATCTGATTTGAACCTTCTAACTCTCTAAAAAAAACAACTCTACTGCGGACTGCATATATACTCAGACATTACCTTAACAGCTCTTAGGTCCTTAGTTAGGGCTTGAACTGTGAACTAAATGGTTGTTTTGTACAATGATGATGATGATGATGATGATGATGATGTGGAGTCCAACATTCAGCACTTCTTCCACCTTAAAATGACAGTAAGTTCTGGGTGTTGTAGAACCAAACTATGGTTGGGCTGATATTTGGTATATTTACCTCTTGAAGAGGCGAGGAAAGTAAATGATGGTTGAGGAGACTGTGCAAAGTGCTTCTAATGTTGATCCCTACATTTTGAGAATGGTTTGGAGAATTTATCCATTATATGGCTAGAATTGAGTGGAATGGTCTCCCCTACATGCACACTTTCTCTAACTAGACACTGATAATTTTATTAAAAGGCAATTTACATTCGTCTCAACAGAAAAAGCATATTACCAAATGCATGAAAACCTCATTTTGACTTCATTTTCCAGCTGTGTTACAGAGAAAGAAAAATAGAAATGAACAATGGTGGCACAGAGCAGAGCCAAATGACATAGGGATAAGGAAGGCGACAGAAAGATTTGTTTGAAGTAACAGCTGCAAAAATGTAGATACTAATTTAACTATTATGAGAATGTTTGTTTCCTGTTGTTTTTTAAGTTCACACATTGAATCACTTAAAACACTTTAGGAATACCAGGATATTTTCCAGGCACTGAGTAGAATAAGGATACAATTATTTCCTTGATGACTTGCCCAAGAGAGAGAAAAGGACAGGGCAAGAAGTAACAAACTACCTAGGTAAGGGTAAAAACCTCCCTTGCTCGAAAGCCAGATGTATCCAACTCTAGGGTTCGATGCTTATCTCCATTTATAGCCAAAGAGCCGGCATTGTCTGCATCTGCAGATGTTTCCGTGGACATGTTGCAGGCATGACTAGATGCCAGAGTGCACGAAATGCTGTTTACCTTCCCACCAAAGTGGTACGTATTTATTTACTTGCAATTTCTTCCTTTCGAAATGCTAGGTTTGGCAGGAGCTGGTAAAAGAAAAGGTTATATATTATCACCAATGAAAAGGGTGAGGCTGCTCTTTGGATGGGCAAGATTCAGAGAGCACAATAGGATTTGAAAAGCTGGTACTAAAGACATAAAAACTCTTTATTTTCAAATATTTTCCCATAACACCCAGAAACCTTTAGATTTGTTTCAATCAGTTTTCTAGAAAGCCCTTTGGTTTCATGAAACAGGTCTTTGTGTTTAGGTCTTCCACTGAGTTAATAGTTGTCTGGGTTTCTGCAAAGAAAATCTGAGCAATGGATGTATGGTTATAATCAATCCTATAACCAAAGATGTAGCAGATTGTATGCAATTCCCTGAAGTGAGATTTAAAAGAAGGGTTTAAGCCAGGGGCCGAGTCACATTCTCTCAGTCAGCTTTGAGGGCTAGATGGCCATTTTGCCCTGCCTGCATGGTGAGGGTGGCCATTTTGTCCCAACAGCTTCAAAGGGGTGGTCATTTTGATTTTCAAACATCCTTGGAGGAGTAGGGGGCCACATGAGATGGCACCGTGGGCTGGATCTGGCCCACAGGCCTTAGGATGGGAACCCCTGTTTTAAAAGGACTTCACTTTTTAGTTTATTGAGGCTACAATTGTTAAGAGAGACTCATCTTTACCTATAAGAAGGGATGTTAACCGTTGGAATCTGGTATACATGCCCGCACCTATCCATACTATCCCGTACCAAACCTTGTACACTTGCCTTTTCACTGACTGACCATTGCCGCAAGGGTCTGGCAGCCACCAGTGGGGCAAATGCCCCACGAACACGGACAGAAAAAAGAACTACAGTTCCCAGCGTCCTCTGCGCCGCACAACCAATCAGCTTGGCTAGATTTTCTCCCAACCAATCACAGTCCAACATGCAAATCAGCTCTCTCCAACATTCCATTTTTAGGCCTGGCTGTTAATAAACTGCCATTTTTCTCCCATGGCACAACACACACTCTGTGTGTGTGTGTGTGTGTGTGTGTGTGTGTGTGTGTGTGTGTGTGTGCTATGTGGGGTTGTGTGTGGGGTTGTATTGTGTGTGGGGTTGTGTAGGGGGGGTTGTGGGGGGGTTGTGTGGGGGGGTTGTGTAGGGGGGGTTGTGTGTGGGGGTTGTGTTGTGTGTGCATATGTGTTGAGTGTGGTGTGAACCAACCAAAAAAAAGAAACCTACCACCAAAAGATGCAAAAAAAACTGCCAGGCATATAAGAAGGAAATGTGTTCTAAAGTCCTCAGTTACTGGCTGCTATTATTTCCCCTTTCCCAAGTTGTATTTTCTTGGAAGACAGAAAAGGTGGCAAAATGAAAGCGCGGCGCCAAAATGGCCGCCGCGCTCTTTGCGGGCCCCCCCCCACCTCAGACATCTGGGTGAGTTAGGGGGCGTGGCCACCCCTCTATAAAAAGGGTGGCCACGAGGCAGACGAGCTGCCATTTTTAAAAGAGCGACGGAGAGGAGAAGTTTTCTCCATCGCTGTTCCTTCGACTCTTCGGCTCTTTAGCCCTTGGTCTTTCCCGGCTGGGAAGGAAGGATTCGCACAGAGCTTTTGGCTTGCTGGCTGCTCTGTGTTTTTTGGCGTCAGGTTGATCCCTGGAAAGGGATCCTGCTCTTTCTAACAGATATGCCTCCCAAACGGAAGGCCCCGGCGACGAAACCGCAGCCAAAGGGGATGACTTTTGCGGGGCCTGCGCAGGGCCGGGGGGGGGGCAGCCCTCAGGTCGAAGGACCAGGGCTGTACCCCCGCGGCAGGGCACTACCCCAGCTTTACCCACCGATACCGGTGGGGCGATGCAGGCTGGTGCTTGGCCCTCGGCTGGCCGGCATCTGGCCGGCCTTTCAAGGGCTTCGGCCCTCGGCCCGCAGTTGCCGGCCATGGGTCACGACAGCGGGGGAGGGCCTGGTGCGGGTGCACAGCACGTTTCCCCTCCGGCCCCTCATGGGCCGGAGTTTTGGGCATGGCCCTATTCGGGCCCAGGCTCTCACTTTGGGGTTCCTGGTCAAATGCCTAGTGGGCCGTCCGGCCCACCCGGCCCACTTTATACTGGGGGATCTGTGGCAGTGGAGGCGTTGCTAACGCGTTTAGCTGTGCTTGAGGCATCCTTGGGGATTGCACACAACCCCATGGGAGGGGGTCCTTCTCTCTCTGCTGGGGGCCCTTCGTGTCCACCGGCTACCTCGACGGCTGCCACACTGCAACAGGTGGCCAACCGGGTTGAGCTGCTTGAGACGCTCCGGCCTGCACCTGCCGGTGTCTCGCAGCTCCCTGTTTGTCCAGAGCTACAGCCGGGGAGTGGTCAGGTGTGGCCCCAGAGCTCGATTCTGGTCACAAGCTCCGACGCCCGCCGTGGGCCGGAACCCCCGTGGGGGTGGCTCACGGGGGTGCACCTTGTGAGTATCAGGTTCAAGTTAATGCACCCACATCACAGTCCACTTCCACTGGTGGGGTTCAGTGGCCATGGCCTCGGCAAGTCGAGGCGAGTGGGCATCAGTTGCCAGCCTATTCCAGTGTCCCTTGGTTCCATACTGGCACAACATTGGGGGTGGGGGTTTCTGCCCCCGGGGCAGTGCCAGGCATCGCAGGGGCTGTCCAGGTTCCACTGCATATGCCCCGTGTACCTAAGGTGCCGGTGACGGCCTTGCCGACGGTTGGTTATTCATTGCCCCTTGGTGATCATTTGTCCCAGGTCACGAGGGGTGGCTCACGGGGTGCACCTAGTGAGTATCAGGTTCAATTTAAGTGCACCAACACCACAGCCCACTTACGGTGGTGGGGTTTAGTGGCCCTGGCCTCGTCAAGTTGATGCGAGCGGGCATCAGTTACCATCTTATCTCAGTATCCCATGGTGCTAAATGGTCCCTCGTTAAGGGCGGGGGTGTCCGCCCCCGGGGCAGTGCCGAGCATCGCAGGGGCTGTCCGAGTCCTGCTGCGTATGCCCTTTATACAGAACGTGCCGTCGATGGCTTTGCTGATGGCTGGTTATTCCTTGCCCTTGGGTGATCATTTGCCGCAGGTCACGAGGGGTAAGGTCTGGAGGGGGATATGTGGATATTCTCCCTATTGAACTGTGAGCCCACTGAGGAGGAGAGAGAGGGACAGGACGACAGAGACAAAGAGCTGTCCCATCGTCGTAAGCCACCGCGCACCTGGGGCCAATTGGTTGTCGGCATACCTTATATATATGGTGGTATGCCGCAGGGCCCGGCCTGATTGGGCCATCCCGATGGTTCCATCCATTGCTAATAATTTCAGGGTGATGGTTGATTTGATGGGCCCATCGCAGTTGGCTTACGACGAGGAATGTGGATGAGGGTGGCCCTACACCCTGCGAGGAGGTGGGATGAGCCCTATCAGCAATTGTGCTCGTGTACATGACTCCCACGTGACTGGCACCTGGTGATAGGTACCATGGTGGTCATGCTGTGCAGCGGGCAGCTCAGACACAGGCTCCACACTAACTGGTCGGGCAGGGGGTTCCAGCCCGCCTGCTGTGTTCGACCTGCTCAGCTGGCGACGTGTGTACTAAGCGCCAGTGTCGTTACCAACTTGGTGTCCCCTTTTGCACTGCCCTTACGCCGCCTCTGCATGCCCGCGGGTTGGGGGGTTACGGGGCAGAGGTAGGGGTGCACAGGGGGCGATCAGAGCTCCGTCTGAAAGAACTAGCCTTGTCAAAGTCCCCCCTCCCCAATTAATGTACTCAGGCTGGAGCGATGGCGCTCAGCTCATCCAAGAAGGGATGATGCGGGGTACCTGCTGGAGGGTTTTCAATGGGGCTTTTGTATTCCATTCGGGGGTGTTAGGGGTCCAAGGATGCTACTAATCTGGTTCCCTTGAAAGGTAATGAAGAGGTGGCTCCACTGCACAGCTACGGGAGTTGGGGCTATGAGAGTAGCGGGTCCCTTCTTGGAACCACCTTTCCTAAATTGAACGTCTCCCCTATGAGGCTAGTACCGAGGTAGAACCAGGGTGAATGTCATTTAATCCTCCATTTAGCTCACCCTTTGGGTTATCCGGTCAGTGATGCCATTCCTGATGACCTTGTTCAGTCAGGTACTCGTAGTTGGTTCAGCCCCTATGGGTGGCACGCTCATGCAGTCCCGGTGCTTTCCTGGCACAGTGTGATATGCACTCGGCTTTCAGATTACTGCCAGTGCACCCAATGGATTTAGAGCTATTGGGTTTTTAGGTTCCAAGGGGAATTTTACTTAGATAAGGCCAACCCCTTCTGACTGAGTTAATTCATGTTCAGCATTCAAACGATTCGGACTTTCATTCAGTGGGCCTTTGCTCGCAGGTCGGGGTCTCGGTCTCTAGCCCATTACCTCGGCGACTTTTGGTTCGGGAGTGAACGGGGCTCGGACACGTGCACGTGTCTCCTCACTACATTTCAGACACTCAGGTGGGAACTGGGTGTCCCCTTGGCGCCTGAAAAGACCGAGGGCCCAGCTACTAAGCTCACATTTCTAAATTGACTCTGTCGCACGGACATCCGGGTTAACCATGAATCAGGTGGCTCGGATCTCCGCGGCGATTTTGGCATTGATTGCCAAACATAAAGTGTTCCCTTGTGAGCTGCAGTTACTTCATGGCCACCTTAATTTTGCTTGCAGGGTGGTTCCACCCGGCAGAGCATTGGCCAGGCGCCTGTGTGACTCCATGGCTGGCCTGTTAAAACGTCAACACAGGGTCCGGCTGATCAGGGGCATACGGGTGGACCTTCCGGCCTGGCTCAAATTACTCCTGGGTTTTAATGGGGTCTCTTCCTGGAGATCAGACCTGATGGTCTGCCCTAGATTTCAAGTACGGTCGGATGCCTCCGGCTCCCTGACTTATGGGGGTTTACTCTGAGGGTAGGTGGACTTACGGCCAATGGCAGAATGCGTGGCTTGGCACGGATTGCCTCCGCGATCTTACCTTCCTTGAGTTCCTTCCCATTTTGGGGAGCACTGATGCTATGGGGCGATGAGTGGGCCTACTCAGTGGTCCATTTTCGGTGTGATAATGTGGCAGTGGTGCACATTGTCAACACCCAGACATGCAAATCCCCCAGGGTCATGACATTAGTTTGTCTATTCTTTTTGAGAAGCCTACGCCTAAATGTGCTGTTCTGGGCCAGACATGTTCCAGGTATTAATAACGACATTGCTGCTGCTTTATCCTGCCTGCAGATCCCCCGGTTCCGTGCCTTACTCCGGAAGCAGATGAATTCCACTCGCCACTCCCGGCCGATATTTGGACGTTTGGCGAGGAGAGGTGAACCGGGCATGTCATTGGCACCTCGCACGCATAAGGCATATCACCATGCGTTCATGCGTCGTGTTTTCGAGGGGTGGACACTGGAACGTGTCCGCCGCCCGGACACGCGTCACCCCAGTTCCCAGAGTTTCTGACCCACCTTGCACGAGGCTGGCATTACTTATGTTCGGATAGGTGTGCAGTGGCTCTTGGTCACGCAGCTACCACGGTAGCCTTTTTGGAGCGCTCCGCATCAGTGAGTGGGTGCCAGAGTTGGTACCATCTGTGTAAGGCGGATGTGTCTCGTAGGGCACTGGAACTCGACGATGTCTCTGTCACACATGAATGGGCTCAAGTGGGGATACGGTCCTCACCGGTTGTTCAGCACGGCGTAGGCAGTGGAGTCAGACTGCTACGAAGTTTTATTGGAGACATCTGTCCGGTTGGTGCCCTACATGAATTTTCGACAGTGCCTGCTGCGCGCCCCAGCCTGTTTTTCTGCCACCAGGATAGGTCTACCCTTACCGAAGTAATGTTACTGAGGGTGACCGGTGCCGCGCTTTGCGGTGTTGGGGCCCGTTTTGGCACCCATTTATTTAGGGTAGGCGTCGCGTTGATCGCAGCTACGTTTGGGGTACTCGGAGGCGGACATGCGTGTATGCGCAATTTCTTATATGTACGTGCCCTCACTGTACGAGTACCTAGTTATGTCCTTAACCTCTTCTCCTCTTTTACAGATCCTGTGTGTCTCTACACACCGGTGGCAGTGGGGCTGGTGGGCCGCAGCTATGTACACTGGGCAGCAGTATATGATGCGGCGACAGAGAGTGGACCCCGACTTGGGCTGTATGCATCCGCACGTATGAGATGGTATGGTATGCGCAGCACAAGGGGGCGGGAACTGTGGCCATTCCTGATGTCCGTTGGGGATGCTGGACCGCCCGATGTTCTTAATAGGCACCTCGGCGGCAACGATCTTATACGGATCACTGCTGTTACTAAACTGTCGAGGGGCTGTGACCTGGCGTTTTATATCTCGTATGGCTTACACACGGTCGCTATGGTCTAACATTGTGCCGAGACACCAATTTATTGGAGACATGGATCTCCGTGGTTCGGACTGTTCCGGCAGTCAGGGGACAGGGCTGTTGCTCAGTCCCTTGCTGAGCATGGCTGGGAGACAGCCATTGGACACCTGAGGATAGGTTTACAAAAATTTTGCCGGTAGGCAGGAGAAGGGGTCCACCTGTCGGCTGGAGGCATGTACCTCGTTCTGGGTGTGGTGTAAGCAGGCCTGGCGACCGAGCTGACGGTCTTGGGGGGGGGCGGTGAGTCATCATGGACGCCTCCCCGTGTGGCGGGTAGCACTGGTAAGGTAAAGATTTATGACACAGAGGTATCCGGCAGGTTCGCAATTGACTGGCCAACACTTAGACAGGTACAGGTGTAATAGCTTTGACCGGTCAACGACGAACCAGGCAAGGGGTGATGGCAGGAGCTTTTCAGCATGCATCACCCCGTGATTTGACAGATACACGTCATAGGGTGGGGTCAGTAGATAGTTTATTGACTCCGGTCAACAATTTGTTTGTATCAACAAACAAATTGATACAAATGGATACATTGTAGCCAATTGCCATTGGCAATTTTGGGAGGAACCTTACCAGTGTTACTGCGGCCTGCTTGCCTTAACAATTACAATTGGATGAATACACCAATTGAAAGTTATAATTCGGACTAGGGCATTATTCAATAAAAGTGGCCCAATGCTTTTATCCATATACCGGTGTCTGAGTCTTTCTTTGGGGGGTGTGCCTGCAATGAAAGCGCGGCGCCAAAATGGCCGCCACGCTCTTTGCGGGCCCCCCCACCTGGACTCAGACATCCGGGTGAGTTAGGGGGCATGGCCACCCCTATATAAAAGGGGTGGCCACGAGGCAGACGAGCTGCCATTTTTAAAAGAGCGACGGAGAGGAGAAGTTTTTCCCTCCACCCCCTCCCTAGTGAACAGTGTGATATTTTGGTTGCTTCGGGGCTGGGTGGGAATTTTTGGCCTGAACCCACAATTGGCCCTTGGTTTCCGGCTTTTTTGCCCATCCCACACTGTTGCTAGTGTTTGAGCAAAGGGGTTTCTTTGACTTTGGTCACTTTAGGTGGGTAGCACTGGTAAGGTAAAGATTTATGACACAGAGGTATCCGGCAGGTTCGCAATTGACTGGCCAACACTTAGACAGGTACAGGTGTAATAGCTTTGACCGGTCAACGACGAACCAGGCAAGGGGTGATGGCAGGAGCTTTTCAGCATGAATCACCCCGTGATTTGACGGATACACGTCATAGGGTGGGGTCAGTAGATAGTTTATTGACTCCGGTCAACAATTTGTTTGTATCAACAAACAAATTGAAAGAAATGGATACATTGTAGCCAATTGCCATTGGCAATTTTGGGAGGAACCTTACCAGTGTTACTGCGGCCTGCTTGCCTTAACAATTACAATTGGATGAATACACCAATTGAAAGTTATAATTCGGACTAGGGCATTATTCAATAAAAGTGGCCCAATGCTTTTATCCATATACCGGTGTCTGAGTCTTTCTTTGGGGGGGGGGGGGGGCGCCTGCAATGGAAATAGCAAAACAGCCTCCAAATATGTTACTGCCAGAGGCCAATGAGCAAAGGCAATAGTGTCTAATAGTGTCTTCGTGATGGATCAGCCTCCTCTCTTCTGTTTGATTTGTGCTTCTCAGAATCCGGATAGGCAAAGAGCAATCCAAAGGCAGCATGGAGTCTGCTGTATGTCTCTCATCCACAGGTGCCTGGGCCCACCACTTTTCAGAACACCCCAAAATACCAATTGCCAATACGTGGGTCTTCCAGGAGTTGTAGTTTTCATATGGTATAGCTGTGGCAGTGAAATAGGGGTGAAAGAATTAAGATATTAAGATAATATTAATTCTGTTTTAAAAGTAAAAATTATTTTCTCAGTACTCTGTAAAGTTAAACAGATCAGATTGACCTATCATATAGAACTGATGACGAGACTAAAGTAAACAGAAGGCTTTATATCCACAAGCTCAGCACAGTTTGTACAGCTGACAGGAAAGCATAAATAATATTTGTGTGACATGACATAATGTGACATGAGACATGTTCCTTATATGACATGATCTAAATAACAGTTACGGAATGTTCTAACCTGAACTTAATGAAATGTCAGAAGATTAATTAATAATTTTGGCTTATCCCATAGTGATGTAATGTGTAGAAATTTCCAAATTTTATGCTATAAAAAGATGGCTCTGAAAATGTATTTTCATTCAGGGAATATTAGCTTGGTAAAGCTTTCCTGAATCTGTTTGGCCAAATATTAACAAATATTAACAAATAAAACTCCTAAATCTGTCTTAGCGTATGGAATGCGATTTTGTCTAGTTCAGAATTCCATAACAGCAGGAGCCCCAAAGCTTGAAACAAAATGTGTTAGAAGGGTGGGGTACAAATAAAAAACAGTTTTGCAAGGAGAGAGGGATTTTACACACAAATTGTGAACATCACAACAGAGGAAAATTCTGGCGTGTTGGCCACATGCTACAGGTGAGTTCCTCTTTAGAGGGTTAGGGGATCATGGAGTTGTCTCAGCTAGCATTGTTTTCCTTCAAAGCTTGCTCCATTTAAGATAAATAGATAAGCAGGAACTATTTCTGTATAAAGTTTCTTGTTGACAATTTATTTTTAACTGAAACAATGCTTTGTAGCTTATTTTGCTGGCGGGACACACATATGTTTATGATAGGAAGAGGGGCTTTTAAAATTAAAGAAACAAACATAGATTACAAAATGGATGAAGAAAAATTAGTCTAAGCTACATAAACTTTATTTTGTTTTCTATTTATTTTCAGTCAAAATGAAATGTGGTATTCCAAAATTGTCACAACAGAAAATGCATTAGCCTGCAGTGACAGGGCAAATTGCAATGGAGACTTTTTATCCATATTTTTTCTTAATATAAGAAACAAATATTATTGTCTAAAACCATAGACAATCTGAGGAATGTTTATAAAATTATATATATATAAAATCAACAAGTCAAATCTAAAAATGGGTCAGCCCAAACAAAAAATACAAAGTTTTGAATCTAAGCTTTTTATCGGCACCAAATACAATACAGGTAAAGCAGACAGTGGGCAAAGGGTTTTTAAGTTATGATTTAAAAAACAAAAACAATTATTTTATCGTCCATTTCAGAAAGAGGGACTTTAAATGTCCCTATATTTAAAATAGCTGATATAAATTAAAAAGACCAATTTTGTTTATCTTGAAAGAGAATGCTTGGCCTCACCCAGTTCTTTTTCATTTGGAAAGAATCAAGGGCTGTAATGACTGAAATATTGGTCCTCCAAAAAAAAGTCTTTCAAAAGGGAAAAGGCATTGACTTTGTTATATGTTGAGCATCTGTGGAACAGACTTCCAAGCAAGAGCTTTGTAAAGTAGATATCTCATTGCAGCTTTTTGCATGGGGAAGGGATATGAAAACATGGAAACAGTGTCACAAGAGAGGTTTTTGCTGCCTTGAAAGGTTTAAGTAAATATTTTCTCATCATTTCTGATACCAGGCTTCCAGAAAGGAAATCAGCTCCAGGTATGGGGCAATCTTAACTTAGGAACTTGTCAATCAGGATCCAATGGAATTTTAAACACCTTCCTGACCAAACAAGGATTTATTCTTACAAAGTGATTCTGTGTCTGCAAAGTAACATTTTTGTTAGGTCATTCTCTCTTCCTACTAGTTGCAAAATTCTGCAAGTTTCCACATTAATAAAACAGAGTCTTTTTTGAAAAATCTGAATTGTCATGACTCTCATAAATATTTAATGGGCTTTAGATCATTATTAGCATGATGAGGTAACATTTTGTACTTAGAATAATTGGAATTCCTATATATGAAAGCAGCAAATTAAAAGCATAATGTTTCACAGATAATAATACCACTCCTTTGTAATTGTAATATGCCTGTTTTCACTCTAAGACTACAAGGAGAGCTATCCTCCTCATGCTATTGCTCATAAATAATAACATAACTCTCCTAGTTGTACAGACTACTTGTTTACTCTTCAGCACAATAATTATTTTTCATTGAAAATATAACAATATATAAGAAAGCAGAATTATTTACAGTGCATTATGGGAAGTTCAATTTCAGCTTTGCTCAGGATGAGGTGAAATAAAATGTGATTTATTTATTTTTTAATATGGAGTAATGTAATTGGCAATTCAATTGAACATGAATTGAAAATGAATATATCTACTGGAATGTGTTTACCCTTTCTGTTACTGCTTTTTCGGTTATTTTTATTAATGCCTTTTATTATTTAACAATAGCCATTACACTTAGTTGCCACCCCATAGTATTTAGAGCACTCTCTGGCCACATCACAAGGTAATTAGCATTTTGCCCTCAACAAGTTGGGTACTCACTTTACCTGGCATGCTCCTGCTGCCGGGACCTACGCCTCTCTCCGAGCTCATGCCACCGGCTCAGGGATGGGAAGCAGGTATGACTGGTGCCTTCCCCACCCCCCTGGAGCACTGCCTGCTTGGGGGATGATATGAAGATGCCAAACTCACTGCTGCTGCTGCCACCGCTGGAACCCATGACTCTCTCCGAGCCCATGCCACTGGCTCGCGGATGGGAGACAGGTGAGACCAGTGCCTTCCCCACACCCCTGGAGCACCACCTGCTTGGGGGGGGGGGGGCATATGAAGACACTGACCTCAGCACTGCTGCTGCCACTTCTGAGACCCACGCCTCTTCCCAAGCCCACACCACCGGCTTGGGGGTGGGGGGCTGGTGCTTCTGAGGCACTGTTGAGGATTCTTGAGCCCCAGGATTTTAGCAAGAGGCATCCAGTCAGGCTCCATCATAAACGTTGAGCCTGGCTTTGCTATGTGGTGAAGTTTTTGTATTGTAATGAGGTATGGCTGTAATATATTTTGTTTGAACCTTGTAATTTTGCTTCTTATTGTATTGTATTTGTATTAATATGTATTTATCTATTTTGAATATTGGCACTTATTGTATTGTTGTTGTTGTTTTTGCTGCTGTTTGCTATGAACGCTTTGTTGTGAACCACTTTGAGTCACCTTCGGGTGGAGAAAATGTGGGATATACAAATAAAAGTGAAATGAAATGGAAAGCTGTATCAACCTTGATTCTGTTGCAATCAAACTCAGACCATGAATTATTTAATTTTTGTTCTGCCTTTCTCTCTGTACAGATGCAATATTCTAGTCCAGTGATGGCAAACCTTGGCACTCCAGGTGTTCTCGAACTTCAATTTACAGAAGCCCGACCAGCAGGAGTGCTGACTTGGGCTTCTGGTAATTGCAGTCCAAGAACACCTAGAGTGCCAAGGTTCACCATCACTGTTCTAGTCAAAGGTTATATGGAAAGATTCACACACAAAGACAATTTAATGCATACTTCTGACCTATTTGAAAATGTGTACAATAAAGGACATTATTTACAAAAACATTATTATAGGAATGTGTCTACAAATATATATACATTAGGAGGAAATAACATTAAAAATAAATTCATGTAGCCATTTTTTGAAAGAGTAATGAAAAGCCTATTACAATAATTATAAGCCAGTTTTAACCTGACAGCGCATAACATAGTTTATAAAATCATGCACGGTGTGGACAAAGTAGACAAGGAAAAACTGTTTTCCCTATTGCACAACACGAGAACTAGGGGGTACTCCATGAAACCTTTGGGTACTAGTTCTCAAACAAATAACAGAAAGTACTTTTTCACCCAGGATCAGGATCACTGGCCTATGGAACTCCCTGCCAGAAGAAGTGGTGACAGCTGTCAATCTTGACAGCTTTAAGAAAGGATTAGACAAGTTCATGGAGGACAAGGGTATCAATGGCTATAATTATGGATACCTAAGAACAATCTCCGGGTTGGAGAGATAGGCATGATATCTCTCAATGCCATTTCCAGGGAATCCTAAGCAGGTGAAGGCATCTTCTTGGGAATACCCTGAAGCCAATGGTGAACCACTGTGTGTGACAGAATGCTGGACTGGATGGGCTGTGACCTGTTCCAGCAAGGCTGTTCTTATGTTATGTTCTCATGTTCTTAATAGTGCCAAAATGGGATAGGCTGAATTTGTATTTCAAAAGATGGAATGCTCTAGGATGTTAAACATTCCATGCTTACTGCAGTCTGCAAAATAATTAGCTGTTACCACCTTCTGAGAGTAGCCTTCCAGGAACCTTGGCTCTCCAGGGTCCTCACTGTACAACAGTGCCTCCCATTTTTTCCTGAAGAGATGACCCAGAAGGATTGCATGAAGATTATATCAATAAGTGCTGAAAGATCCAATAGACTCAACACAGAATTTGTTCCCTTACCTAATCCCTGCTGTAGCTCTACCAAAATGATAAAAGCTTTCTTTCCCCCAAAAGGAGATGTGAAGCGGGATTGAAATCAATACAGATAATCCATTTTATTCAGGAACTCTTGGATCTGAAGAACAGCTAGGCATTCCATTACCTTGTCCAAGAATGTAATCTAGATGACTGGCTTGAAGTTATTTAGTACAATAACATTCATAAAAATTATTTCATTAATGTTGAAAATCTGCTTCAATTCCAAGAGCTATTGACTATCCTACTTGATGGTCATGTAGTGGGCCTTCAAGGAAAAATAAAAACAGTGTATTTTCATGTGTTCTTGTTGCCCATGCTAGTTGATTATATGGCCCATGCTTGTAGTTGGTTCATAGAATAGGTTGTTTGGCAGAATGAAGCACAGGAACAAACCCCAAAGATATTTCTACCATGATTTCTTGCTTGGATAGACTTTGCAGGTCCCTCATGTGGTTTCCCATCTCCATGTCTTCCCAGGTTCATGACAGATTGTCTAAGAAACTTCCTTCTTTGAAGATGGATGCCGAGGCAGCCCACCACCAGCTGGCGTCCCAAGCCCCGCCTCCAGCCCAGGACTTTTAAAAGGCTGTCGAGGCAGCTGAGCCCTTGCCACTGCCTTCGGCTCTCCCAGTGGGGTGGGGAGGACCCCGTGAAGACAGACACTGAGCCAGCCCACCACCAAATGGTGTCCCAGGTGCTGCCATGACCAGGACTTTTGTGGCCACTAATTTCCTTCTGCGGATTTGTCAAGAGAGTAGGTGAGTCATGGGTTATTCTGTTATTTTTCATTGCATTTTGTAGCTACTGGATTTTGTATCTATTGTATTTTGCACCGTGTTTGCTATATTGTATTTTTTGTTTTTTGTGATATTGGAATTGTACTTGTATTGCATTGCATTTTCATGTTGGATATGCCCTTTTGATATATTGATTGTTATTATTCTCACATGTTGTGCTGAGATATTGTATTATTATTGTGGAATCTATTATAAGCGTATTGATTATTTATTTTCTGTATCATTATATTATTATTGTACTTGTATTAACTTGCTGTAAGCTGCTTTGAGTCGGCTTGTGCCAAGTAGTGTGGGGTATAAATCCAATAAACATCAACATCAACATAAACATAACATTTAGCCCCCTCTATTTGTCACATTCTGAGAGGACAGGAATGTAAGGAATTTCATAGCTGGGATGAATTTATTTTATTCTTTACTATGTTTATTTAGAGTTTAATATGTCTATTTTATTATTCTGCTTTCATTTTGCTAGTTTGCTTACTTTTGCTTGGCATGATCGGATCCATTTTGGAAGGCTTCAATACGCAGAAGCTGACTTTCAACCAATTAAACACGGCAGGTCACCCTGACCTCTGTTCACAAATAGCAAAGCTGAGAAAATGTCTGTTCTCAGGAGAATCACCTGGGAGAAGCATGATTCTCAGTCTAGCCACCTGTTGGAGTGTGTGAGCCTCACGTCGAGAGATGAAAACTGAGATTAAATGTTCTGGTCTCAGACTGGACTTCAAAGTAGTACATCCAGGCTTGTTTGTCACTCAAGATAACACTGCACACGTTTCTCACAGAAAATCATATAAAAACTGAGGCTTCGATCCACGGGGGAAAAGGGGCCAAACAGCTATTTCCGATTTCATCTAGAGATGCTGTCTTTTTGCTTCCAGTCTGGATCCGAACCATGAACCCAGATGGGCAGCTTTGCCGCTCTCTTTTAGAAATGTATTCTTTTAGAAACTTAGGATTTCTTTCTTAGAAAAAAATTCTTTTATTTAGATTAGTTTAGGTAGGATTTTATTTTATATTTTTGAACTGAATTTCTTCTACATTAAATCTTTAAAATGGACTTATTTTGTCAAGAGTGGTTTTCTAACTCCTTTCAGACAGAAGGGAGCTGATAGGGAATTTTTTTAGATAAGGCCTTGTTATTTTACAAAGACAAACTTTGTCATTTCGACTTAGAAGTGCAGCTGGGCCAAACAAACAAGGAAGGTAATGGGGAGAGAGATTGCAGTGTCTCACATTCTTACCTATACTGAAACATTGAAGGCCAAGTTCCCGAAGAAAGCTGCGATAAAGGTGGAGAAGTTCTAATGGGGAAAATAGCTACCCGTCCCAGAGGGCTTTGCAGAAATAGTCTATCTGTGACATTTTATAAATCATCGTCACTACCCATTGGAACCCCATTTTCTTTGCTGGTTTTCACTGCTTGGGTAAACTACATGAAGGCACCATTTTGCTATGCTACTAAAGTCCGTTTTGCTTACTCTCACTGAGTCAGGAAACCTTCCTAGTCCGGGGACAAGGTGACCAGTTCCAGCTGATCAGTGAGGGCAGGTGAAGAGCGGCCAGCGGGATCATCTGGTCTCGAGTTGGCAGATGTTTGGGACCACCCGAGGCCAAGCCAGGACTCCCCAATATGGAATTATGCTTACCATAACATGATCTTGTGAGGTTTAGCTGGAGAACCTTCTCTGTTGTAGAACGGAGTGACACTGGATGACCAATTTACTAATTCCTCAACCTCTTTTCTAAATTCCATGATATGTGCAAGTTATTTGCAGAGAATCCACCTAATATACTTTCACACAATCAGTATAACCATCTATGGTTTGGAAAGGGCAAATCAACTTCTGAAGATTTAATTTAATAGAATGACAACATTTGGGAGATTTGTAAAAGTGCTGTTTCCCATTTAAAGTTCAAAAGTCTCAGCAATATCTCCAAATGTGACACAAGGACATAGCTGAATGTACTCTGGCTGTCACACATGGTCCCTGATTGAATTGAGCTGCTCTCATCAGTACTATATCCTCCTGTCATTGGGTGGGTAAAGCATCAATTACCCAGATGCAACATGGCTAGAAGATTGATACAGCTTCTTCTTGAAATATGCTCATCAACTTCTGAAGATTTAATTTAATTCAAACTGACATGTACCCAATGTTTTGTTCCCCTGTAAACCACAGTAGGTGAGAAGAATACTAAAATATAGAGAAATACTTGATTTAAGCAATTTTTAACAGTGCCCCCCAAGCAACAGCTTTATTATAAAGTATTTCAAACAGAGCTGGTACAAATCCAAACATTTTGCTAATAAATCAATTCACACTAGTGAAATCCCACCACTGAGTACAAAAAGCTTTTAACACTTCAGTTTTACAACAGAATACACATTAATATACTCATTCTTTTTCTATGGCAATTACAACTCAAGGGTTTTATAAGCCTCTATCAGTATATTATTTTTTTACAATTTCCTGCTGGTACAGGTAAGCAGAAACGTATATTACAATTTTTAAATTTACTACAAGCTTGGTGTTATCTGTAGAAAAGCATACACAGGCAGAGGGGATTACAACCTAGTAAAGATCTATCTGATAACACCTGATCCATTAAAGCATGCTACAGTACTATATTTATTTGTTTAGCTAAAGACTAACAAAAATATATTGCACATTTTTTATCATTATTGGAGGTCTATTACAGGGATTCTCAACCTGCACCCTGAATGCAGCCCCTGGAGCAATTCCATGTGGCCCACCACCACCTCCATTGCACCCTGAAGTGCCATGTGGTGGAGGAAGGGCAAAATGGCTGTCCAGCCCCTAAAGCTGTCTGAGGGAGTATGACCTGGGGCCCAGCTTAAAAAGGTCGAGAACTCCTGGTCTATTATATTGTTCTTATATGCTGTCAAGTCAGTTCTTACTTCCAGCAACCCTGGTAAGCTTTCTAGGGCATGTGAGAGAGTCAGGGAGTGGTTTAACCTTGGCCTCCAACCCATTATATTTCTGTGGCTAAACAAAGATTTGGACTCCAGAGGTGGTCAGATAATTCTGCCTGAAATAATTCAGGTTCTGCTGTGTAGCCTTTCACTTTGTTCATGTTTCCTTATTTGCAGGAGGGCCAGTGTAGAGAAGCCCTAAACCAGGGGTCCCCAACCTTTGTCACATCTGAGGCTAGGTCATACTCTCTCAGGTGTCTCATTCGGGCCACCCCTGAGCAGAGTTTTCCCAGAAAAAAAATCCTTTCAACCCAGAATAATTTCTGACATGAAATAATTATTATATTACTATTATATAAAACCTTTAAAAAGTGATCAACAGTTGGGAACAAGAGCTACATTTCCAGTGTATGCTGCATTATTATGAATCCTTAAAACCACAATTAGTAAACAAAATACAAGCATGTGGGATTAAATAACAGAGGAACCATAACAATGAGTATGCTTGGATTTCAAAGCCTGCTGCTTAAAAAAAAAAGCCGGAAGCTCCCTGTATGAAAAGCAGCAATATTTTTAATTGATATTAATGTAATATAACAGCCTTCTTCCAGTCTAATATTCTGCAGAATAAGTGGCTATGAGATCATGTGATTATGCTAAAACAACTGGATGCTGCTAGTTTGGGAAACACAATTTAACAAACTTGTTAGGGTTTAGTCTTTCTTTTGTCTTCCAGGTGATTGTCTTTCAGTAGGTGATGATAGCTGTCATGTCATTTCTTAATCTCCTCTTCTCTTGTAATGTTCAGTGGTGCCAGTGTAGATTCACTACTTCTGACTGACTGTAATCCCTGTAAATATATTTGTTTCACAGAATAGAAGCATACTGGGGGAAAATGAAATAATGAATGAATTCCCAACAGCTCACTGAAATAGACTTGGTCTGAACTGAAGACTGTGCCATATAAATAGAAATTTGGTTGTCTGATAAAGAAGATATTGTCTGATTTAATAATTATCTATTTTTGGAGTTCTACATGACAGACATCTAAATATGGCCCACCTAAATAGGGCGTCTAGAGCCTTATTTAAGACTGAGTTAGGACTATCTTCACTCTAGCTTCCTAATCATGATACATCACTTCCCAGGGTGGTGGGATGCTTTTCAGAGCATGTTCGCTCCGGTTTAGGAATTTTCCACTGCTTCCCTGCTGCACTTTGGCACCCTGCGGTGGGCTTACATCAGTGCCTGGGATCCCAGCATGGAACCAGGAAGTCACCCACTGCTGTGTTCTAGCTGCCAAAGCATAGCGGAGAACTGACAGGAAAAAAACAAACCGGAGCAAACATGGTCCGAAAAACCTCCCGCCACCCTGGGAAGTGGTGGAGGCTGTGCAAGAACCTGGAAAAACTGTGATTCCCGCTGCCTCTGATGATGATGAGAAAAATGTAAGTAGAGGACACAGCCAGACCTCCACCCCCACAGCTGAGCATGGCAGCGGGAACTGGCCCCTGGCAGGAAAACTTTGGGAACCGCTGCTTTAGACACTCTACATTAGTGGTTCTCAACCATTTTAAGCTGTTGGCCGGATCACGCATCCTCATAATGTTTGTGGTCTGGAATGGTGTCACCACCACAGCCACCGCCAAAGCAGTGGTGGAACCACCCTGAGCCCCCACTATCCCCCATGTTGCTGCCACTGCCACCACTCCCACACACACCACTACCACCACCACCAACACCACTCCCCTACATGCCTCCAGTCTGGCCCATAAATGCTCACCCCCACACTGCCACCACTGCTGTTTCCCTGCTTATCAGCCTGCTGTGGGTGAAGGCCCATGCTCACTCAGAGCAGCACCAGCAAAGATGCGTGCAGCCATGTGCATCTGCACCACCATCTTACAACATCCGCCCTGCTATGGAGTGGTGTTAGGGACACACCAAGCCAGGTGGAGGGGAAAGGGACAGTGGCTACAGGGACCACGACAGCGGCAGCAGAGTGGCAGTAGCAAGGGTGGTGGGAGTTAGGGCAGTGGGAGAGAGGGTGCAGGCCATAGGTTGAGAACCTACATGGAGTTAGCCTCCATCACAACCATAACTTTGCAAGTTGTAGAGAATCTTTGTAGCTCTCACAGTGCAGCAGGACACTTTCCTAATGTTTTGAAGAAACAGTGTAGAAATAGAAAGGGGATTAATTTACCTCCTACAAGTTTAAGGGCATCTGGTCACATATTTTGGCCAACTAGAAATCCTTGAATTAAAAAAAAAATCATCCTGCAAAATGCTAATCAATTTGTGAACCGGCCAGAAAGCACACTTAGTGCTATAGGGTGGTATATAAGTGTGATTGCTTTCCTTTTTGCTTTGAGTGAGTGAATGAAAGAGAAGTTGGATGGTGCTTTTTTTAAAAGAAAGCACATTTATGTTCCTTGCCAATAATGTCACCTATGATCGCTCTTTGACTGTCTGTACATTGTAATTATTATTCCTGACTGCAAAATTCCCCATCCATTTCCTTTCTCTGTGAACGCCTCATCTCTACCTGTACATGCTAATTTTCTTTCATTAGTAGTTTGTATAAATATTTTCTTCCGCTCTGTTGAACAAGGAAATAGGATGATTTACACATGAAGGAGCATGCAGTTGTCATGATTCATAAAAAAATATTCTGAAATGTCCAGCCATGCATTTACTTTCTGTTCTACATGGAATAAAAATAAAAGATATATACATACCTCAGTAGAATAAAGTGACTATTGCCACTGATAGAAAAGAGGATGCATGATATTTTGGTCTAACAATAATTCCAGAGTGTGCATTGTTTAAGTTTGCACAGCTTCTTATAAAATAGCCATCATAATAACCAGCACTTCCTGGTTGCGGGGAAAGCTTCTGGCAGTGCCAAAACATGACAAAAAATGCCAAAATGGAGTGGAAATGCTCCAAACACCCTCACACCACTGTGGGAAACATCAGAAGACCAAACAAACAAACAAACAAACAAACAAACAAACAAAAACACTTTTTTTCATATCTAAAAAAAAATCACATCTGAAAGCAATTTTTCTGAGATTTCCTTTCATATCATGTTTTTATAGGTAAAGTTGTTCATAACCTGAGGTTTTACTGTATAATAATTAGAGCCTTAAACTCTTACTTATAAAACTGAATTTTACATATGTTCTTTCAAGTGTATCTTAGATTTAAAAAAAAATCAAATAAAAATTGATCATATTGATGTTCATGCACACACTCAAAATGAAAATAAAATACATATGTTACAAAGTCCTTTGAGGGCTGGCAAGAAAACAACAGAATAATAAGCCTCACCTGACTTTCAGCATTAATGTGAAAATTTCAAAATGAAAATGTCTGAAGTTTGCTTTCGAGAGAAAAAGTACAAAACAAGAGTTTATCATAACAAACTCTCTTGTAAGTGGGAAATACTCATCAAAGGAACATTCAGCCTTAAATGATTGAGAGCACAGATAAGAATGTTAGTTGATGTTTTAAGGGATCAATCAAAGAGACATTAGCTGATGAGAAGGATGTGATGTGATGTAATGGAGTCAGGAGGCTTTTAAGCAAATAGATGGCATATCTACATGCTGGATTATGGCATGTCTGTTTTTCAGTAACTGATGTTTCTAATACATCACAGAGGATCTTGATATTGTATGCCGAATGTCAGATGAAGTGCCTTGATTTTAATATCAGATTTTATTTTGAAAAATGAAAAGATGTAGATTTGAGACAATATTCTCCTTGGTCTTTCTTCTGTTGTGGTAACAGTTGTCTTTTCAAATACTTCCTTTCAGATGAGGAAGAATGACTAGAAATACCTGTGAGGAGATTAATTCAGAGAACAACTATTATTTTCTAATCAAATAGAAATTCAGGAGCAGTGCTTTCTTTCTTCTGTCTTTGTGTAACTATTTAGCATGAGATTTTGTTTGAAGTTTAGAGTGAATAAAAATTCCAGGAAGACTAACACACCCACGTTTCATTGACTGCAGGTGACCATGTGTCAATAGGTGAAACAAAGAATGTTATGTTTGCCAATTGTTTAAAAAAGGTGACAGAAGTGATCATAATACTATATAAATATTTCAGTTTTAAAGGAGAATTATATTATTAACAGAATAACTGGTTTATTGAGAGATGGGCTGTTACTGATTTTTATTATAGAATTCACTTGGGATATATGCAAATAGAAATTGCAGTGTCCCATGCTTGTTCAATGGTATGATTATTAAATCTGGTATTTTAGCAACATCTTTGCAATCAGGTGACATAATTGGAAGTAATATAAAAAGCTACATGTTCAATAGACATAGATGTTCCGAACAGGAAAAAGATCGTGTTGTTTCTGCCTAATGTCTCTGTTGTGTATTTAAGGAAATGTGTTTGCCATTTTGTCTTTGTTGTGAAAGAGTTTAATATGTATTTGCTTTACTATGGACCAAAGTCTCGCAAGACTTCGGGAGGGTTCTGAATGAGAAGCGCACGAGACAGAACTGTCAACGGTTCTAAAGTTTTTCCCCCAACTATCAGTTCTGATCAGAGATAGCAAAGGAATGTGACGGTGTGTTGTTAGCTCTGGTCACCTATTCTTATTCCAAATAAAGTTTTGTGTTTGGCCCGTATTGCTGGCTGCTGCTTATTATTTCCAGAACACTAAATTGGCGACGAGGATGGGATGGCATCCCAACAGAATTCCATTGGCCCTATCGATATCAGTGCCAGAGAAATGGGTTATCTATGAAAAGCAGTTCAAGCACGCCATGGCGGCTGACAACATAGAAGAGGAGGACCAGAAGCATTCATGTTTCCTGGTGAGATGTGGCCTGCCTATGCTCGAGCTGGCCATTCACTTGGTGCTGCTGAGGGATAACAATGATGTTCCCCTCACAGATATCCTGATGTCCCTGCAAAGGCATTTCCAGCTGAGGGTCTCCATATTTCCCACCCGGGTAGCGTTTCACCACCATGACCAATGCCCTGGGGAGTTTGTGGCCAACTATGCTGCCGCCCTTCGACTTGCTGCTGCCCCGTGCCAGCGGCTGAAAATTGAGGACACCCTCCGTGACTGCCTGCTAGCCAGACTTCAAGATGAAGAGGCCCAACGCAGGCTGATGACCTGGGACATACTCACATTCAAGTCTCTGCTGAAGGAAGCATTAGCATCTGAGGCAGCTAGGTTGGGGGTAAATTCATTCAACCTATGGCTTGTCACCTGTGGGGCTCCGGAGTCTGCTGTACAGGCCCACCACTGCTCCTCACCATTATGCTCGTCTTTGACAGTGTTGCCGGCATCATCGTCCATGTCTGGGTCCAGCAATGAGGATGGAGGGGTCGGGAAGGTCCAAAGGAAAAAGGAGAAACATGCCCCAAAAGTCTTGAAAAGGTGCAATGGCTATGGAAGCAAGCACAACTGTTCTGTCTCCCCCGCTCACTCCCTTTTCCCTGTCGGGAAAACACTCACTGCAAGGGATAACCAAAGAGTAGTCTAAGTCCGGTCCAAAGTTCTAATTCCAGAGTTTCCAAGAGTAGTCCAAAGCCAGTCCAAAGTTCTATTTCCAGAGTTTCCAAAGAGTCAAGATGCCACGGTACCAAGCAAAAGCAGGCAAACTAAACTTTGTCCATCACAGAGCCACACCCGGCGTCCTGGTTCCTTATATGGATGTGGCCAGATGCTTCCTAATTACCTGCAGCCCCTCCTTCCTCTCAGCCTCCGTAGACAATGCTTTGCCCAGCTTCGATGCCTAGCGTCCAGCCACGCCTCATCCTCAGAGCTGTCTGAATGCAAAGACTGCTGTTGGAGGACATCCTCGTTGCCATCCTGCTGCTGCAGTTCCAAAGGAGGCTGAGGCAGTGCTGGGGGGGGGGGGGAATCCCTGAGAAAGAGGGTCCTGTCAGCTCCTCCCCTTCATCCTCAGAGTCTTCATCCCCAAGGTGGGCCAGTTCAAGGGCCAGAGGTGGCCTGGTGGCTGGAGTCACAATACTATCCCCCACCGCAGGACCCTTCCCCCGGGTCTGACGGTCCGGATGAGGCCGCGAGGGAAACTGGGTATGGAATGAGTGGACGAGATCAGGGACATGAACATCAACAGCGTCCACCCAGGTAAAGTCCTTCAGCCCATACCCCCGCCACTAGACCAGGTATTGGAAGTGGCCCTTGAGCCAACAAGAATCACAGATGCTGCCGACCTCATATTCCTCTGTGCCATCTCCGTCAGGAGTGGGTGGCGGGGCTGGGGTGCCCGGGTGCCGGAGTGGATATGCCAGGGCTTCCGGTACCAGGAGGGTGGAAGACTGGGTAGGCATGCAATGAGCGGGGTAGGCCGAGGCAGTAGGCAACGAGATTGATGACGGCCATGACCGGAAATGGCCCGATGAACCTATGGTCCAGCTTCTTGGTGGGACGGTCGGTCGGTCGATGCTTTGTGGAGAGCCAACTGCCAGCAGCGGGGATGCCCGGCGTGAACAGTTGCCGACCTTCTTATAATCTTCTTTTGCTCATACCAGCTGGCGGCACACTAGTTCATGAACCGCATGTAGCTCCTCCATGAAGTCCCAAGCCTCCGGAACAGGGGAATCAGAGGGAGTCAAAGGGAAGAGGCATGGGTGGTATCCCAGGTTGGTGTAGAATGGCATCAGCTGGGTGGAGGTGTGCTGGGAATTGTTAAAGGCAAACTCCGCAAGGGAAAGGTAATCGGCCCAGTTATTTTGTTGATGGTTCACAAAACAGCACAGGTACTGTTCCAGGATGCCAATCACCTTTTCTGTGCCCCCGTCTGTCTCTGGATGGTGGGCTGTCGACAGGCAGACCTGTACGTCCAGCGCGGCCATCAGGCTTTTCCAAAAGCACACCATGAACTGCGTGCCCCGATCTGAGACCACCCTATCCGGCAAGCCGTGGAGATGGAATACATGGTGCAGGAACAGACGGGCGGTCGTACGGGCCGATGGCAGCCCCCGACAGGGGATGAAGTGCACCATCTTTGTCAACATGTCGACCACCGCCAAGACGGTTGTGTACCCCGACGCCGGTGGCAAGTCCATTAAGAAGTCCATGGAGATGGCACCCCATGGCCTGTCTGGCATTGGCAAAGGTTGAAGGAGGCCGGGCGGTGCACTGGTGACAGCTTTTGCCTGGTGGCACAGCACGCAGGAGGTCACATAGGCATAAACGTCATGCCACACCTGAGGCCACCAGAACGTTCGCAGCACCAAGTTGAGGTTCTTGAAAAAACCAAAGTGCCCTGCTGCAGGGTTGTCATGGCACTGAGTCAAGACGAGAGTCCGGAGCAGCCCTATGGGCACATACAGCCGCCCCCGGTGCCTGAGTAGACCCTCCTCATAAGACCATGGGGATGCGGGGCTGAGCCCATGCATCCAAAACCTGTGTGTCCTGCACTTGCACTCACAAGTCCACCGGCTCGTGGACTGCAGCCAAGGATGCCATGGGCAGAATCGTCTGCGTGGGTGGTGGTTCTTTGGCGTCGAGGTACTCCGGCTTACGGGAAAGGGCATCCGCTTGATGGTTGGCGTTGCTTGTGATGTAGGTCACCCGGAAGTCAAAGCAGCCGAAGAACAGGGACCATTGGACTTGTCACTGGTACAGCTGCCTGGCCGTTGTCAGATGCTCAAGATTCCAGTGGTCCATCTACCTGATGCTGAGCCCCTTCAAGGCGATGCTGCCAAGCCTTGAACACAGCCTTGATGGCCAGCAACTCCTTCTCCCAGATGGTGTAGTTGCACTCTGATGGGGTGAGCTTCCAGGAATAATAGGCGCAGGGAAAAAGGGTTCCACCAACCTCCGGGGCTTGCAGCAGCACTGCTCCTATGGCCACGTTGGATGCGTCTGCCTCGACCACAAAAGGCCGGGTGGGGTCTGCGTGGTGCAGAATGGGCTCAGAGAGGAAAGCTTGTTTGAGGGCCTCAAACGCCTGCTGCTGGGGTGGACCCCATCGGAACGGAACCTTCTTATATAGGAGTTGGGTGAGGGGTACCATCAGTATTGCGTAGTCAGGGATGAACATACGGTAGCAATTGGTGAACCCCAAAAAACATTGGACATCCTTCACCTGATGGGGGGGGGGTGCCCAAGAACACAGGGGCTCTATCTTGTGCGGGTCCATGACGGTACCCGTGGGAGAAATGACATGGCCAAGGTACTCAATGGAAGTCTGAAAAAAGAAACATTTCTCCAGCTTGGCATAGAGCTGGTGCTCCTGTAAACACTGCAGGATTTTAATTTTAATTTAATAGTCATATTTATATATGCCGCCCACTCAGGCAGAACCTGACTCAGGGCAGCATTACAACAAGTTCTAAAAACACATAAAAACACTTTAAAAGACCCACATCCCACCCACTTTAAAAAACCCGTATCCCATCCACCCATCCCACCCACTATAAAAAGAAGAAGAAGAGAGAGTTCTTAATTGTTTACATAAGCCAGCAGGCGGGGACCGTGTTCCCATTCAGGCCCCACACCTGCCCTGCCAGCCAGGTCTTCAATCCTTTCCTGAAGGGCAGCAATTATCTTTGAAGTCTTAGATCTGTTGGCAGGAGGTTCCAGAGAGTTGGTGCGGACACGGAGAAGGCCCTCCTTCGGGTGCTGGATAGATGTGCACCCCTAGCTGATGGCACTATTAGAGAGCCCCTCCGGTCCGCTCTGGTTGGACGGGCAGACACTCTTGGGATGATGCGGTCTCTAAGGTATCCTGGCCACTGCCATATAGGGTTTTAAAGGTCAAAAACAGCACCTTGAATTGCACCCGGAGACAAACTGATAACCAGTGCAGCTCCCGAATTAGCGGTGAGGCATGGGCATATCGCCCACATCCCATCACCACCCGGGCTGCTGCATTCTGGACCAGCTGCAGCCTCCGAATGGTCGTCAAGGGCAGCCCCATGTAGAGCGCATTACATTAATCTAGTCGGGAAGTGACCAGAGCATGGGTGACCATAAGCAAGGAGCCCCGGTCCAGGCGCGTGTGCAACTTGCAAATCACCCAAAGTTGGGCAAAAGCCCTCCTGGCCACAGCTGCTAGCTGTTCTTCTAGCACCAGCCACGAGTCCAGAAGGACCCCCAAGTTGCGCACTGGGTCTGTCTGGGGCAAAACAGCCCCATCCAGTACCAAAGATGGTAACTCCCTGGATAACACGGGGCCCCTTATCCACAGCCACTCTGTCTTGCTGGGATTCAGCCGAAGCCCATTGGCCCCCATCCAGATCCCAATGGCCTCCAGGCATCCGGATAGGATTTCAACAGCATCACTGGGGATGAGGCGAACATGCCGAACATGCTCCTCCCAGGTTCTGGAGTAGACCAGGATGTTGTCCAGGTAGACCACCACAAAATGATCGAGTACATCGCGGAACACGTCATTCATGAAATGCTGGAAAACTGCAGGGGCGTTGGTCAACCCAAACGGCATCACGGTGTACTCAAAATGGCCATAGCGGGTACTGAAGGCTGTCTTCCATTCATCCCCCACGCGCATTCGCACCAGGTTGTAGGCCCCTCGCAAGTCAATCTTGGTGAATATGGTGGTCTCCTGCAGTCTCTCTATGAGTTCCGAGATGAGCGGTAGGGGGTACCGGTTCTGCACCGTGATGGCATTGAGGCCACGGTAGTCACAAGACAGACGCAGGTCCCCCGTCTTCTTCTTGACGAAGCACCGGGGCCGAGAGGGGGGAAGATGAGGGCCAGATAAACCCTTGGGCTAGATTTTTGTCCAGGAATCCCACAGGGTGGCTAATTCAGGTCCCGACATAGGGTAAAAGCGCCCCGCTGGCAGCGGTGCATCAGGCTTGAGGTCCACATGGCAGTCGTAGGGCTGGTGCGGGGGCAAACGGTCAGCCTCGCTTTCGCTGAACATGTCTGCAAAGTCGGACAGCTCGGGGGCAAGGAGACTGCAGGGAAGGAGACCGCCTGGCTGGCTCAGGTGTGGCGGATGTGGTCGATGCACTGCAGGGCCAGAAAGGCAATGGCGTTTCATGACCATGCCACCTGAGGGTCGTGGGTCCAGAGCCAGACCATGCCTAGTACCAAAGGGAAATGGAGGTCCGCAGTGATATAGAACTGGATTGCCTCCTTATGTGCCCCAATGGTCAGGTGCAAATGTTGGGTGGCTGTCTTGATGGGCCCCGACACAAGTTCCCGCCCATCGATGGTTTCTACCCACAACGGCTGGTCAACCGGGGCCAGAGGAATCCCAAAGTGGTCTGCAAAAGCTCGGTCCATAAAGTTTGTCGTAGCTCCCAAGTCCACCAGTGCATGTGCTGGAATCTTCTCAGCCCGGCCGGAAACAAGGATCCGGGTGTTGAATACCAGGTGCCGGGGAGGGTCAGAATCCGTATCGGTGGACTCTGGTGAGGAAATGATGTGTGCCCAACCAAGGGTCTCCCCTAGGCCAGGCCGACCCCGTTTCCTGACAGGGCAGGTCGGAAACTGGGGCCGGACGTGGGAGCCCCACCCCCTTCTGAGGACAGGAGGCAGCAAAGTGTCTGGGTTCCTCGCAGTACAAACACAGACCCCCTTGGCAGCGGTGCGCCCATTCCTGGGCCATCAGGCAGGGCCGGGCCACCCCAAGCTCCATCGGTTCCTCAGCCGTCACCACGAAACGCAGGGCGGGCCGAGGTATCACAGGTGCCGACCATGAGGTCCTGGGCATGGCCGACAGCTCCCGGGTGGCACGCTGAGTTCGTCAATGCTGAAGGTGTGCGTCGATGCGGAGACAGTGAACTACCAGGGTGTCTAGGGTGAGGGGCACCTCCACCCAGACCAACTCATCCTGAAGTTCCTCAGACAGCCCATCCTGGAAAATGTCCATCTGTGCTGCCTCATTCCACGCTGAGTCCTGGCACAAAAGCTGAAACTCCGTGACGTATTCCTGTAGGGGGCGTTTTCCTTGCCAGAGGTCCTTGAGGCACCTAGCTGCCATCTGTGCCCGGATGGGATCCTCAAACATGTGGCCCAGAAAGCGCCAGAAACCCTGGTAGTCCGCCAGCAGTGGGCTGTCCTGGGTCAGCAGCAGCATGGCCCACCAGGCAGCCAGGCCAGACAGGAGGCTAATCACAAATCCCACCTTGGTCATCGATGAAGTCCTTGGGCCGGGTGGCCATAAACAATTGGCATTGTCCCAGGAACGCTGGAAACATCCCCGGTTGGCCAGCAAACTTGTCAGGCATGGCCACTGGGCATTTTTGATGGGGAGGAGGGGCTGCAGGGGCAGCCAGCATGGCAACCTGGGTTGCCAGGTGTGCCACTTACTGCTGAAACTGTTGGTTCACCGTCCGCAGCTGTTGCAGCTCCTCCATTGCACTAGCAACATTGCCTGTTTGGGGGTGACGGACAAGATGTTCTGTCTCCCCTGCTCACTCCCTTTTCACTGTCGGGAAAACACTCACTGTAAGGGATATCCAAAGAGTAGTCTAAGTCCGGTCCAAAGTTCTAATTCCAGAGTTTCCAAGAGTAGTCCAAAGCCAGTCCAAAGTTCTTTTTCCAGAGTTTCCAAAGAGTCAAGATGCCACAGTACCAAGCAAGAGCAGGGAAACTAAACTTTGTCCATCACAGAGCCACACCTGGTGTCCTGGTTCCTTATATGCCTCCATGGGTGTGGCCAGATGCTTCCTGATTACCTGCAGCCCCTCCTTCCTCTCAGCCTCTGTAGACAATGCTTCGCCCTGTTTTGATGCCTAGCATCCAGCCATGCCTCATCCCCAGAGCTGTCTGAACGTGAAGACTGCTGTTGGAGGACATCCTCGTTGCCATCCTGCTGCTGCAGTTCCAAGGGAGGCTGAGGCAGTGCTGGGGGGAAATCCCTGAGAAAGAGGGTCCTGTCAGCTCCTCCCCTTCATCCTCAGAGTCTTCATCCCCAAGGTGGGCTGGTTTGGGGGCCAGAGGTGGGACGGGGGCCGGAGTCACAACAACAACCATCGAAAGTGCCCCTTTCAAAATGCGGATTGCCACCATTGTGGTAAGCGAGGGCACATTGCAAAGGTGTGCTCCCAGAGGAGCAGGCAAACCCCAGCATCGGGCCAGCACCCAAGGAAGCCAGAAGCGCATATCTCCAAGATCTCCACATCAGAATCTTCATAAAGCAATGTGGCGAATGTGCCCGGCCAGTTCTTTGCTGACTTGCAATTGCAAGGTGCACCAATTCACATGGAGTTGGACTCGGGTACGTCTTATTCAATTCTGCCCCAAAAAGAATTCTTAAAAATTCCTCCTGCTTCGCACCCTAAGTTGCGAGTGTTGAAGGCGTCCCTCAAAGATGTTCAAGGGTGCCACATACCAATTCTGGGGGTGTGGGATTTCACTGTACATTTCAAGAACATTTCCACCAAATTGCCTCTTGTGGTGCTGAAGCAAGGAACTAACTGTCTGCTGGGAGTCCAGTTGTTCGACCCACTGGGAATAAGACTGTCCGGAATCAATGCTGTGAGTTCTGACCCGGTGCTAGACATTCTCAACATGCACCCGGAGGTTTTCAAGAAAGGACTTGGCACTTATATGGGGGCCCCGGTCTCATTTGAACTTGACCCGGATGTACGGCCTATCTGCCTTAAGCCTCGACTACAAGTACACGATCAACAAAGCCATTTGGCCCAACTCATATCCAGTCCCTGTTCTCAGCCACCTGCTGGCTACCTTACATAGGGGGAAGTGTTTCGCTAAATTGGATTTAGCCCATGCATACTAGCAGCTAATGGTCACACCTGCTGCTGCAGTCATGCAAACAATTGTCACTCATAGAGGGGCTTTCAAAGTCACCTGTTTGCAGTTCAGGGTCAATGCAGCCCCCAGTATATTAAAATCACTCATAGAGCATCTACTTAAGGGTCTCCCTGGGGTCCTCCCCTATTTTGACAATGTTTTAATCACTGTAGGGGACAAATTCGAACTGGCAGAAAGGTTGGACTTTTAGCTGAGGTTCGAACAGGCAGGGCTCCGGTTACGTAAGGACAAATGTGTATTCTTTGCCAGGGAGGTTGAGTTTCTGGGATTCAAAATAACTCCCGAGGGGGTCAAATCCTCAGATTCTAAAGTCTCTGCTGTACGTAATGGCCCCAGGCATCTTCTAAGTCCGAGTTGAAGTCTTTCCTGGGTTTACTTAACTTTTACCACTCCTTCCTGCCCAGGAAGGTGTCTGTAGCTGAGCCACTGCATTATCTGAGCTGATGTCCTCTGAGGCAGTCCTCACCCTTTTCGATCCCCAAAAACCTGTGGCATTGGTTTGTGATGCATCACCAGTAGGGGTGGGGGCTGCCATACATTGGATAGTGGCGCCGAGGTCCCAATCACTTTTTATTCAAGATCCCTTTCCAAAACCAAAAGAAACTATGCATATACTGACCATGAGGCTCTGGCCATAGTTGCAGGGATGAAAAAGTTTCACAATTTTCTGTATGGGAGAGACTTTACAATTGTGATGGACCACAAGCCCCTGCTAGGAATCTTTGTTAATTCAAACCCCACTCCACAAATACTTTGTCCCCGAATGCAGAGATGGGCTCCATTTCTAAACACATACCAGTTTAAATTAATTCATCACCCAGGGAAGGACATAGACCATGCCGATGCCCTCTCATGGTCCCCATTGTCCAACCTTGGGGAACCAGTCTGCAAGATAGAGCAAGATCATCAGGTGCTAGTGATCGAATCTCTCGATTCACCCCAAATAGTTCCCTCAAACATCACTATGGCTACAGCTAAGGATAAGCTGTTGTCCAAAGTGGTTACTTTGGTCAAGAATGGTTGGCCCACGGCTCCCCCTTCAGAGGAGTTCAGAGCATTCTATAGGAAGCGGTTTGAGCTGTTGCTTGAGATGGGTTGTCTATTATGGGGTCAGCGGGTAGTGATTCCTGCTGTGTTGCGGCCAAAAGTCCTTAAGCTTCTGCACATTAGCCATCTGGGAATCGTACACTCCAAAGCCTTGGCACGGAGCTATTTCTGGTAGCCGCAAGTAGATTCAGACATAGAACGGTTAGTAGGCACTTGCAATAGATGCCAGAGTTCTCACTCTGAGGAGTCCTGACTTCCCTTCCAGGAATGGGACACGGCTCGTGGACCGTGATCACGAATCCACGTGGATTTTGCTGGCTCATTCCAAGGCACTTTATTCCTTTTAGTGGTAGATTCTTTTTCAAAGTGGTTGGAGGTAATTCCTGTCCCAAATACTTTGTCTGCTATGACAATTAAGTAACCAAGTAAACTTTTCAGTTGTTTTGGTTTGCCAGATGTGCTTGTTTCTGACAATGCCACTATGTTCACATCTGCCAAATTTCAAGCGTTTCTCGAGAAAAATGACATCTGACATATCACGTCTGCCCCGTTTCACCCTGCCACCAATGGTCATGTCAAGCACCAGGTCCACTAAGGAGGCTTTACGCCGCATGGGGCAGGGGGACATTAAGCTGCAGCTCTGTCAGTTTCTTTTGTGCTATTGAGTCACTCCCCTGGCCATGGGTCTATCTCCTGCTCACCTCCTCATATGTCAGAAACCTACCATCCTGCTGGACAGGTTAGATCCTTCCAGGGTGTAGGGGAGGGGGTAAATTTGGAAGTGAGGCAGAAAAAAGTTTTTGCAACAGGAGATCCTGTGCACTGCAGGAATTACGTTGCCAGGGGGACAGCCTGGGTTCCAGGAATTGTATTAGAACAAATGGGGCCAGTCTCCTACCAGGTGAAACTAGGGAATGGCCTACTTTGGTGGAGACACGCAGACCAACTGAGGCATAGGGTAACAGACCCATCACTGGAAGAACTGGGAGACTCTTTTGATTTTGGGGTACCCTCAGCCACTGAAACACGTAATAATTCTACTTCAGAGTCCTCCCCCACTCATTTATTCCAAGGGGAAGTCAAAGAAGGCTCAGCCCTGTTTTCAAACTCTGAGTGAGCATCTTTGCCCCTTGCACAGGGCTCACAGTAGTCTGATATTTCCTCCAATGAGTTTTTAGAATTTTCCCCTGGGACCCCTCATCCTCCTGTCTTAGAGTTTACCCAGTCTACTCCCACTCGTAACCAAAAGAGGGACTTTTGTTTTGAATCGTCCCTTACTGAAATGGGCAATGGTGCTGAACTTGAAACAGGTAATTGTCCACACCATGCTATGAGTTCTAGAGGTGACCCCACTGCAGGGACTTTACCAGCTATCTCAACTAGCCCCAGGGTTTCACTGGCTGACCAGGCGCCAGTGCGCCACAAAAGATGTGGCTCTCCTAAATGGTTGTAGGATTTTGTTCGATCCTATGGGGAGGGATGTTGCGTATTTAAGGAAATGTGTTTGCCATTTTGTCTTTGTTATGAAAGAGTTTAATATGTATTTTCTTTACTATTGTCCGAAGTCTCGCGAGACTTCGGGAGGGTTCTGAACAAGAAGTGCACGAGACAGATTTGTCAATGGTTCTAATGGCTTTTTCCAACTGTCAGTTCTGATCAGAGATAGCTAAGGAATGTGAGGATGTGTTGTTATCTCTGGTCACCTATTCTTATTCCAAATAAAGTTGTGTGTTTGGCCCATATTGCTGGCTGCTGCCTATTATTTCCAGAACACTAAAGTCTGAATATCAAGAGAAAAAGTTATCAAGTGTAACAGAACAATAACATGGTTAAACACATAGTGGTTTTAATTGTTACTTTGACAAGTTAACCATTCAAGGAAATGCCAGTCTTCCAGTTTCTATTTCTTCTGGTATGGATTTTTTCCCAATCTCAAATTCATTTCAGCTGAAACATGATGAGATTGGGGAGTTTGGGTAAAATCTTGTTTTTTATTGAAATGAAATGTTGATCCATCTTAAATTCAATACAACATTTGCATACAGTGGTACCTCCGATAAAGTCTGATTCGGATAAAGTTGTGGTTTTCATGCACGCATGATGCATCGCATAAATTTCAAAACCGCTAAAAATGGATGTTATCAAAGGTTTTTGGTATAGGAACCTCAGATAAAGTCCATTTTTGAACATTATCCAATGCATCACCCATTTGATTCAAAATCGGATAACGTCCAAACTTGTGGAATGGAGTTTGGACTTTATCGGAGGTTCTACTGTATATGCATATTCACAGTCACACACTGCACAGATGAGCCTATATTGGGTAGAATATGCACATGCTTTACTTTAGGAATGACATATTTATGTGCTGCCTCATACACAGATGAGTTCAGCATCATGCCCAGTATAACGTATTATGGATTCTTAAATCACCCACCACATTCAGGCACCATTTTCTCAATTCAGTTAACATTGCATGGGGAAAGAGTGGGGACATGTTTCTTGCTGTCCTCTCCTACTTAGTATCTGTGCTGGGGACATGTCTTCAGAGAAGAGATCTGTGAAATACATAAAGGTTCCCCACAGGATCTGGAACGCTGATTCCACATTGGACAGCATATTAAAAACATGAGACAGCTGGTGGCATGATGACATGGAAGGGGCAAGTAAATTTGATTTTGCTTATTTTTGTGGAATTAGTTGTGTGAAGAAATGAAAAGCAGTTATTCTCACATTCAGTTAATCAAATTTAAATAGCTGAAGAGAGCTAGAGAAGTGGTAAATGCTAAAAATATATTACAGTACTTTCATTCTTTGGCTGAGATGCTACAAAATAAAATCATATTTACATCTCACTGGGTGTTCTAGAACCTATAATTCTCTTTCTACATTCCCTATATTACATAGCTTTTATTAGGATCCAAAAGCCAATGAGGACAGCTATGACCTGAGCTCATTGATATAACTGACATATAAATTGGCTAATAAATACAATCAATCAATAATATAACTCCATGGCTCATTTCTCTCTCAGTGTGAATAAAATAATTCCAAGGATATAAGTGATAAATATGCAGATCTACCTAAATAAAACATGGCTGCAGCGCTGAACCAGCAAGATTCATGCAGGAAGCACTCTCATTTGCTTGTGAGTTATGATAACACATATAGTCATCCTGAATTTTTTCATAAAACTTTACTAAGAATAGGAAGTATGATTCGATGAATGCCATAAATAGGATATAATTTCCTCCTCAACCTGATGGCCACCAAATGTGTCAGATAATAGCTCCTATAATCCCTGTCATCTTGGCCAATACCTATGCTGCCCGAAGATGATGGGAATTATACTTCAAAGAATTTGGAGGGGAAAAAGTTGGAAAAGGCTGAGTGTGGGACTGAAAAATCCTGTTACAATAAAATCCTGACTTACGTAAAAATTCAGTTCCATAGGCATTTACGTAAATCAGTTTTTATGTAATGCAAAGCAAACCCATAGGAAAAATGAATTTTTATGTGACTCGAAGCAAAACCATAGGAAAAATGAATTTTTTATGTAACTCAAAGCAAACCCATAGGAAATCATGTTATGTAAATCAGGACATTTATTTAATTCTGAAGATGGCTTTAGCACAATATCATTACATAAGTCAAATTTTACATAACTCAAGGTGTACATAAGTCGGGGTTTTACTGTATATATTAAAATATATGTTGTAAAATATTTGGTTTCAGAGAAGAGATTTAAATCTCCAGAATAGCTGGAAATGATGATTCATTTTGACTACTAATTGCCTGCCTAATATTGAAATGAGGATGTAGTTCAGGATCAATAACTGCCACAGCTTCATAAATTTGTCTATGCTTGTTTAAATTTCTTACTATTTATTTATTGTATTTATACCACACTTTTCCAGTAAAAGACAAACACCCATCATGGTTTACCAATAATAATAATGGAAGAAGAGGTGGAAGAGGAGGTCTTATCATCGCAGGGTGGATACTTGCTCATCTGATGTCCTCTCACTCTTGATCCCAAGATTTTCACTGCCTGAATGTATCATTAGCCTTGAGCAGGCAATGGCCTGGGAAGGTCAACTGTTTTTATCAGCTAGAAACAGGTAACCTAGAGGAAAGCATGGATCTAGGTCCCTTGTTAGGTCAGGAGCAGAGGCAGTTGGGACCTCCAGCTCCTGACCAGGTTTCTGCACTATGATAGACCTCTCTGCAGGAAGTGGGTAAATACAGTTTACATTTTTAAGCAAGTTGTGGCTTTAATTAAACCCATCACTGGTATCTTGTCTCATTATTCCAGACTTGGGGGATGAAGGTGTGGCTGACTGGGAAGGGCCCTGAAGAGGAGCACCCCACACTGCAATATTTTGTTGTTGTTTGTCCAACTCATTAATAATTCAGTTCTAATCATAATTCAGTTTGTACCATTGACAAGAAAATGGATCGCAGGAAGAAGACTTGGACTGTATAAAGTTGCAAATGCTGCTCAGTAAAGATATTCATCATATCTAAAAAGGAAATATAGTTTATCTTCATGCAGAGAGAAGACCATTCCCAGATGCCTGCTTGCTCAGTCTTCTATCCAGGAGCTATGAACTGGCAACTTCAAGGCCACTTTTCTTCTTTCTTATGCTCTTTCATATTTAAATAATAGTTGGATTGGACATCTCTTCAAAGAGTTAAGAGCTTCAAACAGAGGAAAGACTGCTTCTTTGTAAAGCAGAACATACGAGCTTTGAATAATACCTGTTTTTCCTCTTTTGTGTATTTCCCTGAGTAAGAATAGATGTTAAGAAATAATTATTAGAATAGTTTTCACAATGTAATGTGCCAGCAAGAGACAAACAGCTGTCCTAAAATGGCTACTAGATTGATTGACTCCACACACCAAGGGCTGCAAAGAATGCCAATATACTGATGATCAGATAAACAGACACAATATTGTAAGTACAATGAAAGGAAAAAAATATACTGCAAGAATCCTCCATATAGTATCATGCTAGTAGCCTGTTTGCACACCTAAAAACCCAAAATGTGAAAGCTCACAATTACAACCCAGTTCTTTATGAATGCAAGCATATAGCTACAGTATATATAATTCATGATTGAGCAGGATGCTAACATAAGGTGGCCATATGTCCTCCTTTAGGGAAGATGGTCGTCCATTTGAAGAGCTTTTTGATGATACATGATAACCCTATATCCCAAGTGAGTTTCCCTGGCCAATCAGGTAAAGTAGAGACTTTGGTAGATAAATACATCTAATCATCCCTCTCTCATATTTTAAGTAATATGGTTGCATGAGAAAGTCTTTTGTAGGAAGAGGTACAAACTACATATAATAATCAAACTACTGACAATCTCTCTTATTGGAATCCATTTATAATAGCAGAAATTAAAAACCTGATAGGCTAATTAAATCCCAGAAAAACCATGGAAATTAATATGATTAGAGGTAATAAAACTTAATTCTGACTGGTGGGTCCCATCATTGGTAACATTTCCTCCCCATTTAGCATAAACTGCCAGTGGGTTGAGACTGGTTTTAAAAGGACAGAATATAGGTTTCTTCATGTTTTATAAGAGAACCTTTACTTGAGGAATTTGAATGTCTTGCTACACAGCCATTATAGAAGGGAGACACTGGTGTATTCCTTACTTCCAACATGTCTGTCTGTGTTAATCAAATATGGTTGCAACAGTTGGGCATGTGTTACTATACTGCTGTAAGGCACATTGGTTCTGACTTTTGGCAACCCTTCCCAGGATTTTCTAGGTGGAAAATACACAAAAGTGGTTTACCATTCACTTCTTCTGGTGGTGTCCTGGTACAGTGCAACTTGCCCATGGCTACACAAGCTGGCTCTTCTCCCCGGAGGTACAGTGAGGAATCAAACATCCAACTTGGGCTTTCTAGCTAGATATGCATTCACTATATGTTTCCTCAGTTTATAAGAACTTTCACAGAAAGGTCTGCCATCTTTACACCTATCTACTTTGATCAGAATGCATTAGGAAACTACCTTTAAGGCAGCAAAATGTTGTGTAATAGCATACTTCACAAGAAAGCAGATAATTAAATCACTTCACCAGTCATTTCAGTAAGTGAGGCACTCGTATTGAGACCACAAGGCAATTATTGCAAATATTGAATTTTCAGTCCTGCCTTATCAATACTAAGATTTCAATGTTTGTTTCTGATCTATGATCACAATAAAGATTAACACATTTTATTTAAATTTTAGTAATTATTTCACATGCACATCTGTATTTATAAATTAGCATAGGTAGATTTCATTCAGTTCTGATGCATCCCTTTTATTTTATTTCCTGCAGAAGTATCTCCCTCTTGTTCATGATGCAGAATTGTCAACTTATTTATTTATGTAAATATTTATATCTTACAATATATTCAAGGATTCAATTATCAGGTCTCTGACTTTTAGCCATAATTCTGATATCTCATTTCAGTTAAATGTTTGCCTTTTTATTGTGCCAGTACATTTCTCTTTATTTATTTATTTATTTATTATTGTTAGATTTCTATACCGCCCACTCGACCATGGCCGACTTAGGGCAGTTCACATAAATAAAACAGATAAAAACAGAGTAAAAAACCCACCACTAAAAAAGGGGTGCAGGTACCGAGGAACTGTGGGGGAAGGTATACTCCTCTATACCAACCACCCAACAGAAGTCACCCCTCCACCTGCACCCCAAACTTGGCCCACCAGCAGGGTTTTTAGTTCTTTCCTAAAGGGCAACAACTCTGTCTGAAGACACAGTTCTACTGGCAGGTGGTTCCAAAGGGCCGGTGCAGACACAGAGAAGGCCCTCCTCCTTGTGCCAGAGAGGCGAGCCCCCCTGGCCAATGGCACTATTAGAGAGCCCCTCCGGTCTGCACTGGATGGACAGACGTCCTTAGGGTGATGCGGTCTCTGAGGTAACCTGGCCCAATACCATATAGGGCTTTAAAGGTCAAAACCAGCACCTTGAATTGCAAGGCAAACTGGAGGCAAACTGGTTTCTCTTCAGATTGTATAAACTGGTAACCAGTACAACTCCCGAAGCAATGGTGAGGCATGGGCATAATGTCCACACCCCATCACCACTGGACCAGCTGCAGCCTCCGAATGGTCATCGGGGAAGCCCCATGTAGAGTGCATTACAATAATCTAGTCTGGAGGTCACCAGTACATGAGTGACCATGAGCAAGGAGTCCCGGTCCAGGAGCGGGCGCAACTGGTGAATCACCCGAAGTTGGGCGAAGGCCCTCCTGGCCACAGCCGCCACCTGTTCTCCTAGCAGCAGCCGCGAATCCAGGAGGACCCCCAAGTTGCGCACCGGGTCGGACTGGGGCAAGATTGCCCCATCCAATACAAAGATGGTAGCTCTCAGGATAACACAGGACCCCCTTCCATAGCCACTCAGTCTTACTAGGATTCAGTTGTTGCCCATTTGCCCCCATCCAGACCCCAACAGCCTCCAGATAACTGGAAAGGACTTTGACTGCATCACTGTAGTCCCCATGGGCCGAGATGTACAACTGTGTGTCATCCGCCTACTGGTGGTACCGCACCCCATAGGAACCGATGATCTCACCCAGTGGCTTCATGTAGAAGTTAAATAGGAGAGGAGAGAGTACCGAGCCCTGAGGCATCCCATATTTTAGGAGCCTAGGACTGGACCTCTCACTCTCCAACCACACCGACTGGGTCCGGCCCCTCAGAAAACCAGGACCACATAGTGCCCTCGATCCCCAATCCTCGGAGCCATTCCAGAAAGATGTCATGGTCAACGGTATCGAAGGCTGCTGAGAGGTCAAGAAGAGCAAGGACAGATGGATGACCGCCATCCTGCTCTCACCAGAGATCATCCATCAGCACGACCAATGCAGTCTCAGTACCATATCCAGGTCTGAATCCTGACTGGAAAGGGTCCAGATATTCCGCTTCATCCAGTACCCCCTGCAACTGACGCACCACTGCCTTCTCCAGTAGTGAAGGTTGGAGACAGGTCTGTAGTTGGTTATAACTGCTGGATCAAGGGACGGCTTCTTCAGGAGGGGGTGCACCAAAGCATGTTTCAACGGTGCAGGAAACATCACCTCCTGAAAAGACACATTAATTATAGCCCCCATCCAGCCACCTGTCACCGTCTTAGAGGCTTTTACCAGCCAGGCGGGACAGGGATTCAATGGACAATTAGTGGCGTGAACAGCAGCAAGGAGCCTGTCCACTTCGTCTGGGGCAACAGGATCAAACCGATCCCAGATAATACCGCAAGACTGTGCACTGGCTTCCTCTGGACCCTCCCCATCCACGCCAAGTTTAAACCCTGAGCGAATCCAATAAATTTTGTCCACTAGATGGTCAGCAAAGTCCTCAGCTGATCCCTGCCAACCAGGCACAGCCCCCTCCCTACCAAGGAGGGACCTGGTCACCTGAAACAGGGTGGCTGGGCGATTATCAGTGGAGGCAATAAGGGTGGTGAAGTATTGCCTCCTCACCACCCCCATCGCCACTAGGTAGGCCCTAATAGCAGCTCTAGCTAGTGTCAAATCGGAATCGCACTGGGTCTTCACCCAGCAGTGCTCAATGCATCTTTTTGTCCGTTTGAGCTCCCGCAGATCTTCCATGAACCACGGGGATGACCTAACTCCATGGTCTCTGAGAGGCTGTAGTGAAGCGATTACATCCAAGGCAGCTGTCGTCGTCCCGTACCACAGGTCAACAAGCACCTTAGGCGAATCGTATCGCCGATCCAGAGGAAAATCCCCCAGTTCCCTCTGGAGTCCATCCGGATCCATCAGTTGCCGGGGGTGGGCCATTTTAATAGACCCTGCCTCCCTACGATGTAGTGTCGCCCCCAGGAAGTCTAGAGCCACCAGATAGTGATCTGACCATGGCACAGGTGTTATGTCTAGCTTCTGTAAACTCAGATCACTCTGCCACCAATCCGACAAAAAAAAACTTAAATCTGGTGTGTGGCCACTGCCCCTGGTAGAGCCCTGAATTACCTGAGCCAGGTCCATAGCTGCCATGGAAGCCATGAACTCCTGAGCCACCCCAGAACCGGACCCCAGCAAAGGTAAATTGAAGTCCCCCAGAACCATCAACCTAGGGAACTCCAATGCCAATGCTGAGACAGCCTCGAGGAGTGCAGGCAGGGAGTCCCTTACCCTGCAAGGGGGCAGGTACAGGAGTAAGACCCCCAACTGACCCTTGGGGCCCAGCCACAGGAGCAGGGCTTCACAACCCAGATTTTGTGGAGCAGTGGCCCTGGTGACTCCCAGTGACTCCCTGGCTATAATGGCAACACCACCACCCTTATCCTCCTCCCTAGGCTGGTGCCAAACACCGAACCCGGCCGGACACATCTATGATAGAGGAACCCCATCCTCTGGTCTCAGCCAGGTCTCAGTGATGCATGCCCGGTTGGCCCGCTCCCCCAGAATAGATTCTTGTATTAGGGTCACCTTATTACAGACCGACCTGGCATTCATCAGCAGCAGCCTAAGGGTGGGGTCACCCTGGATCAGCTGCTCAGGACCCAGAGGTGTAACCAGGGGGCCAGAATGCGGGACAGATACTAAACATCGGTTCCACGGTCCCCAAGTGCAGCCCACCCCTCAGTTCCCGCTATAATGCCCCATGCCCGTCACAACCTATAAATGGGCACCTGGAACCTCCTCCATTGACCTAGATGGAGTGTCACCCCCCCCTTTGCGGCTGGCAAGGCAATCTCTCCCTCCCTCCCTAACCCACTTAAAACATACCCTCTCAGTCCCTCCACCCCCCTTAACAGAATTCCAGTGGCCGCGGCAACTTCCTGCCCAGTCCAGCGGCCACCCCTAGAGACCCTGTGCAAGCTCGCCTCCTCCTCTCCTGGCTAAGGTGCCAGTCATGCCCCAACCCGGCCCACGGCATGGGCAATTCTGGTGGTGGCAGCTGCGGCGGGAAAGCAGCTTTTGGAACCATGAAAGCGACCCCAGGTGCTACTTGATGAAGTTGTTTTTGGGACTGTGGAAATGACCCCAGGTGCCACTGATGAAGTCCGACCAGGGCTCTTGCCCTCGCCCCACCACAGGTGGAAATCTTTGGAGGCGGGGACAAGGGGGCAGCATTTCTCCTCTCCAAGTGGATGGGCGCATGTTGGGAGAAGACCAGCTCGGCTTCCATCCTGTGAAGCACTCGCCCCACCGTAGACTTTAATCTATAAATATATAGAAAAAATAAGAATTCAAACCTGTGATTGTGAAACAAAATTTTTATCAAATTTTCTCAGGAAATCCAAACCCTATATAATTACTGTTCTTTTCCCTTGATTGCTTAAGAAAAGAATACTCAAATTTGCCCAAGAAGTAAGCTTTAGTGCAGGAGTTCTCAACTTTTTTAAAGGCAGGGGCCAGGTCATGCTCCCTCAGACAGCTTTTGGGGCCGGATGATCATTTTGCCCTTCTTCCACCACATGACACTTCCTGGTGTGGTGGAGGTGGTGAGGGGCCATATGAAATGGTGATGTGGGCCACATCTGGCCCACAGGCTTCAGGTTGAGAATCTCTGTTTAGTGGGGAAACATAACAATTTTAGATAGTGAATTCTTTGGCTAGATTGTAGATGAATTATTAAATGTATTTTTCATATTCTTTCTAAATGGGACCTGCTTGTGCTTATTTTCCTATTTCATTTTAATCTCTCTTGACAAAACTCATTTGCATGCAGCTATGTCAGGCTCCTCTAGATAAATTAAGCATGGAAAATTTTCAACAGCAATAATTAATATTGTGTAGTCTCATGGAAAATAAATATTTTACATTGTTTAAAAAAGGGTAGAAAACCTGTTAGTACAGTTTACTTTCTAAAGGAAGTCTATTAAGTTTACCTTTGGTGTAATTATAGAATAATTTAACTCTTTAAAAAAATCTCTAGTTTAAAAATAGGGGATCATGTGCTTCTATATATCCATAATTCAAATTCCAGGGGATGGCCCATTATTGTTATACAATATTGTTTCTCTGTTGCCAGCATTAAAAGGATGCCAAGCTTTACATAGCAAAGGCCAGGATGGATGTTGACAACACTAATGGCAACTGTCAAGATGGTCTACAGCAGTGTTTCCCAACCTTTGGTTTCTGAACTTCAATTCCCAGAAGCCTAAGTCATTTCCCCAAAGAACTGATCAGCCAATGTACTGACTTAGGCTTCTGGGTATTGACATACCCCTGTGGGGTATGGGCCTCACACTCAGAACCACTGTTTTACAGGATATCTTCTTGTGCTCACTACAGTTCACAAACAGACACCAAGCAGGGGAAATTCCAGAACCCGACTTTTTTTCATCAGTTAACCATGTCTCAACCAAACACAAAGGGCTGTTTTTCTACATTATCTGGATATTGCTTGGAGCCACTTGAAACATGTAATATTCCTCATTCACAATCATAGTTATTTTTTCTAATTTGCAGCAATTAATAGTTCCACTTTTAATGGAATGAAATTAGCCCTTGTTAAAATGGTAATATAATGGGATTATAACTTCATGAGTGGAGAAAAGAATGAGTTATTTGGATATCCATTATTCATTGTGTTATTATTTGTAACTAGTGTGAATGCTTTTAACATTCTAATTATTAATACACTGTTTAATAAACATACAAGATGGAAAAGCAACAAATTCTGAAACTACTTAGTGGTGACTCCTCTGTGCACATGTCACTTTCAGAGAATAATCAGTATTGAGAATTTCTTGGGTGGAGGGGTGGGGGTGGCTTTTCAGTCTATTTTCTGCTTTTCTCCACACATCATCCAGAGATGGCCAAATAAACTCATAGTAAAACATTTCTATATATCCTGCCTTTGCTTAAGTACAATTTCTTACCATCTTCTGATTTTAAACTATAGAGATTATTACATATTGCTCCAATGTTCTCTATCCCTGCATCTACCGTATTTTTGGACCATAAGACACACTTTTTCTCCCCAAAAAGTGTGTGTGGGGGGGAAAATGAGGGTATGTCTTATAGTCTAAATGCTGGTCTTTGGCCAGCTGTCGCTGTTGTAAAAGGATATTTTACAAGAGCTGCAGCTGGCCGAAGATCTCTACTGCTGCCTCTCAGCTGTTCCGGGGCAGGGGAAAGAAAAACATATGAAAAATAAGTGGCCACTAAAGGAAAAAAAATCACAATTTCCAATTTAAATGCATTGAAATAAATTTCTTGTATTCAAAGGTTTTCTGTTTGTAGGTTCCCAATTCATTTAAGTGGGAAACCAAACCTGTGCTTAAAAAGAAAGGGTTTCACTTACCTTCAATGCCTTTGTCTACATGGACAAAATGGAGGGGGGAAACGTGCTTCCTGGTTGAAAGGAGAGCAAGAGGCTGGGCTAGGATATCACTTCCTTCCTCAGTGCAATTGGCCTGCCTGCCTATTTCCCCTGCAGTGCCACCACTGGTTGTTGGTGCAAAATACAGTACTAATTTTTTTCCAGCTCTGAAAACTGGGTGCTTCTTATGGTCAGGTGTGTCTTGTGGTCCAAAAAATATGGTACTTATTTTTTCATTGGTTAATGATATACTAAATTTTTTGCTAAATAAAATTTGACATTTTTAGATTCCTTTTTTATTTAAGGTAATTGGACCAGTCAACCTTTGGGACAGAAAATCCACATCTTCAGACATTTCACATATTCAGGTAATAATTCCATCATTTTAAGAAAACTAAAACCAAATTCAGAAATTAAAATACACACAATAACCAGCATTTATTTCTGTAGTTATAAATGCCTTCTTAGATTTTTGCTGGAATGACTAATATACAGTAGAATTTATAAAATGTATTATAGTTTCCAACCCAATTAAACTGCTTAATATTGTTCAGTCCCTAGAAATATATGACAGATCAGAGTGTGACCAACTGTCCCACAAAGTGATCATAGTTTTCCTACAGGTATGCTGGTCTACAGCCTTAACTCATTCAAGAAGAAAAATGGTTCAAATGGTGTAAAGATCTGAAATTAGGATTCAGTTTTGGAGATTTAAAACTGGTTACTGCTCATCCATTTTCTTTCTTCAGAAAGGGTTAATACAGTAAAACCCCTACTTATGAAAAAAAGTCCATTCCATAGGCTTTTGCTTAAATTGTTTTTTATGTAACTAGAAGCAAACCCATAGGAAACATTATTTTTACGTAACTCGAAGCAAACACATAGGAAAAAGAATCTTCATGTAACTCAAAGCAAACCCATAGGAAATTGTAGAAATCAGGACATGGTTTTAGCACAAAATCATTATGTAAGTCAATTTTTATGTAACTCGAGGCATATGTAAATCAGAGTGTTACTGTATTCTATAATGTGGTCTTTGGGTTAAGATCTTGGGAAATTCATCTCTCTGCCAGGGGGTGGAACCAGTGATACACTCTAAAAAAATACTGCCACACTGTGGGCATTGCTAACCATGGGTGTGGCTAACTGAGGGCATGGCCTCGTCTCCCCTCCCCAGGAAAAGAAAAGAAAAAGAAAAGAAAGAAAAGAAACTGGGCAGGTATCTACCTTGCTCTAAGAGCATCACTCCCAACAGAGGTGGGAGACCCCGGCGCAGCTGCCCCAGCCTCCTGATGCAGCCCACCTGACCAGGTGAGGATGAGGCATGGGTTGCAGTTTCACCTAGGACTCGACCATCACTGCCGATGCTTCACCTGTTGTCCCAGAGACAAGGAGGAGGAGTCACAGAATAGCCAGGCACTGTTGGCGGGTCAGCCCCTCACCTTCCAGGTGCACTTTCACCTCCGCACTTCCCATGTGCCTTCGGCCTTGGGTGAGGTGCATGCAAAGCGTTGCCGGCACTGCTGGGAGGTGGGCTGGGTGACCTCCCCCTCCCAGCAGTACCGACAACGTTACCCATGTGCCTCACCCAGCCAGAGCCGAAGGTGCACAGGATGTGTGGAGGTGAAAGTGCGCCTTCAGCCCTGGCTGGGTGCGGTGCATGGGAAACGTTGCTGGCGCTGCTGGGAGGGGGAGGCCAGCCAGCCCACTGCCCCACCCATCATCCAGCAGTACCGGCGGCAGCTGCTCTTCCTCCTCCTCCTCTTCTTCCTGGCTCCTGGTCACGTCCAGAGTGCGAGGAGAGGAGGAGGAGGAAGTGGGTGTGTTGTGGGAGGGAGGTTTATTAGGTAGCTAGTTCTGCTACTGGTATGGTCGGACAGGACAGGACAGGACCAGCTTCAGTGCATCACTAGGTGGAACCCTCCCAGACATAACATCATGAAGTGCCTGGACCAGTTCTACAAAATGCTCTGGGAAACCAAAGCATCTCAGCACAGCCAACATAGCAGGTCTTGGGACAGAATCGAAAGCCTTTTCCAGATCATAAAATACTAAAAAGAGCAGATTTTGTTGTTCTCTGCATTTTTCCTGAATTTGCAATAGTTGTATCTTATATAGATGAGTGAGATATTTCCCAATTTTTCTTATTATAACTGAGGCCTATCCTGCAATAAATTTCCCTACAAAGTTTCTAAATATATAAAAAAATTACTACTTTAATAGCACCCTCGATTTTCTTTAGACATGAAGTAACAGAATGTTTTCACTTCGATTGTGTTGAGTTGGACAGTTATTCAATGAAATATATCTATCACACTTAGCTTGCTTATAAGCCATGAGGCTTCCTCCAGTCACACACAAAAATCTGAATTAAAAGGAGCAGAATCTTGGATACCTGGTTTCCAGTTTGGCGTATATGTTACAAATCATTTATTCTGTGAGCTGCTCAGATCTTCTGGACTAAAAAAACCAGTTGAGGTAATAAAGTACCTGATTAATGGACTCCTCAGGAAATGTTAATAGCTTATCTGCTTTCTCATCACAGTCAAAAGTCCCAAGAGACTTAAGTTAAAATGCACTCATTTTTCATTTGTTTTGTTTCATATATTTTTTGGTTCTCTGTGATAGAGGCAGATGATGGATCTGTTTTCTACATATCCTTACAGATTACTTTTTATTTATATTTTGTTTAAGAACCAACAAAATGCACAGTGGTAATAGAAATAAAGAATCTAAACATAGTATTTTATGAAAAGCTATCCAAATATCTAAAATAATATATATATATATATATATATATATATATATATATATATATATATATATATATATATATATATATATATATATATATATATATATATATATATATATATATATATATATATATATTGTCATTCATAAGATACAGGTTGATAACATTGGGAGGTCTTTTAGATGCTGAGTTACAGGCAGTGAACATCTGTCTCTCCAGTATAATAATTTTGTTTCAGAGATTACTCTGGGTTGAAAGGATTTTTGCTGGAGGTACTCACTCAGGAGACACCCAAATGAGGCTTCTTTCATGTCCCCAAGTGCATCTCTTGGGTATCAAAACCCTCCAAGCTCAGCGTCTTAACCACTAAACCACTGGAGGAACTGCTAATAATAATAATTTCAGGTCAGAGATTACTCTGTATTGAAAGGATTTTTGCTGGAGAATCTCCACTCAGGGGACATCCAAATGAGGCTCTTTCCATGTTCCCAAGTGCAGCTCTTGAGTAATGAAACCAACCTTCCAGTCTCCAGCTCAGCATCTTAACCACTAAGCCACCAGTGGAGCTGTTGTCTCTCCAGTGACTTATTTGATGCTACTTGATGTCTCTCCAGTGACATCAAATAAATATTTTGGTATATAGTAATGACATGTGGAGAGTCTAATTCCACTGGCTGGTGATTAATCTCCAAGAAGCAGATAAATAATTGAATGGTATATATGCATCATCAAAGAGTGGTCCAGTACAAAATTTACAGGAACAATAACATCTCTCCAAAACACCCTTAGATTGGATATGAGAAAAGCATATGATTGAGAGATGCATCAAGATAATTGCAGCACTAGCACTTAAGACACTTTGCTCAAACTTTCTTTAAAACAGGGGGTCCCCAACCACCATGCCACAGACTGGTACCAGGCCATGGGCTGTCCCAAACTGGGCTGTGGGGTGGGTGGCACTGGGGGCCCTGATAGCAGCCTTCTGCCCTCAATGTGCTCCACCAGGTCTGCCCAGTGAATGGAGCAAGAGCACGGGTTTCAGACACAGCAGATAGGCAGGTGGCTGGGCCCCTCCTCCATGTTGCTTATCTACAGTGGGGTTCCATCCTCCACCTGTGTGCAGTGTGATACCTCACTACCTGAGTTGAATGGTGTAGCTGGCAGGCAGCTGGGCTCATCCGCCTTGTTTTTGAGCTACAGTGGGGCCTGTGTGCAATGAGGTATCATACTGCTCATATTCAAGCTGTGGTAACTGTTATGTATGCATGTACAATGTTACTTTAAATATATGAATGTAACCAGTCCACAATCACAATGTATCTCAGCTGTTAAGGAACGCGAGCAAGCCGCCCATAGAGGGCAGCTGCGAGCGTTCAGTCTCACATGGTCCACATTGCCCAAATCACAAACAGCCGCGGGAAATTCCCCACATGATCAGGAGCTACAGAAAACAACTGCAGAAGAGAAAACAACTGCAGAAGAGAAAACAACTGCAGAAGAGAAAACAACTGCAGAAGAGAGGCGTGACCTGGGCAAGGCCACGCCGGTAGCAGCCAATGAGCTACCGTGCAACAAGATTCAAATGTATTGTGTTATGGTATATAATGAGATGTATCTGCCCCATTACCTCATGTTCGTGCTGAGCATCAATGAATAAACCTGTGTTTGTCCTTCCTGCGACTCCTTCTTTGTCTTCCGTGCAAGACACTAAATTGGCGACGAGGATGGGATCGATGGCGAATCCCAAGGTCAAGCAGTACCAGTTCGATGTCAGCGAGCCCGAACAATGGGAGCTCTACGAGTGCCAGTTTTGGCACGCCATGGAGGCTGCAGGCGTCGACGACGACGCGAAGATGCGCTCCCACTTCCTGTCTCAGGTGGGGCCGGCCACGCTGAGGATCCTGATGACCCTGGTGGCCCCCCGAAAGGTGGACAAGGTGCCCATCGACCGTATCCTGGAGAGGCTGCGTGAGCACTTCCAGCCACCCGTCTCTATCTTCCCAGCCCGGGTCACGTTCCACAGGCGAGACCAGCGACCAGGCGAATCCGTGTCCGCCTATGCGGCGGCCCTCAGGCTTGCAGCGGTGCATTGCCAGTGGGACGACCTGGACCAGGCCCTCCGTGACCGCATGCTGTGCGGCTTGAGGGACAAGGAGCTTCAGAGGAGGCTCATGACTCGCAACCATTGCCTCACGTTCAACGAGGTACTGCGGGAGGCGCAAGCAGCCGAGGAGGCCAGGAGCGGCGTCCGGCTATTCAAGTCTCGAGGGGCCACGTCCGAGAGGGCCAAGTCACCAGTGCAGGCAGCCCGGCGGACACCAGCAAAGACGGCCTGGCGGGCCCCCAAGCCGCCCGCCGCCACACCAACGTCGTCCGAGGAGTCCTCCACGACAGCGGATCCCTACTCCAGCGAGGACGACGACGTCCAGAGGATCAAGAAGCGAGGTGAGAAGCGGCAGACCCGAGAACGGCAGGACCGCCGCTGCGACGGTTGTGGGGCGGCCCACGACCGCACGAGGTGTCCGTTCTGGAAGGCCGAGTGCCACAACTGCGGCCGAAAGGGACACATCGCCCGAGTATGCAGGCGCAGACGAGTCGAGGACAAGGGCAGTTCCAGCCATTCCCAGACGCACCAACGAAAGGCGGCCGGCACCAGGAAGGTCTCAGCCGGCCACAGCGAGGACGGCATGAACCGCGTGGGCCTGGAGCACCGGCGGTTCTTCATAGAGGTACTGTTGCAGGGGGTCCCAGTGAGGATGGAGATAGACTCGGGGTCTTCTTATTCCATCCTGTCCCAAAAAGAGTTTATGCACATTCCCCCAGAGAAACGGCCCAAACTGCGGGCCATGAGATCCAACCTACGGGACGTGCAGGGAAATGGGATCCCAGTGTTGGGGGTGGGGAACTTCAAGGTGAAGTTCAAGAACTACTCCGAGAAACTGCCCCTAGTGGTCCTAAAAGGGGGGAGGTGCTGCCTTTTGGGAATGCAGTGGTTTGCTCCCCTGGGGATCGAACTGTCCGGCATTAACGCCATCGAGACTGACCCAATGCGGGACGTGTGCGACGCACACCCGGACGTTTTCAAGAAGGGGCTCGGGAAATACAAGGGGGCCCCGGTTTCCTTTGAGCTGGACCCAGAAATCCGGCCCATCCGCCTCAAGCCAAGGAGAGTGCCCTTCGCCCTCAAGGACAAGATTGAGGCGGAACTGGACAAATTGGTGGGGCAGGGGATTTTGGTTCCAGTTGACTTGGCGGAGTGGGAAACGCCGATTGTTACAGCCCTCAAGTCAAATGGGGAGGTCAGAATTTGTGCGGACTATAAATGTACGATAAATAAGGCCATTCGGCCAAATGCATACCCGGTGCCTGTGGTCAGCCATTTGCTGGCCACGCTACGTGGGGGGAGGTTTTTCGCCAAGTTAGATTTGGCCCAGGCATATCAGCAGCTCTCTGTAACCCCGGCTGCTGCCGCCGCGCAAACGATCGTAACGCACAAGGGGGCGTTTAAGGTAACGCGCCTTCAGTTTGGCGTGAATTCGGCCCCCGGAATTTTCCAGTCCCTCGTGGAACGCCTTTTAAAGGGGTTTCCAGGCGTCCTCCCATACTTCGACGACGTGTTGATAACAGCGGGGAGCGAATTAGAGTTAGCCAAGAGGCTAGATGGGGTTCTCTCAGTGTTCGAGAGGGCAGGACTTCGATTGAGGAGGGACAAGTGCGTATTCTTCGCGAGGGAGGTAGAGTTTCTAGGGTTTAAGGTAACCCCAGACAGAATCAAACCCTCCGAGTCCAAGGTAGCGGCCGTGAGAGACGCCCCTCGCCCCACCGCGAAACCGGAGCTGCAGTCATTCCTAGGGCTCCTAAATTTCTATCACTCCTTCCTGCCTCGGAAGGCATCGGTCGCGGAGCCACTGCACGCGCTACTTAAGAAGGACGCGGTTTGGCGGTGGGGGGACAAGCAGGAGAGGGCATTCAAGGAGCTTAAGTCACTCCTGTCTTCGGATGCGGTCCTGACCCATTTTGATCCGAAAAAACCAGTGGTGCTAGTCTGTGATACGTCCCCGGTGGGGGTGGGGGCTGTCCTGTGCCATGTGTTGGAGAGCGGGAGGGAAGCCCCGGTGGCGTACTACTCAAGGTCCCTCTCGAAAGCTGAGCGCAATTACGCGCAAACAGATAGGGAGGCCCTAGCAATAATCGCGGGAACCAAGAAGTTCTACGATTTCTTACACGGCCGCGAGTTTACGGTAGTGACGGATCACAAGCCGCTGCTGGGGATCTTCACTACCGGCAAACCAACCCCACAAATTCTATCCCCCAGGATGCTGCGTTGGGCCATTTTTCTCAACGCCTACCAATATGAGCTGGTCTATCGCCCAGGGAAGGAGATCTCCCATGCGGACGCCCTGTCCCGATCCCCTCTCCCTAGTTTAGGGGACCCCACGTGTGAGGTAGAGCAGGAACACCAAGTCCTGCTGATTGAGTCTCTCGACTCACCCCCAATTGTGCCGGCCGACCTCGCCAAGGCCACGGCGGCCGACAAGATCCTGGCCCAAGTTAGTTCCTGGGTTAGAAAAGGGTGGCCCACCTCTCCCCCTGAGGAACATTTCAAGCCGTTTTTCAAGCGCAGAGTAGAGCTTTCTCTGGAAAGGGGCTGCTTACTCTGGGGCCAGCGGGTGGTTATCCCAGAGAAGCTGAGGGCCAAGGTGCTGAGGCTACTGCACACCAGCCACCCCGGGATCGTGCGCTCCAAGGCTCTGGCCAGGAGTTTCTTTTGGTGGCCCCAGATAGACGGGGACATAGAACGCCTAGTGGGCACGTGCGAGAGCTGCCAGAGCTCTCGGCCCGAGGAGTCCCGGTTACCCCATAGGGAATGGGATACGGCCCGCGGGCCATGGTCCCGGATCCATGTCGACTTCACCGTCCCTTTCCGCGGGTCCATGTTTCTCCTGGTAGTCGACTCCTACTCCAAGTGGTTGGAGGTAATCCCCATGAACAGCACGTCCTCTGCCTCAACCATTAAACAGTTGCGAAAACTGTTTGCCTGCTTCGGCCTGCCAGACGTCCTTGTGAGCGATAACGCGAGTACCTTAACATCGGCAGAGTTCAAGACGTTTATGGAGAGGAACGCCGTCAGGCACATAACCGCTGCCCCGTTTCACCCCGCCACAAACGGTCAGGTAGAGCGCCAAGTGCGCACTACGAAAGACGCACTGCGGTGCATGGGTCCCGGTGAGTTGAACCTTCATCTGTGCCAGTTCCTCATCTGCTACAGGACAACCCCTTTAGTGTCAGGTTTCTCCCCAGCCGAACTCCTAATGAGGAGGCGTCCGGTAACATTGTTTGACCGGATGGATCCGTCCAGGGTGGAGGATGAAGGGAGAAACATAAGCATAGGGGGAGAGAGTTCCAAAAGTTTTGCGGTAGGGGACCCGGTTCACTGCAGAAACTACGCGGCCTCGGGGCCAGCGTGGGTGCCAGGGACAATTGTTGAGCAAACGGGGCCGGTATCCTACAGGGTAGAGACTAGTTCAGGTCTACTCTGGAGAAGGTACGCCGACCAACTCCGAAGGCGAGTCACCGGCGAGGGGGAATCAGCGTTAGGGTCCTCCCCCACCCGCATTACCCAAGGGGGAGACACAGAGGAGGATACTTTCAAAGAGAGGGATCAGTTTGATGATGATTATGAGTTGCAGTACCAGGGGGATGTAGCGGAGTGGTCCCCCACCCGTCCTAGCGAGAAGAGGGGTTTCAGTTCAGCCCCTGGTACTTCCAGTCCCCCTAGCCCTTTTGTTTTGGAGTATGCAATAGCTCCTGCCCCCCGGAGACCAACACCCCCAAGACAGGCAACAGGGGCAAGTCCACCCACCACAGTCTCTAGAACGCCCGGACAGGCAGCGGGGGGTGGCGAGGCCACGAGGGCCTCTTCGTCGGTCCCGAGATTCGTACTGGGGGGGGTCCCCAAACTCCTCAAGCGGCAGGCAGGGATTCACTTCCCAACTATTCATTCCATTCCCATCCCCCAATGCAAGGGTACCTCAGACGCCACACCGAGCCGCTAATGAGTCCCCCCTTTCCATTGCAGGGCAGGACTCCGGGGAAACCAGGAGCCTCCGGCTCCCCTGTGTTAAGTCAGGCGGCCGCACGCCCCAGGCGCACATGCGGCAAGCCACAATGGTTGAGGGACTTCGTCCCATCCTAGGGGGGAGGGATGTTATGTATGCATGTACAATGTTACTTTAAATATATGAATGTAACCAGTCCACAATCACAATGTATCTCAGCTGTTAAGGAACGCGAGCAAGCCACCCATAGAGGGCAGCTGCGAGCGTTCAGTCTCACATGGTCCACATTGCCCAAATCACAAACAGCCGCGGGAAATTCCCCATATGATCAGGAGCTACAGAAAACAACTGCAGAAGAGAAAACAACTGCAGAAGAGAAAACAACTGCAGAAGAGAAAACAACTGCAGAAGAGAAAACAACTGCAGAAGAGAGGCGTGACCTGTGCGAGGCCACGCCGGTAGCAGCCAATGAGCTACCGTGCAACAAGATTCAAATGTATTGTGTTATGGTATATAATGAGATGTATCTGCCCCATTACCTCATGTTCGTGCTGAGCATCAATGAATAAACCTGTGTTAGTCCTTCCTGCGACTCCTTCTTTGTCTTCCGTGCAAGACACTAAAGTAACAAGCTCAGATCTCTCACTAATTCCACATTATGTGGAGTTGTATGTTACTGTAGTGTTCCACAAATTTATTCTTAAGGCCTAGCAATAGATCATTTATTTACTTTTCCATTAACATTAGTTACATGCTGTAGTAATTTAGGTTGAAAAATAATTATATGTGTAATAAATTATATATTATGGACTTTATCATATTTTATTATGCACTTGCACTGTCCAATCCCACCACTCCCACTTACCTGTCCATGGATTTTTTTTAGCATGAAACTGGCCTCTGGTTTAAAAAAAGGTTGGGTACCCCTGCTTTAAAAGATGTTGTGGTATCCAATATATTCTAAGTACTGTATGTGATTTTGTTGAGCAAGTCATAGTTTAATATTGATATCTCAGGTACACTGGCACCAGCCATTTTCCATTGGTTAGGCAATATAGTAAATTTTATGTATTAATGAAATCTATCTGTCTGTCTGTCTATCTATCCATCCATCCAGTGGTGGGCTCCAAAAAAATGTACTACCACACTGTGGATGTGGTATGATGGGCATGGCCAGGGGGAAAGCCCTGTGTGGCACCCAAATTAGGACTAATTTATTTCAAAACATAGATGAGCGAGGCCAGCAAAAATTTCTGCTACTGGTTCTGATGAACTGGTGTGAACCTGCTGATGCCTACCACTCTATCTATCTATCTATCTATCTATCTATCTATCTATCTATCTATCTATCTATCTATCTATCTATCTATCTATGTGTAACAAAGTCTAACCAAAGTCACTGTGAATGGTTAACAAACCTGTAGGAAAGCACAATAATAAATGGATTCATAAATAAAACAATCTGAGCAAAAACAACAATTCCAAATTAGTCAAATAAAGACCAGAGGGGGCTCAAGATAAATAATGGAGTGCATAAAATTAAGAGGGAGGTAAAATATTAATGAATGCTTGCTTATAAGGGTCAGTCTTTAGCACTTTCTGAATACATGAAGGGGGGACTTGGCATATATAAATAAATAGGGCATTCCATTGTGATGGGGACACCACTAAGAAGGTCTGGATCCTCTTTTGGGTTTTTTCCTCCTAAACTAATTTAATAAGCATTTTGAAGGCTACACAAGTTGTTTAGGCACTTGGTGATACTGGAACATATTTGGATACCATTAAATACTGGTAATATCATTCAATGACATTGAAAGCACGGCGCCAAAATAGCTGCCACACTCTTTGCAGCCCCCCACCCCACCCGGACTCAGACATCTGGGTGAGTTAGGGGGCGTGGCCACCCCTCTATAAAAGGGGTGGCCACAAGGCAGCCGAGCTGCCATTTTAGAAATAGCGACGGAGAGGAGAAGTTACCTCCGTCGCTGTTTGTTCGAGTCTTCAGCTGTTTAGCCCTTGGTCCTTCCCGGCTGGGAAGGAAGGATTCGCACAGAGCCTTTAGCTTGCTGGCTGCTCTGTGCCTTTTGCGTTAGGTTCTCGATCCCTGGAAAGGGATCCTGCTCTTTCTTCAAGATATGCCTCCCAAACGGAAGGCCCCGGTGATGAAACCGCAGCCAAAGGGGAGGACTTTTTCGGGCCCTGTGCAGGACGGGGGGCAGCCTTCAGGTCGGAGGACCAGGGCTGCGCCCTCGCGGCAGGGGACTACCCCAGCTCTACCCACCGATACCGGTGGGGTGATGCAGGCTGGTGCTTGGCAGCCGACCTCGGCTGGCCAGCCTCTGGCCAGCCCCTCAGGGGCTTCGGCCCTCGGCCCGCAGTTGCCGGCCATGGGTCAGGACAGCGGGGGAGGGCCTGGTGCGGGTGTGCAACCCGTTCCTCCTCCGGCCCCTCATGGGCCGGAGTTTTGGGCATGGCCCTATTCTGGCCCAGGCTCTCACTTTGGTGTTCCTTGTCAAATGCCTAGTGGGCCTTCCGGCCCACCCAGCCCGCCTTATGCTGGGGGATCTGTGGCAGTGGATGCGTTACTAACACGTTTAGCTGTGCTAGAGGCATCCTTGGGGATTGCACACAACCCTATGGGAGGGGGCCCTTCTCTCTCTGCTGGGGGCCCTTCGTGTCCACCGGCTACCTCAACGGCTGCCACACTGCAACAGGCGGCCAGCCGGGTTGAGCTGCTTGAGACGCTCTGGCCTGCGCCTGCCGGTGTCTCGCAGCTCCCTGTTCGTCCAGAGCTGCAGCCGGGGAGCGGTCAGGTGTGGCCCCAGAGCTCGATTCCGGTCGCGAGCTCCGACGCCCGCCGTGGGCCAGAACCCCCAGTGGGGGCGGCTCACGGGGGTGCACCTAGTGAGTATCAGGTTCAAATTAATGCACCCACATCACAGTCCACTTCCAGTGGTGGGGTTCAGTGGCCCTGGCCTCGTCAAGTCGAGGCAAGTGGGCATCAGTTGCCAGCCTATCCCAGTTCCCCTTGGTTTCATAATGGCACCTCATTGAGGGTGGGGGTTTCCGCCCCCGGGGCAGTGCCGGGCATCGCAGGGGCTGTCCAGGTCCCGCTGCGTATGCCCCGTGTACCTAATGTGCCGGTGACGGCTTTGCCGACATAAGAACATAAGAACATAAGAACAGCCTTGCTGGAACAGGCCACAGCCCATCCAGTCCAGCATTCTGTCTCACACAGTGGCTCACCATTTCCTTCAGGGTATTCCCAAGGAGATGCCTTCACCTGCTTAGGATTCCCTGGAAATGGCATTGAGAGATATCCTGCCTATCTCTCCAACCCGGAGGTTGTCCTTAGGTATCCGTAATAATTATAGCCATTGATCCCCTTGTCCTCCATGAACTTGTCTAATCCTTTCTTAAAGCTGTCAAGACTGACAGCTGTCACCACTTCTTCTGGCAGGGAGTTCCATAGACCAGTAATCCTCTGGATGAAAAAGTACTTTCTCTTATTTGTTTGAGAACTAGTACCCAAAAGTTTCATGGAGTGTCCCCTAGTTCTAGTGTTGTGCGATAGGGAAAACAGTTTTTCCTTATCTACCTTGTCCACACCGTGCATGATTTTATAAACTTCAATCAGGTCACCTCTTAGACGCCGTCGTTCAAGAGTGAAAAGGCCCAAACGTTGCAGCCTCAGATGGTAAGGAAGGTGTTCCAGTCCCCTAATCATTCTGGTTGCCCTCCTCTGCACTTTCTCCAACTCCATAATATCCTTCTGGAGGTATGGCGACCAGAACTGTACACAATATTCCAGATGGGGCCTCACCATAGATTTATAAAGAGGCAAAATGACACTTGCTGACTTATTTTCTATACCCTTCCTAATGATCCCTAACATTGAGTTTGCTTTTTTCACTGCTGAGGCACACTGGGTTGACACCTTCATTGAGCTGTCCACCAGGACACCAAGGTCCCTTTCCTGGTTTGTCCCAGAGAGTTCAGACCCCATCAGTTTATAAATGTAATTGGGGGTTTTTGCCCCAACATGCATCACCCTGCACTTACTGATGTTGAAGCTCATTTGCCACTGTTTTGCCCACTCCCCCAGTGTCAAGAGATCCCTCTGGAGCTCTTCACAATCTCTCACAGTTTTCACTACCCTGTATAATTTAGTGTCGTCAGCAAATTTGGCTACCTTGCTTTTTACTCCTACCTCTAGATCATTTATGAAGAGGTTGAAAAGCAGGGGTCCCAGCACTGAACCTTGGGGGACCCCACTCTTTACTTCCCTCCACTTGGAGAAGTGTCAATTTAGTGCTACCCTCTGTTTCCTGTCCCTTAGCCAGTTGCTGATCCAGGACAAGACCTGTCCCTTTATTCCATGACTGGTAAGTTTATTCAAGAGCCTTTGGTGTGGGACCTTGTCAAAAGCCTTCTGAAAGTCCAGATAAACAATGTCAACTGGATCCCCCTTATCTACATGCTTGTTGACACTCTCAAAAAATTCCAACAGATTAGTGAGGCATGATCTGCCCTTGCAAAAGCCATGTTGGCTCTCCTTTAGCAGCGCCTTCTCTTCTATGTAACTATTAATTCTATCTTTTAGGATGGTTTCCATCACTTTACCTGGGACACATGTCAAACTGACAGGCCGGTAATTTCCTGGATCACCCCTGGATCCTTTTTTGAAAATTGGTGTTACATTCGCTACCTTCCAGTCATCAGGCACAAAGCCTGATTTGAGGGAAAGATTATATATTTTGGCTAGGATATCAGCAATTTCATCTTTAAGTTCCCTGAGAACTCGTGGATGGATGCCATCTGGTCCTGGGGATTTGTTAGTGTTTAGCTTAACAAGACATGCAAGGACCTCCTCCCTGGTTATTTCTATCTTGCTTAATTCTTCGGTTTCCCTCCCTACGAAGATAGGCTCTGTTTTGGGCATGTGGTCTCTGTCTTCTTCAGTGAATACTGAAGCAAAGAATTCATTGAGTCTCTCTGCAATCTCTGTTTCCTCTTTAATAACCCCTTGCCTTCCATTGTCATCTAATGGTCCAATGGCCTTCCTAGTTGGGTTCTTACTTCTAATGTACTTAAAGAAGTCTTTGTTATTTCTCTGAGTATTTTTAGCTATACGCTCCTCAAAGTCTTGCTTTGCTTTCCTGATTGTTGCCTTGCATTTGTTCTGCCAGAATTTATGTTTCTGCCTGCTGTCCTCATTTGGACAAGCCTTCCATCTTCTAAATGAGCTTTTCTTGCTCTTGATCACTTCCCGAACAGCTCCTGTAAGCCACATCGGAGTCCTCTTGGACCTGGCAGTGCCCTTTTTCCTTTTGGGTATGCATTCCAATTGGGCCTCTGTTATTGTTTTTGTAAACAGCCTCCATGCCTCTTGGAGTGTTTGGACTCTCTCAATTTTCCCTTTCAGTTTCTTTTTTACTAGTTTCCTCATCTTTGGGAAATTTCCTTTTTGAAAATTTAAGGCTGGTTATTCCTTGCCCCTTGGTGATCATTTGTCCCAGGTCATGAGGGAAAAGATTTGGCGGGGGGAGTACGTGGACATATTCTCCCTATTGAACCGTGAGCCCACTAAGGAGGAGAGAGAGGGACAGGACGACAGAGACAAAGAGCTGTCCCTCCATCGTAAGCCACCGCGCACCTGGGCCAACTGGTTGCCGGCATATCTTATTTATATGGCGGTGTACCTTAGGGCCCGGCCTGATCTGGCCATTCCTATGGTCCAATATTTGGACAATATTTACAGGGCGATGGTGGATTTTCCTGGCCCATCGTGGTTGGCTTACGATGAGGAATTTAGAATGAGGGTGCCCTTGCACCCGGAGATGAGATGGGATGAGCCCTGTCAGAAATTGTGGCTCTTGTACATGACCCCCACGCGTCCGGCGCCTGGGGATAGGTACCATTGTGGCCATGCCGTGCAGCGAGCTGCTCCAACACAGGCTCCCCGCCAGCCGGTGGGGCAGGGGGTTCCAGCCCGCTTGCTGTGTTGGAGCTTCTCAGCTAATGGCGTGTGCAATAAGCGTCAGTGCCGATACAAACACGAGTGTCCCTCTTGCGCTGGCCCCCATGCCGCCGCCGCGTGCCCGCGGGCTGGTGGGTCACGGGGCAGAGGTAGAGGTGGACAGGGAGCAGGCAGAGCTTCTGCTGATGGAGCTAGCCAGACAAAAGGCCCCCTCCCCAGTTAATGTGTATATGTTGGAGCGATGGCTCTCAACTTATCCAAAGAGGGAGGACGCGAGGTACCTCCTGGAGGGTTTCCAGTGGGGCTTCCGTATCCCATTCAAAGGAGTGCGGGGACCCCAAGATGCCCCCAATTTACTTTCCCTGAAGGGTAGTGAGGAGGTGGCTGCCCTGAGTATTGCCAAAGAGGTAGAGGCCAAGAGGGTAGCAGGCCCCTTTTCTGTACCACCCTTCCCCAACCTGAAGGTCTCCCCTCTGGGGTTGGTACCCAAAAAGGCCCCGGGGGAATTTCGTTTAATCCATCATCTATCGTACGCGGCGGGATATTCTGTCAATGATGCTATTCCTGATGACCTTTGTTCGGTCAGGTATACGTCTTTTGACGAAGCCCTACGGATGGTGCGCTCTTGTGGTCCTGGTGCCCTCCTGGCAAAATGTGACATTAAAGCGGCATTCCGATTGTTGCCAGTGCACCCGGGGGACTTTGAGCTATTGGGTTTTAGATTCCAAGGGAAGTTTTATGTAGATAAGGCCATGCCTTTTGGCTGCTCTATTTCATGTTCAGCATTCGAACGTTTTAGCACTTTCCTTCAGTGGGCCTTTGTTCGCAGGTCTGGGTCTCGGTCTGTAGCCCATTACCTCGATGACTTTTTGTTCGGGGGTGAACGGGGCTCGGACACGTGCACGCATCTCCTCACTACATTTCAGACGCTAATGCGGGAACTGGGTGTCCCTTTAGCGCCCGAAAAGACCGAGGGCCTATCCACTACGCTCACATTTCTGGGTATTGAAATTGACACGGTCGCACAGGCATCCCGGTTACCCATTGACAAGGTCACCCGGATCTCCGCGATGATTTTGGCCTTGCTGGCCAAATGTAAAGTGTCACTTCATGAGCTTCAGGTACTACATGGCCATCTTAACTTTGCCTGCAGGGTGGTCACGCCTGGCAGAGCATTTGCTCGGTGCCTATGTGACGCCATGTCTGGCCTGTCAAGGCGCCATCATAGGGTCCGACTGACCAGGGGCATGAGGGCTGACCTTTTGGTTTGGCTCAAATTCCTGCGGGAATTCAATAGGGTCTCCTTTTGGAGATCCGACCTTTTAGTTTCCCCTAGGTTCCAAGTACAGTCGGATGCCTCCGGCTCCCTGGGATATGGGATTTACTTTGAGGGGAGGTGGGCTTATGGCCAATGGCCTCCAGCATGGCAGAGCATGGATCGCCTCCGCGATCTTACATTCCTTGAGTTCTTTCCAATCCTGGGAGCTTTGATGCTATGGGGTGAGGAGTGGGCCGACTCAGTGGTCCATTTTTGGTGCGACAATGCTATGGTAGTGCACATTGTTAATGCTCAGACGTCTAAATCACCCAGGGTGATGGTGTTGGTCTGCCAGTTTGTGTTACGTAGCCTACGCCTTAATGTGCTTTTTAAGGCCAGACATGTACCAGGTATTAATAATGATATTGCTGATGCTTTATCCCGCCTGCAGATCCCCCGGTTCCGCGCCTTGGCTCCGGACGCAGAGGAATTCCCCTCGCCACTCCCAGCCGAGATTTGGACATTTGGCAAGGAGAGGTGAACCAGGCGATCGGCATGTCTTTGCCGCCCCACACGCGTAAGGCGTATCACCATGCTTTCGTTCAATTTAGAACTTTTTGTGTGCAACTTCAGTTGCCCGAAGTGTGGCCCATTCCAGTGGAACAAGTTTTACAATTTATGGTTTATTTACACAGTCAGGGTCTAGCTCCCCGCACTATAGCATCCAGGCTGTCAGCACTGGCATCTATGGCCAAGGTGAGGGGTTTTGCTGACTGCATGAATGATTTCCGCATACGACATGTTTTGGAGGGGTGGACACGGGAACGTGGCTGCCGCCCGGACACTCGCCACCCATTTCTCCAGGGGTGCTTACCCACCTTGCACGAGGCTGGCATAACCTGTGTTTTGATAAGTATGAAGCGGCTCTTTTTCACGCGGCTACCACGGTGGCCTTCTTTGGAGCGCTCCGCATCAGTGAGTTGGTACTACTGTCTAAGGCGGATGCGACTCGTAGGGCACTGGAACTCGACGATGTCTATGTTTCTAATGAGTGGGCTCAGTTGAGGATACGGTCCTCAAAAGTTGATCAGCACGGCGTAGGCAGTGGAGTTAGACTGCTACAATGTTCCATTGCAGACATCTGTCCGGTTGGTGCCCTACAGGAGTTCTTGGCAGTGCGTGGCACGCACCCTGGCCCGTTTTTCTGCCACCAGGATGGGTCTCCCCTTACTAAATTTCAATTTTGGAAGGTGACCGGTATGGCACTATCCAGTGTTGGCCTCCCCGGGGCTCGTTATGGCACCCATTCGTTTAGGATAGGTGCTGCATCAACTGCGGCTGCATTTGGGTACTCTGAGGCTGATATACGCCGTATAGGAAGATGGGGATCTATGTGTTTTGCATTATATGTTCGCCCTCTTCAGGTATGAGTACCAGTTAAGGCACTGTTCTCTTTTTCTTTTACAGACCCTGTGTGTCCCCGCACACCGGTGGCAGTATGGCTGGTGGGCCACAGTTACGTGCACTGGGCAGCGCAGTATACTGCGGCGACAGAGTGGGGACCCCAGCTTGGATTGCGTGCATCAGCACACATACGTTGGTACGGTAAGCGTGGAATGAGATGGCGGGAACTGTTGCCATTCCTTTTTTCCATCAGGGATGCTGAACCGCCTGATGTCCTTGTACTGCACCTCGGGGGCAATGACCTCGCCCAGGTCACTGTCCTTTCTTTAAAATTCACGATTTGCAGTGACCTAGCTTATTTGCATTATGTGTGGCCGTCCACAAGGCTGCTATGGTCGGACATCATACCCCGTCATTCTTACAGGGGAGGTATTGACCTCCGTGCCCTTGACCGCGCTCGCCGCTCGGTGAACAGGGCGGTTGCCCGGTTCTTGGCAGACAAGGGTTTGGGGATGGTCATCCGACACCCCACCATTAGTTTACAAAATTATGATCTTTATGCAGGGGATGGGGTCCACCTGTCGGATAGAGGTATGAACCTCTTTTTGGAAGATTTGCAAGCAGGCCTTTTGACCGAGCTGATGGTCTGGGGTGGGGGGGGGGGGGCGGTGAGTCTTCATTGAAGCCTCCCCGTGTGGCGGGTAGCACTGGTAAGGTAAATATTTATGACCCATAGGTATCCGGCAGGTTAGCAATTGACTGGCCAACACTTAGACAGGTAAAGGTGTAATAACGTTGACCGGTCAATGACAAACCAGGCAAGGGGTGATGGCAGGAGCTTTTCAGCATGCATCACCCTGTGATTTGACGGATACACATCAGAGGGTGGGGTTCATTGACTCCGGTCAACAATTTGTTTGTGTCAACAAACAAATTGATACAAATCGATACATTGTAGCCAATTGCCATTGGCAATTTTGGGAGGAACCTTACCAGTGTTACTGTGGCCTGCTTGCCTTAAGAATTATAATAGGATGAATACCAATTGAAAGTTATAATTCGGACTAGGGCATTATTCAATAAAAGTGGCCCAATGCCTTTATCCATATACCGGTGTCTGAGTCATTCTTTGGGGGGGGGGGGTGCGCCTGCAATGAAAGCGTGGCGCCAAAATGGCCGCTGCACTCTTTGCAGCCCCCCACCCCACCCGGACTCAGACATCCGGGTGAGTTAGGGGGCGTGGCCACCCCTCTATAAAAGAGGTGGCCACGAGGCAGCCGAGCTGCCATTTTAGAAATAGCGACGGAGAGGAGAAGTTTTTCCCTCCACCCCCTCCCTAGTGAACAGTGTGATATTTTGGTCGCTTCGGGGCCGGGTGGGAATTTTTGGCCTTAACCTACAATTGGCCCTTAGGTTCTGGCTTTTTTGCCCATCCCACACTGTTGCTAGTGTTTGACATAGGGGTTTTGCTCTTGACTTTGGTCACTTAGGCGGGTAGCACTGGTAAGGTAAATATTTATGACCCATAGGTATCCGGCAGGTTCGCAATTGACTGGCCAACACTTAGACAGGTACAGGTGTAATAACGTTGACCGGTCAACGACGAACCAGGCAAGGGGTGATTGCAGGAGCTTTTCAGCATGCATCACCACGTGATTTGACGGATACACATCAGAGGGTGGGGTCAGTAGATAGTTTATTGACTCCGGACAACAATTTGTTTGTGTCAACAAACAAATTGATACAAATCGATACATTGTAGCCAATTGCCATTGGCAATTTTTGGAGGAACATTACCAGTGTTACTGTGGCCTGCTTGCCTTAAGAATTATAATTGGATGAATACCAATTGAAAGTTATAATTCGGACTAGGGCATTATTCAATAAAAGTGGCCCAATGCCTTTATCCATATACCGGTGTCTGAGTCTTTCTTGGGGGGGGGGGGGGGGCGCCTGCAATGGAAAATCATATCAAGCAGAAAAATGGCAAGGACTAAAATATGAACAAAGAAAGTAAAAAAATGCTTTCCAAATGAGGAACAACCAATCTTGGGCCTTCCTCAAAAGGAGTTCATAGCACTATGAACCACTTACATTCTGAGCTGTAGAAACTATGTTTCTTTCAGGAAAGTAAGTAGGATGCCAAGTATTAATGGATTTAATATGAGCTTAATGGGTTTAATATAAGCATCAATCGTCTAAGCTTCAGAACCCAATTCTACTAAATATTTTCAATGGAAGATTAAGCATACATGGTAATCTTTCCCAGGGCAATTAATCGGACTAAACATGCTCAATCTTCAGTTGGGCAGAAGCCAATGTAATAGGTTATTCCAGTCTGGCAACAGCTTTTTTTGTTTTGACATGTCACTTTGATTTTAAATAAAAATAAAAATAAAAATGTATGATTTGCCCTTCACCACCTAGGTTCCTCCAGGTTTCTTAGGGACAAAAGTAAAACATTTTAACATGATGAAAAATAAGTAGTAAGTGCAATTTTAGGTAGTTTTACTGCTGCTAACATTCAAAACTTTGAAGAGCAACATAAAGAAATAGAAATTTTAATTATATTTTCTAGTTCTTGTCAATATTAAAAGCTTTGGATAAGACTGCAGGCCAAGATGTTCTCTAACTGGCAACGTAACTAACTTAGAGGGGTAAATCTTATCTTATCTTATTTTAAAATTTTAAATTTTTTAGATTTTTGATTTTTAGGATTTTAGAATTTTGAAAGTTTAAATTTTTTGAAATTTTGAAATTTTAAAGTTTTGAAGTTTTGAAGTTTTTTTAAATTGTACTGTATGGTACTATCTTAATTGGTGTTTCTGCAGCTGTTTTAAATTAAGGGGTATGCCTTATTCAAATTGATATATAGCAACCGAGAAATTTCGTTGTTTCTGCAAGGGGATAATGACAATAAAGATTCATCTTTATCTTTAAATTCAACTGAAATAAATGAATGTTATTTCCAAATCAACACTTGCTGCCAATGTGTTATTTAATGTCCCACAGTTTGACTGTCCTATACTAAAATGAATTATGGGATACTTTCTGGCTCCATTGAGAATTTCAGTATATTGTGGAGTATAAATTGCCACATACTCCAAATAGCTAGAACTAGAATTTGTGAAGTAGAATAAGAGGAAAACTAATGTGTATATTGGGATGTCTGCAGACCCCAATGAATTACATGGTCCTTCCAATGCAACAAATGTCAGTTTTGCCTGAATGGGGCCAATCTACTACTACAACCAGAACACATCATTTCTATTTCATATGAGAGTGAACTGGTAGTACTTAGTAATATATGAGGAGTTAATATCCCTCCCAAACAAGACATGATTTTTTCCATTCTTTCTTCAGTGGATAATACCCTCTAGGTAGTGTTGGTGAGGTTCTTTTGTGGTTAGGACAAATATCGGGTATGGCAAGCTGATGACATGTGAGGAAACTGTCACCACTATTCAGGTGACAATATTGTGAAATAATCTAAATTATAAGTGTATTATTTTTGTGTGTTCTGTAAAATGAACATGCAACTGGGGGTGAAATGGAAAACGGAAATAGAATCTTTTGCTCCCCATTTTATTTCCATGTATAATGTTTTCTGAACAACTATAGCTTGGAGCTATTTTTCAATATCTCATGTTGTCCTCTTCTTTCTACAGGTTTTAGGTGTTAAAATAGCTTTGGAAAAGATTCAAGGAAAGCACTTTAAAAAAATCATTTCATACAAAGTTTATAGCAGCCAGTAAAGTTCATTATATACCACTCAGATGAGTGCTGTTCTGCTACATAAAACTCATACTTCACACACACAAAACTTGGAGACTATTAATTCATAATGACCACCACTTCTTTTAAATTGTATTATATTTCTGCAAAAACGCCTTATATTCTGTTCTTTAACATTTGGAGACCTTCACCCTTAATGTTAAAATGAAATCTAAATAGGTTAAATCTTTCTCCTTAAACTGAAATCCTTGCAGCTGAAATGTTCATAAATAAAAATAATCCCTGGAATGATAACTAAAAGCACATACACTATACATTCAAAGATGTTCTGTAACTCATCTGTTTTATAGTTAGCAACAGTTAAAAAGGTGTAATGCCAAGATCCATCCTTCAGAATAGACGTATTGTAGTGATTTTTACAGGACACATGTATTACTCAGTATTTCACCTGAATGATGAGAAGTGCTAGGACAGCTTTTACAGATGATATAATTTGTACTAAATATTTTTGTGACTGAGAAGTGAACAAGGCCATAAACCATGGGGAACATGTGGCTTTCCAGAAGTTGTTGGTGGACAACTTATGGCCCACCAGATTTTGTCGGTATTTACCTAACACCAGCTCTTGCCAGGAAATCCTGACCAGAAGGATCAAAGGAGCTGCAATCCAAGAACATCCATGTAGTCCATCCTTACATAAGCACTTTAAATTTTAATTTAATTTAATTTAATTTTTGGACTTTAATTACATGCTACTCAGGTAAAAACCTGACTCAGGGCGGCTCACATCATAATTTAAAAACAAAAAAAGCAAACATGAGCAGGTAAAAGCATAAAAGAGAATAAAAACAGATAAAAAAGCCCCCCAAGGGATCAAGATGGATGTTGTACAAAAGCAACATCCATCTCGATCCCTTGTGAACTAACAAGTGGGAGCTGTTGAGTCTCAACAACCATTTCCAACAGGTTCCAGGTTCACATTGTTCTTCCATCTTCTACTTACTTTTACACAGCAAAAAAATAAAATAAAAATCTTCAGTAGCAGAAACCCCTTGAGCTTTGAAGTATCACTTGTCATTAAAGACCTGCTATTAAGCCAAAACAAGTGACAGGTTTATTTTTTAAAAAATATCTTAATCTGTGCATAAATATTTACCACTTAATAATTACAAAAAAAATGACTTGACTATATAAATATGACATCAAGCACATAATAAATAAATAAAAAACATATCATATACTTTTCAATTGATGCAGTTAACTCATTCAAACATCATGTACAGCTAAGTTATTTCCAACTGATCAGATGACATATTTGAGATCATGAACCAGCCTGACCTAGATCAGACTACTTTGTTCCATCAACAATGCTACTCCTTTTTGGAGCTGCCTGGAATGATTCCAGATGGAAGATTTGCTTTAAGGGCACTTGTGCCCTGCAAAGTGACCCTTTTGGTGCAATCAGTCTTGCCCTTTCTTGTTTTCTGATCACAACCTACTTAATCTTAGAAAGAATTCTCCTCTGTTTTCAAAGATATCAAAGGTCTCTCAGACAAAAGATTTATATGAATTTTTTAGTATTATCTGAAGAAGGTTAGAAACCCATTTCCCCTTTCAGAGGGCAGTCCCTCCATCAAGTGATACACATGTATATCTGAGTAAGTAAAGAGTAAGAATGTTATTTTCTGCTTGTTCAGGCTGACTAAAACACTTTCATTAGTTTTCTTTCTATTTCTTTGAAGTGCTTTAGAATTAATTATGGTAATGTAAGTTTGGAATGTTTGCTTCATGCTTTGAAATAATAGCTTCTTCACAATTTATGTCTGCCACTCTTTAGTGATGGAAGTCAGGGAGTTGTTTCAATGTCAACTAGAAAATGAGAACTACTGAATATGGCTTTCTCTGAGATACCTAATTGCTTAAGAGGTGAAAGCTATCAAACATTTCTCAGACATAAATTTCTGGAGGAGGGAATATAAAGATTATATAATTTGGGGTTTCTCAAATGATTGTTCGAAACCACAGGATAATCAAAATGTTTATATCCCACAGTTATGGTAAAGCTGTTTAACACCCTCACACATGGTACCGTGGAACTGTGCTCCAAAAATAATATAACTGTAGTTCTGGAAGGGACCACAAGGGCCATTTAATCCAATTCTACCCAATGCAGGAAATCCATTAAGTAAGTAATGTACAGTATGTGAGCAATATGGAGTTCTCAAGATTTTTCAAAATTTATAGGTGGCCTCTTAATTTTTGTTTTTTAAAAAACTTGTAACGAAGGAGAGTACAATATACCACCTTCCAAAAAATTATGTTCCTCTGAAAGGAAATTGTCCAGTGGCATAGAAATTATATGAAGCTGTTACAAAACTCAAGCACTGATGTCCTCTCCTATCATGATGTCTCTAAAGACATATCCATGTCACTGTCTTCTCCATGTCAAAAATAAAGGGAATAATTTCAATTTATTGTATAATGAGAATAAATAAATAAATAGAATAAGTTATGATGTTTAATGAGCATCCATTAACTACAAGTGAAATGCACAACAAACTGCTGCAGCATGGGACCTTCTGTTTACATCTCCACAGATTCTTTTTTTTTTTAGCTGCTTACCCTGAAGTCAGTATTTCCATGCTCATTGATTATATCAATGTTCTCATTACATTCTTCATGTTTGCTTTATTGAGATGGAAACACTGAAGATTAATAGTGACCAAATTAAACATCTTGGATTTCACCTTTAATTCCTTTAATTGCAATGGTCTTACATCTGTCTCCTTGTGAATCAAGAAATGGCCTGTCCAAAAAGCAGATAATTTATCTTTGTTGTTCTTGTTAAGCGTCATCAATTCACTTTTGATTGGGGATATGCCTTGGGTTCAGATTTTTTTAAAAAAGAATTGGAAGTGAAGCAGGGCTACTAGTCTGTTTCCAAACCAAGTCTGAAGTGATGCTTAAGTAGAATCAAGGCTCTCTAAAGTGCCAAATATTGTGTTGCCAATTTCATTTTAAAAATTGTGAGGGGGACCACTTCATAACATATATATTATTAGCATTTCCTCCAAATTTTGGAAAACTGAAAATAAAATTCTTCATGATTACTAAAAAAAAACCAAAAAAAAACCTGTTTACCAAAATAACTGCACAACCCAGACTTTTATATCAGATAGCTAGAATGATAATTCTGATGTTTCAAGCACTGCAATTATGCTTTATGTCAGGTGGATTTAACCATAAGCATGTTTCTGCTTCTTACCCACATATGCAATTTAATATTACAAACCTTTCCTCTTTACACAGATGAAATTCATTTTGTGAAATAACAAGATTTACATAACTCAGAAAGAAAACATTTCATATTATGCCAGCAACTCAATTAGCAATTTTACTTTAGGTGGACTAGAATTTTAAAAGGAATTATTATAATTTTAAAATGAACTTTTAGAACCCTAAGAAACAACCATTCTTTATTCTGCTAGAGGATTTGTGAGGTGCAGAAGACTCTAAAGTGTGTCCCAACTCGTGTTTGTTTTCTTTACTCACCTGTGAAAAAACTTTAAAAGAAGAATAAGAAAAACAGGGTTGCATAAACCAGATCCAGTAAGTTTATTCTACTGTCACGGCTATTAATGTGAATAAAGCCCAGAAGGGGATGAAATATCTTTTAACCTGAAAACCTCCATGTGCCCTCAAAACCTGCTCCAGAGAGGTGGAATCCACTCTAAAGCAAGGTGAAGTATTTATTCATTTATTTATTTCAGGTGAAGTATTTATTCACAGAGAAAAAAAGAAAATAGGCTGTAGATCTTTTTGTGCAACAACACCTGCAGAAGGTTGATTACATCAGCAGCAGGGAATGGTTTTTGGAAATCTAAACATTCTATTTCAGTTCATTAATGGTTTGTATGTTGCCTTCAGTATGTTAGAAAAGTTGCACATGCTACAGTCCTGCACTGTGCCTTCTTCCAAAAATCCATCACATCTATTTGAAACAACAGTATTTACAGGAGCTATGTACTAAATCTCCATTGAATCGATTGGCCTGCTCCAACGCAATGTACTAAGCTAAGCTATAGGATTTTGCCCATAATATACAGTGCTCTAAATCCAGCAATGAGTTTCAAATATGATATACTCATTGAATTAAATATTGAAGAATAATTCAAAATCTGTGTAAATCCCATTCTTTCAATGGGTATGATCTATCTGTATTAACTAGGTTTAGATAGTGGTTTTGTTTTGTTCTGCTTTTGTCACTTCTATGCAGCTATGGTGGACAAGGTAGATTATATACTTTACATGTAGAAGATCCCAAGTTCATTTCTTAGCATCTCCAGTTAAATGGATATGTAATGGCTATAATGAGAGCTGTGGTCCAAAACATCTGGATACCAACTGACCATCTTGATTGTGTCAGATCATCTCATTGATTCAAGAAGCAACCCACAGTTGGGACTGCAGAAACCTGGAGAGGAGATGATCAGAAAAAATTGCAATTCAGTGGTTGTTGTTGTTGTTCAGTCGCACAGTCGATTCCGAATCTTTGCGACCCCATGGACCATCACTCTCCAGGCACCTCTGTCCTCCACCATCCTCCTTAGTCCACACAGCCCCGTGCCCATCTTGTGCATGTACTAGGTCATAGATTCAACTTCCAGTATGCTAGGAAATAATTCTGTTTGAAATTTTGGAGGGCTGCTGTTGGTCAGAGCTAGAAAAAGTGGATATAAAACAGCATAACACAGTCTTCAATATTCCATTTAAGGGCATACACTGTGAAAACCTGTGACAAGCTGAAACAATCACAAATAAGAGTAATATTTCTACATTTGATGTATAACAGGTAAATTCAGTAGTTAGTTCCTACTGAAAAAGAGTATCAATATGTGACTTATTAGCTCAATGCCTTTATAAATCCTATTAATTTTATGGGTTTAATGTTAAGATCTTGAAGTTGCACAAGAGATGAAACAGTTATCTGAGGTTTGGGATTGTGAGCAAGTGCTCAAAAATACTTATTCAGCCAATTAAAAATAATAACATTTACTAATGAATATGTGCTAACCTGTCTTAATACAAAGCTATAAATAAATTATTTTAGTTTAATAGTAAGTGGTAAAATGTGGTTTCTTCTATTAAAACCTAAGGAGGGAGATTACCAAACTGTTTCACGTCATGTCTTAAAACAGGGGTTCACAACTTTTCTGTGCTGCAGGCTGGTCAACACAGGTGAGTGAGCTGGAGGTATGGTCCCTCCTGCTGCTTCCACCAGTTGTGGTGGGGGGAGGGTGCATTCATGGTACAATCCCAGCTGTTTTCACCAATTCTGCCACTTCCTGTTTTCACAGTGTTTTCAGCTCCCCCCCCCCCCATTCTCCCCATGTTCTCATCAAGTTCTTGCTGCATTTTCACCACTTCTAGCACATTTTCAGTGGTGGTAGCTCTGGGATCTTCATTGTGGGCCAGATTAATTGGTGCCATGGGCCGGATTAGGCCCCTGAGCCATAGGTTGTGAATCCCTGACTTAAAACATACACAGCACTCAACAGTCCTTAACAGTCAACAGTTTAAACTCTGACTGCTATTGAACATAACCGCCTCACAATAAAAAAGGTTACGTCCTCTATTGGTGGAAATATGGAACACCTTCTGATTTGTTGCTTAAGAACAAGTATATTAGTCAGTTAGTATTCCTCTAGTAGTTAGGGTTTATTAATAATACATTTCTTATATATGAAGCTTATATACAAAGCATTCTGGGTTGCAACATGTATTTTCTGTAGGTATTTTGCCATTTAATATCACTGCTAAGAAGTGGAGTTACTCCTAAGAATTTGGAGAAATAAAATGGCATGTTCAAGCTCATTGGTTTTATTTCTGTAGGTATTTGGAGGTAAGACTAAATGTTTTGTTTAAATTTTAGAACAATTTTAAATAAAAGGCTCAACCATTGGAGAAATGTTTTAAGATGAATATTTTAAAAACAACAACAGGAAACTTGTAGCTTTTCCATCCAATCCAGGCTTACTGGAATGTTTCCACCTTTGAGTTTAAATCAACTGAAATGATTTTTTTTTTAAAAAATAGCACTTTTCTATTCTTTTTCCCACCACAAAGCTTGCAAAGATTTAAAAAACACAGAGCTTGTAGTCTGATTTCAGTTCAATTATATCTCCTGTTTCCAGACCTGTACACATGAAATCTCTTCTTTGCACACTTTTTTGATAGTTTGTGAGCTGTTCACTTGAAGCATATTTGATACATGCTGAATTTCAGTTTATTTTCCCAGTGATCCTGTTCTACTTTTTATATACCATGTTGAGACTAAGATAAGGTTCTTTCCAGCTTTTTAAATCCATAATTTATTACAGAAAATGTCACAGATTTTCAAGGTATGTTGGGTTGCAGAAATCAACCATGCAAACAACATTTTGAGATGTCACAGATTCTTGAAAAAATAAGCTGCTCGCTTAGATAACTGTAGTTATTTGACTAAAGTATTTTAGCAAGGAGAGATACAGGTCAGACAGGATCCAGGTTCCTGGAGTTCAGAATGCTCCAAATAGAGCAGCAAGTCTTGGAAGTACCATCAGCAGGTCCATCATACTGAGTCTAGGATGGTGAACCTTTTAGAGACTGAGTGCCCAAACTCAACAGGCAGCTATCCTCACCACAGAGGGGTGGGGTGAACGCTGTGTTGGGGCAATGGTGCATGTGTCCACAGATTGGGCTCTGAGTGCCCCCTCTGGCATACATGCCATAGGTTCTTCACCACTGGTCTAGGGATATACTGTAAATGTTAATTTATTTCATTCTTGTGGAAGAGAAGGATTTTTTTCATATATTTTCTCTCCATTAGATGAAATTATAAGAGTTTGGGTGACTGACTAAGATAAAGATACAGAATCATCATTAGGGATAGCAAGAAAGGAAAACAAGAAGGGGGGCAGTGACTCAGTAGTTAAGAAGCTCGCCTTGTTAGCTGGAAGACTTGCACATTGCCAGTTCAAGGCCTGGGTACTGCATGATGGATTGAGTGCCCGTCTCTGTCCCAGCTCTTGAGGACATGAAAGGAGCCTCATTTGGGCATTCCCTGAGTGGAGTTTCTCCCACAAAAAACCTTTTCAGCCAGAATAATTTCTGAAATGAAATTATTATTATTGGGAAAGCAAGAATCATCCAGCCTATATGAAAAACAGGAATATTTCTCTAGCACACCATTTCACATATTGTCATGGTGCCTGAAGAATGAATAGGTTTTGTTAGTACTGTATAATTTTTAGAAGAAATAAAGAATAAAATTGTGTTGCTTGATGGGGATGTCGTCATGAGAGGCAAATCAGAGCTGACAAAAGGCTTCCTTTGGTGATTTTAAGATAGTAAAGGTTTCCCTTGCTTGAAAGTCAGTCGTATCTGACTCTAAGGTTCAGTGCTCATCTCTGTTTCAAAGCCGAAGAGCCAGTGCTGTCTGCTTCTGTAGATGTTTCCATGGTCATGTGGCAGGTATGACTAGACACTGGAGCACATGAAATGCTGTTTACCTTCCCACCAAATTGATCCCTATTTATCTACTTGCAATTTCTTGCTTTCAAACTGCTAGGTTGGCAGGAGCTGGGACAAAGACGGGAGCTCATTCCATCCTGCAGTACTCAGGAATCAAACTGCTGACCTCCCACCTTCCAGTCAGAGCCTTAGCAACCAAGCATTTTAGCATCACCAAAGGAAACATTTTATTAAGTGAGTTGCTGCTGCTCTTGACATCATTCCCCTTGGGCATGTTGAATTGGGCAACAGGATTTCAGCCAAAAAGAAAATTGAGTAAAATTTATGTTGGAAATTGATTTCTAAAAAGTCATTAACTGATAAGATAGCTTCTATTTAAAGGCAAGCACCCATACATATCTATTTAATCCTTACTATTAAGGAGTTAACATGATAGGCCTCAACTATGAATGCTTGAAATGTTCAATCATACATTAAAGGACAGTGGTGAAGGTCATAATTGCCAATGTTACCTTTTAAAAAAATGAGAGTGCTCACTCAACATGGCATAACTGCATTGTTCCTCTATTGGGAATAGAAATGGTAAGATTAATTAATGTGGTTGTAAAAAAGTGAGAAAGATGTCCCCTTTAATGGACAGCTGAACTCATAGGCTGCTGTCTGTCTTGTGTCAATTTACCTAGAAATAATGGTACTAAATTTTAAGTAGACATGTGTAGGGTTGAAATGTTAATTAACTTCTTTGAAACAAATTGTCTGCATATCAAAGGTGAGAATCTTTCAGTGTTTCTTTCTCAGATCCATTCTTGAAAACACAAGGCCAGTTCTTCTGTGAAATAAGCTTCCATGCTGAATGTATTAATCATAATTCTAAACGTTTATTACTATACTATGTACTATATAATAATAATTTCATGTCAGAAATTATTCTGGGTTGAAAGGATTTTTGTGGAAGAAATTTCAATCAGGGAACACCCAAATGAGGCTCCTTTCATATCCCCAAGAGCTGGGACAGAGACAGGTGCTCAAACCATCATGCAGTACCTGGGTCTTGAACTGCTGACTTGCCAGTCTTCCAGCTAACAAGGCGAGCTTCTTAACCACTGAGCCACCACAGCCCCTATACTGACTTCCATGCTTTGAAAGAAGGATTTTGGGGAATAGCTCCATTTTCTGGGAAGGGACTTAAATGAAAATCAGAATTATTCCCTAGGGTATCATTAGAAGGATTCCGCAGGGTATCGACATTAGAAGGATTCCGCAGGATATCTATGAGGACCGCGTCGGACTCCTTTCCCTCCCCCCTAGGTGGGGACCATCGGCCCCCCTCTCCTCCCCCTTGGGCTGAACGGGTGGGGGAGAACCCTAACGTTGAATTCATTTCTGCGCCGTTTGCGCGTTGGTCGTATGGTACCCGGTGCCGGAGCTGGTCCGCGTGCCGCCTCCAGAGTAGACCGGCACTGGTCTCCACATAATACGACACGGGACCCGTCTGCCTAACGATGACGCCCGGGACCCAGGCCGGCCCCGCGCTCGCGTAGTTCCTGCAATGCACTGGGGCACCCACCTTGAAACTCTTCGAGGCCTCTAACCCGATGTTCCTCCCTGTGTCCTCCACCCTCGTTGGGTCTAGTCTGGTCAGGATCGTGGTCAGCTTCCTACGCATTAAGAGCTCTGCGGGCGAGTACCCTGAAGCTAGGGGGTCACCCTGTATCCCAGCAGAAACTGACACACTTGTAGGTTGAGATCCCCGGGACCCATGCGCCTTAGCGCGTCCTTGGTGGTGCGCACGAGGCGCTCCACCTGGCCGTTTGTTGCCGGGTGGAAGGGAGCGGAGGTGATGTGCCGAATGGCGTTGATCTCCGTGAATGCCCTGAACTCAGCGGACGTGAAACAACTAGCGTTATCGCTAATTAGGATGTCGGGTATACCGAACGTGCTAAAGACCCTCCGCAAATGTTTCACCGTCGTTGCTGAAGAGGTGCTCGCAACTGGAATTACCTCCAACCACTTGGAGTAAGCATCCACCACGAGGAGGAAAAGTGACCCCCTAAACGGCCCCGCAAAGTCGATGTGCACCCGCGACCATGGCCCCTTTGCCGCGTCCCATTCCCTGTGCGGCAGACGCGCCTCTTCGGGTCGGGAGCATTGGCATCTCTCGCAAACACCCACCATGTGCTCGATGTCGGCATCTAATTGGGGCCACCAGAAATAGCTCCTGGCCAGAGCCTTGGAGCGCACAATCCCAGGGTGGCTGACGTGCAGCAGTTTGAGCACCCTAGGCCTCAGGGATTCGGGGACTACCACCCGCTGGCCCCACAGAAGGCACCCCCTCTCTATGGACAACTCTAGCCTCTTCCTGAAAAATGGGGCGAACTCTGCCGCCGGGAAGGACGCTGGCCACCCTTTCTGCACCCAGGAGCTGACTAGAGCAAGCGTTTTGTCCTTGCCGGTCACCTTGGCGATGTCTGCGGGTACAATGGGGGGTGAATCTAAAACCTCTATCAGGAGCACTGGGCGGTCCCGTTCTTCCTCGCCCCCGATGTTGCTAGCGTTGGGGAGGGGAGACCTCGACAGGGCGTCCGCGTGGCTTATCTCTTTTCCCGGTCGGTACACTAACGCGTGCTGATACGCGTTTAAGAAGATGGCCCACCTTAACATCCTAGGGGACAGGATTTGAGGGGTGGGCTTGTCTGCCGTGAAAATGCCTAGCAGGGGCTTGTGGTCGGTCACTATGGTGAAGGGGCGGCCATAGAGGAAATCGTGAAACTTCTTGGTTCCCGCGATTATTGCTAGCGCTTCCCTGTCTGTTTGAGCGTAGTTTCGTTCCGCTTGGGATAGGGATCTGGAGTAGAATGCTACCGGGGCCTCTCTCCCGTTTTCCAACACGTGGCACAGCACCGCCCCCACCCCCACTGGGGATGCATCACATATCAGCACCACCGGTCTCTTGGGGTCAAAATGGGTGAGAATGGCATCAGACGCTAGGAGTTGTTTCAGGTCACTGAATGCCTTCTCCTGGCTCTCGCCCCACGTCCACGCCTCGTCCTTCTTAAGTAGCTTGTGAAGTGGCTCTGCTACTGATGCCTTCCGTGGCAGGAAGGAGTGGTAGAAGTTTAAGAGCCCAAGGAACGACTGCAATTCGGGCTTGGAGGTGGGGCGAGGGGCATTTCGAATGGCGGCTACCTTTGATTTGGAGGGTTTGATTCCCTCGGGGGTCACCCGGAAACCTAAGAACTCAACCTCTTTGGCGAAGAAAACGCATTTGTCTCTCCGCAACCTCAACCCCGCCTTTTCGAACACCGCCAGCACTTTGTCCAGCCTTTCAGCCAACTCCACCTCGCTCCCCCCGTTATCAACATGTCATCAAAGTATGGCAAAACCCCCTCCAGTCCCTTTAAGAGGCGTTCCACGAGCGACTGGAAAATACCCGGCGCCAAGTTCACGCCGAACTGTAGGCGCGTCACCTGGAACGTCCCCTTATGGGTGACTATCGTTTGCGCAGCGGCCGCAGCTGGGGTCACTGAGAGTTGCTGATAGGCTTGTGCTAGATCAAGTTTTGCGAAACACTTTCCCCCATGTAACCTGGCCAACAGATGGCTGACTACCAGCACCGGATACGCATTTGGGCGGATCGCCTTATTAATGGTGCACTTGTAATCAGTGCATATGCGGACCTCCCTGTTGGCCTTTAACGCAGTTACAATCGGAGTTTCCCATTCCGCGGAATCAACAGGAACAAGAATCCCCTGGCCCACCAATTTGTCCAGTTCCGCCTCTATCTTGTCCTTTAGTGCGAACGGCACTCTGCGTGGTTTGAGTCTGATAGGGTGTACCTCCGGGTCCAGGTCGAACGCTACTGGGGGTCCCTTGAATTTTCCGAGTCCTTTCCTGAAGACTTCGGGGTGCGCGTCACACACCTCCTGTATTGGGTCAGTCCCGACGGCATGCACCCCCCCCCCAATGAACAAACCCAGGGGCTTAAACCATTGAGTCCCTAGGAGGCTGCAACTTCCCCCCTTGAGAACAACCAGTGGCAGTTCCGCGGTGTGTTGCTTGTATTGGACCTTGACTTTTCCAACCCCCAAGACCGGAATGCTATTTCCCTGCACGTCCCGCAGCGTGGACCTCAACGCTTTGAGCTTAGGGCGCACGTGGGGGGAAATTCCCAAGAACTCCCGCTGGGACATAATTGAGTAGGACGAACCCGAGTCTACCTCCATCCTAACAGGGGCCCCTTGCACCAGTACCTCAACAAAATAACGTGGGTGTCCCAAGGACACGCTGTACACGGGGGTTTCGTCGCCGCTGTCGTCGGAGATGCGGCCCACGCCGTCCTGCTTCCTCGCGGGCCGGGCGCCCTCCTTGGTTTTCGGCGGCCGGTCCGACGGGCTTTTCTGGTCTCTGCGCCGCCGCCTGCAGACCTTGGCGATGTGACCCTGGCGTCCGCAGTTGTGGCACTTGGCCTTCCGGAACGGGCACTTGATGCGGTCATGGGCTGCTCCACAGCCGTCGCAGCGCCGGCCATCCTTCCGCACCTTCCGGACGTCCTCATCGTCGCTACTCTCCGTGGAAGATTTCGGCGTGCGCCTGGCTGCCTGCACCGAGCCCGCTGCCTTGTCGGGCTGTGGGGGCCTCTCTCTGAACCCCTTGACTCCGGCCCTCGTGGCCTCCTCAGCCTGGGCCGCCTTCACGACCTCGCGTAGCGTCGGTGGCGGCTCCTGGTTCATCAGCTTCCGCTGAACCTCTTCATCCCACAGGCCGCACAGCAAGCGGTCCCTGAGGGTGATTTCCAGGTTTTCCCACTTGCATGGGCCGGCGGCCAACCGCAGGGCCACTGCAAACGCGGCGATGGACTCACCAGGCGCTTGGACTCTCTTCCAGAACGCATCTCGAGCCGAAAACATTGAGACCGTGTGCTGGAAATGGTCGCGCATCACCTTCAGAAGTTGTTTGGCCGTCAGCTCGCTCACTTTCTTCGGTGCGACTAGATCCACCAATACTCGTTTGGCGGCATTTCCCAGCATCCGAGTGAGGATGGCCCTCTTCTTTCCCTCGTCCGTAATGTCGGACACCACCAGCGTATCTTGGAAGTCCATTTCAAAGAGCTCCCAGTCTTCCGGCTTGTTGATATCAAACCCGGCATGTGTCTTGGTCTCGTGGGAAGCCATCATCCCACCTTCGTCGCCAATTTAGTGTATGAGAACCAAGACAAAGGAACAGCCGAAGGGTTGGCTTTAACACATCTTTATTGCATAATGGTCAGAGGGAACATGAGGTAATGGCGGCTGAGCAGCTCAATATATATGGTCGTTATACATTTGAATGTGGCTCCACGATAGCCCATTGGCTACTGCTGGCGTGACGTCATTTCCGGTCACGCCCTTCTTGTCCAGGTGAGGTAGTGGCGGGAATCTTCCCGCGCTATAGTTCTTTTGGGGAATTGGGACCTGTGAGCTGGGCGCTCGCTATTGCCACCGGGTGGACATTAGCTCGCGTCCTACTTGCAACGGGTTATATTGATACATGGGTTAAAGGCACAGTATTGAGAACACAATGCATAGTATTGCAAACACAACAGACTGATTTTGCAAATTTTCCGAAAGTTGCTTGATGATTACAGTGTGCAATCTTAATATATAAAACCAAGGTGTCCCCCCACCCCCATGAGACGCATATGCACTCCAATACCTGGCCACCACCACCCCAGAACCACACCAATTACTTGCCTTGTCCCTTAAGCTGGGTCGGCAAGGGGTACCGGCAGCCCACCGTGGGTTCCATTGCCGGAGAGGGGATTGCAAGGGGGCGCCCCCAGGCACTGACAAGTCCTGTGCAGAAATGCCTCCCCCATGGCTGCGGGTGCACCCAGGAAGAGCAGGTACCCGGAAGAGCCGGTACTTCATTTGCCCTATGCAATGGAGAGCACGGGAAGAAGGTCCAACGTGCACAGTAATTACTGTGCCGTATGGTAATTTGACCCTCCATACGGTGTAGGGATACCATACGGAGAAGTACGGTAATTTTTACATTAATTTTGGACACAGCTGCTCGGGTGGGGGGAGCTCTGGGGGGCAAACCCAAGGGGGGACCACTACCCAGCAAAGCAGGTACCCTCTGCCAGTAGATAATGTTTACAGGGTTATTACAATCTGGGTCTAAATGTTTCACCATTTGTATAACTTTACGCCATAATTTTGGCCTCAGGAATCTAGAAAGCAAAGAGTGGCTTTGGTTGAAAATTACTGGTGGGTGTGGGTGTGTTTTAGTCAAAACTTTCACAATTCATCACATGTTTGTCATAATTTGCGCATTAAAGTAAAGGTAAAGGTCACCCTTGCTTGAAAGCCAGTCATATCCATCTCTAGGGTTCAGTGCTCATCTCTGTTTCATAGTCAAAGAGCCAGCGCTGTCTGCTTCTGCAGACATTTCCATGGTTATGTGACAGGCATGACTAGACACTGGAGTGCACAGAACGCTGTTTTTCTTCCCACCAAAGTGGCCCCTATTTATCTACTTGCAATTTCTTGCTAGGTTGGCAGGAGCTGGGACAAAGACGGGAGCTCATTCCGTCCTGCAGTATTTGGGTATTGAACTGCTGACCTGTCACTTCCCAATCAGCATCCTAGCCACTCTAGCCACTGCAGTCCTACTTAAGTGCAATTTCCAGGATTTGGAATCCAAAAAATGGCAACCTGTAGAGAATGAGAAACCTGTGGTGCATGGCAAGGATGAGATGGAGAACTGAGAGAGAAAAAAGCTGTGTGAGCAGTGGGGTTGAGGAAGGGAAAGACTGGCAAAAAGCATAATAGTAGAAAAGAAATTACCTGTGAGAAGGATGGGGCAGAAATGGCATAGGTTGGCCAGCTCCTGCCAACCTAGCAAGAAATTGCAAGTAGATAAATAGGGGCCACTTTGGTGGGAAGAAAAACAGTGTTCTGTGCACTCCAGTGTCTAGTCATGCCTGTCACATAACCATGGAAATGTCTGCAGAAGCAGACAGTGCTGGCTCTTTGGCTATGAAGCAGAGATGAGCACTGAACCCTAGAGATGGATATGACTGGCTTTCAAGCAAGGGTGACCTTTACCTTTACTTTAATGTGCAAATTATGACAAACATGTGATGAATTGTGAAAGTTTTGACTAAAACACACCCACACCCACCAGTATGTCAAAGGTGGGTCAATCCTACAGAATTCTGAGTAATGTAATTTGGGAAGATACTCAGAATTTTATGTTATGGTTCAGAGGAGTGTATAGAGCTCTCTAGCAGAGAATTCTAACTACCAATGCTGGCTATAAATTCCACTATTCCATATAATGAGACCATGACAGTTAAAGTGCTATCAAACTGCTAGAATTGGTTTCTGTAGCTATACCCAGAATGAACAGAAAAGAGAGACACTGCATTGTGTTTTTTTTAACGGTATTAAAATACAACAGTGAATTAGCTTTAAAAAATTATGTTCTGGTTTGTAGAGGAAGCAGTTTGAGTTTGGTTTGTAAAACAAAAACCCACAAAATCACTGTGCAGAATATAGGACTAACAAATGCTATTGAGTTCCTGTCTTTTCCAGATCCTTATTTAATAATTAAAGTGAAAATAATTAAATACCAGAACATATTCCTCATATTGAGTGCCCCAGAATGTATTATGCTTCTGATGTTTCTGAAGTATCTTCCAAAATAAGTCTGTAAATGTAATTTTCACACAGGAAGCATACCATGTTGTAGTAGAAGTACAGGTAATGTGATTTTTTTGATTCCATCCATCACCAGTGAGTTGCTCCTGAACCTCAAATACTTAGCACCTTAGGGTGGGGACAGGAATAATCTTATCCTGTTGGGTAACTGGAAGCAGATAGTAGATGGGGCCTGAAAAGTTTGGGCATCCCTGCCTTAGATGGACACAGGGCTGTTTTTCTTGGTTTCAGACATCCACAGATATTGGAACATATCCTCCACAGATATGGTCCCCCTACTGTATTAGTCTAGAAATGTTGAATAAATGGAAATGCTTAAAAATAAACAGACACAAAAAAACCTAAAATCTCTCTAAAATCTCTACCCACTGGTAAAAATCTGTTTGCATATATATGTTTTAAGTCATACATGTGACCAGTTTCTCTTACAAGGGTACAGAGCCATTTATCTCCCACCAACACGGGAAAGAATGACCTGTATGTTCTTGCTAAGTCCCAGTTACGGTAGATCTGTTGACTCAAGATGGGGCCATTTTAGCAAAAAATGAGAGAAGTGCTTTTTCCCATTACCACATGATGTAAAAGCACATGAAAATTAACTCACAGCCACCATCCCCTGTAATTTTTGCATCCACTGTAATTTTTGCATTTTTGCAGTGGCCTCTACTTTTTTCCATTGTATCATTGCAAAATGATCCGTCATTGTCCACTGTTCCTAAAATTGTTGAATTTGCAGATTAAAAAATTCCCTTGCCTTCCCACACCACCCCTCCCCAGGAAACATCACTAGCTCCTTCTGAATAGAAAACCTGTTCCTGCCTGAGGTAAATGGACACAGTTTGCCTCAGCTATACTAAAAGAGAATTCTTAAAGAAGTCTCCACAATGTCTTTATTGTTTTCTTAAATTTGAGTACAGGACTGCTTTATTTCATTCTACAGGAGGAGGAAATTACTACTCTGCCTTTTTTACAGCAAATAAAATGATTATCTGGTAGATACCCTTCATGCATGGCTTCAGGTGAGTTATGTCAATGTTGTGTCTGAACCTTGGAAGGATTACTCGGACAGAGCTGGCTCAAACAACAGCATTGGTTTATTGCAAGTAGCAAAGAACAGGGAATGGGGGCAGGGATAACATCTTATATACAGAACATAGTTGTTACATTTACCCAAGACTTCCAGGGAAGCGGGAAAACATTAGCAAATCAGCTTCTGATAATTTGGCATCTGTTTTGAAAGGCGTGCTAATGCATAATCAACCTCAATACACAACATTCCTCCCCCCAACAGGGGACCCAATTCCCACACCTTTGGGGAGGCCTGCAAACCCTCTGTGGTTGGTTTATCTGTGGGGAACTCTGGGACATTGGTACAAGGCACCCATTAGTGCTTGCAGTCCTGGTAGATGCCCCAGGCTACCCCTAACTCTGAGTGGACCTTTGAGTTTCCTGAGTCGGGCTGACTTCCGAGTGCGGAGGACAGGCAGTTGGTTCAACTTCGACTCCAGAGGCAGCCTGCTCATGGGGGGCTCCCTGGAGAAACGTGTTCTGGTAACGATCCCAGGGCAACAGGCTGGCTGAAAAAATCCAGATCCATTTCAAAATCTGGGGGCACAGAATTATCCCCAGAATGACTTGAGTCAAGGGACTCATCCAGTTCTGTCTCAGGGGCAGCATTCTGGCCAATAACTTGGTGGTACATTTGGTCCGCATGCCTTCTCCAAACCAACCCATTATCCATAAGAACTTTGTATGAGACTGGCCCGGTTTGTTCTAGGACCTCTCCCCCCCAACCATTGAGACCCCAGGGCAGAATTTAGACAATACACAGATTGTCCAACCAAAAATCCTTTCAAATTACACACATCAAGATTTTGCCACTTGTCAACTATTCGGTGTGGGTCTAAACAGTCAAAAACCGAAGATAGCTTCCTTTTCATTAACAAATCTGCAGGGGAGGACCCCGAGGCTAGAGAGGTGATTCTGCGGGTAAACAGGAACTGACATAACTGCAAGTCTAAATTCCTGGACCCCATTCTCCTCAGGGCCTCTTTAACCATTCGGACTTGTCTTTCTATTTGTCCATTCGTGGCAGGATGAAAAGGGCTGGCTGTTATGTGGCGAACCCCATTTCATTTGAGGAAGTCCTGGAACTCTGCTGACATAACGGTTGAGGCATTGTTGGACACGACAATGTCGGGCAATGCGAAGGTGCAAAATAACATTTGCAGCTTGTGAATTGTGACAGCTGCAGAAGTGTTTGAGACAGGGACTACTTCTAGCCATTTAGAAAATGAATCAACAACCAAGAGGAATAAGGCACTATGGACAGGTCCGGCAAAGCCAATGTGAATTCTTGACCAGGGGCCCTTTGCCGTGTCACACTCCCTGTTGGGCTGGTGAATCTCCTCAGGCCTGGACAACTGACACTCTTGATAAAGGCCCTCCCAATCATCTATGTCCGAATCTAGCATAGGCCACCAGAAATAACTTCTTGCAAGTGCCTTAGAGCAAACAATGCCAGGATAACTAATGTGTAAAGCATGAAGGATCTTCCCTTGGAGTGCCTGGGGAATGACCACCCTGCCCCCCAGACCAAGCACCCCCTTTCCAGCAACAGCTCATGCCGTTTTGTGTAGAATCCCTGAGACTCCTTGGGTACAGGGGGCGATGGTCAACCTTTTTGTACCCATGACATAACCACTCTTTCTTGGATGCAGCCGCAATGTTCTCAATGGACACTCTAGCACCTCGATCATAAGGACTTGATGGTCCCCAGAGACCTTACCCACATACTCCACCGGGGACCAGGAGAGTGTGTCCACGTTTGAAATGGAGACACCTGGGTGGTGCTGCAATTTGAACAAATTAGCCTGTAAAAACATTGTCAACTGCAGCATCCTTGATGACAAAATTTGCGGCATTGGCTTATCAGGGGCAAAAACACCAAGGAGTGGCTTGTGATCTGTGATGATCGTAAAAAGGCATCCATAAATGAAATCATGAAATTTCTTGGTTCCCGCGATAATAGCTAGGGCTTCCCTATCAAATTGGGCATATCTCTTTTCTGTGTCTGATAGAGATCTTGAAAAGAAAGCAATTTGAGCTTCCCGACAGACACACACCAAGATCATGGCAAAGAACTGCCCAGACTTAAATGCCCAGACCACAGTAATGCATAGGGGGGGCATTTAAGGTAACTAGACTACAATTTGAGGTGAATGTGGCCCGCAGAAAATTTCAATCTCTTGTAGAACATATTTTAAAAGGTTTGCCCTGTGTCCTGCCATATTTTGACAATGTCCTGGTCACCACTAACGACACCGTCGAACTAGCGGCCAGGCTCGATCGAGTCCTCTCATGTTTCGAGAGGGCTGGTCTACATCTCAGAAGAGACAAATGTGCGTTTTTGGCACAGGAGGTGGAGTTCCTGGGGTACCGAATTACACCCCAGTGTATCATGCCCTCTGACTCCAAGGTGGCGGCTGTACGAAATGCACCCAGGCCAAAATGTAAAGCCAAATTGCAATTATTTCTAGGATTGTTAACCTTCTATCACGCTTTTCTCCATTGCAAAGCCTCAGTTGCTGAACCATTACATTGGCTTCTTAAGAAAGATATTGTTTGGCACTGGGGCAATTGCCAGGAGAAAGCATTCCTAGAACTTAAAAGGCTGCTTTCTTCGGATGCTGTATTAACTCATTTTGATCCTAACAAGGAAGTTGTACTTGTGTGTGATGCATCCCCTTGTGGGAGTATGAGCTGTGTTATGCCATGTACTAAGTAACGGGAGGGAAGCCCCCATAGCATTCTATTCCCGTTCACTCTCAAAGCCTGAGAAAAATTATGCTCAGACAGACAGGGAGGCATTGGCAATCATGGCTGGCACTAAGAAATTCCACGATTACCTTTATGGAAGACCTATTACCATTGTAACTGACCACAAGCCCCTCCTTGGAGTCTTTGCAAACGGGAAGTGCACACCTCAAATTCTATCCCCAAGGATGTTGCGTTTGGCAATTTTCCTAAATGCATATGATTTTACTTTGGAGCACAGGCCCGGCAAGAACATCAGCCACGCTGATGCCCTGTCACGTTCTCCACTGTCAGGGGTCAGGGAAGCCGATTGCGAGATCGAAAGCAACCACCAGGTCCTTATGATTGAGGCTTTAGACTCGCCCCCAGTCATCCCCTCAGATATAGCCAAGGGTACGGCCAAGGATGTAACATTGACTAAAGTAATGTCCTGGGTACAAAAAGGCTGGCCTATCTCTCCTCTAGCCGAGGAATTCAGAACATTCCACTGCAAACATTTGGAACTGTCAGTGGAACAAGGTTGCCTTCTATGGGGCCAGTGGGTGGTCATTCCTGTCACTCTCAGGAAAAAAGTTTTACATCTACTTCACACAAGTCACACGGGAATTGTGTGTTCCAAAGCTCTTGCCCATAGCTACTTTTGGTAGCCTCAACTGGACCAAGGCATAGAACAAATGGTCAACACTTGTGCCAGTAGTCAATCCTCTCACCCAGAGCAATCCCACCTTCCCTCTCGGGAATGGGATTCTGCTCGGGGCCCGTGGTCCAGGTTGCACATAGATTTTGCAGGTCCATTTCGGGGTGCCCTATTTTTGTTGGTTGTGGATTAATTCTCTAAATGGCTGGAAGTGATTAGGGTGCCTAATACCACTTCAGCCACCACGATAATGCACCTAAGAAGGCTGTTTGCAGCATTTGGACTTCCAGATGTGCTGGTGTCCGACAACGCATCCACGTTCACATCTGCAGAATTCCAATCCTTCATGGAAAGGAATGCAATTAGGCACATCAATGGCTAGGTAGAACAGCAGGTGCGCACAACTAAAGATGCACTTCAGTGTATGTGTGAAGGGGATTTGGAGCTCCAGTTATGCCAGTTTCTTTTCACACATAGGCTCACCCCCCTTGCCTCAGGGCTGTCCCCTGCTGAATAGCTCCAGTGAAGGAAACTGTCATCCTTGCTGGACAGATTGGATCCCTCTAGGGTAGAGGACAAAGGCACAAATATAGCAATCCAACACCAGAAGGGTTTCTCATCCGGAGACCTTGTACATTGCCGTAATTATGCAGCTGGTGGTCCTACATGGGTCCCCGGGTTTGTGATCGATCAGACTGGTCCTGTTTCTTACAGAATCGAAACAGCCACTGGTCTGATCTGGAGGAGGCATACGGATCAATTGAGACCCAGGGCACTGGACCCACAAGGCAAATACAGACACTCAATGCTAGGGTTGTCCCCCACCCATTTATACCCAGGGGGCAGCCAACATTGACCCAGAAGTGTCTTCTAGGAACCGATTTCAAGGGGAATTTGTTGAATGCTCCCCTATTCTGGCCAGGTATACCCCTACACTGTCCCAGCCTAGCATTCTGGATTCCTTTATTGATGATGACCAATTTTGTTTGGAGTCGCCCTCCACTCTTAGTACTCACAGGAGGGACCCTGAGTTGTCTTATTCATCCATAGAATTAGATTTTGGTTTTGAGCGATCCCTGGCTCCTCCATCTGACAAATGGGTCTTAAATTTGGGTTTACAATCTTCCCCCTCTAGTCAATCCCTCAATCCAGTTGGGTCGCCCATCCTACAAGCCCCTGAGCCAGCTCACCCAAGCATCTGACCCAGAAGGGAAACTAGACTGCCATCCTGGTTAAAGGTTTTTTTTTTACCTGGGGGGGGGGAGAATGCTATGTATGTTAACTGTGTTTTCTGACAGGAGCGGAATGTATTTTTTCTCATGTATCTATTCTTATGCAAATAAGTGGATTGAAAATGTGCACACTTTGTAAACTCAGCTCCAAAACAACTTTAGCATGGTCAGATTCCTTAAAAATTCCGATTTCCGTCTCTTCCAAATTTTTGACCATCTTTTCAGTTACAAATACATAGTCTATTCGGGAGTATGACTTGTAAACATGTGAAAAATATGAATATGCCCTTTCTGGCCCCTTAAGTTCTCTCCATGAGTCTTTCAGACCCAAAGCCGACATCTAATTGTCCAAAATCTGTCTTTTAATTCCTTTTCCACACCTTGAAATATTTGTACAGTCTAAATTCAATCTTACTAAGTTAAAGTCCCCAGCTACAATCATCCTCGTTGGTAATTCTTTTTCCAAAAAATTTCGAATTTTTTCTAAAAATTCATATTGATATTCATTTGGGGCATATATATTAACCAAAATTTGCTCTTCATCATCCAATTTCCCTTTCAGTATCAAATATCTACCTTCTGGGTCTGCAATGGATTTTGTTATCTCAAACCCCAATCTTGAGGAAATTAAGATTGCGACTCCTCTAGCTTTAGACGTACCAAATGATTTCTCGTAATGCTGCATCCATCCTAAAAAAAATTCTATTTGAATTTTGAGATTTTTGATGGGTTTCCTGTAAAAAAAAAGTATGTCTGGTCTATCTTTCCTCAGAGCTGATTCTAATCTCTTCCTCTTAATAACAGATCCTGTACCTTTTACATTCCATGTTAACACTTTAACTGCCCTCATTGTTGGTCATATCACCACCATTTCTATCACATCCAGATCCTTCACTGGGGGTGCTACCTAATAAGTTACAATACACCACACAACCACAAAAAAATACTACTAAAAAAGGGAAAACAAAGAACATTCATCTTTACCCTACTCACTTTCCTCTCAGAAAAATCATCTCCATCCTCCAAAGAGAGGGGGGGAACATGCCAGATGTACATCATTCCCACTAGCACACCTTATATAATTCTAAATTAGCTACTTAACTCTTTTAACCATTTCCATCATCCTCCCCTGCCACTGCTATTGGCGCCTCCTCAGCTGTACCAGGTTGTTCTCCTCCCGCAGCACCACCCTCCTCTGTGCCATTAAATTCTCTTCTTATTGCACCTGAGGTCAACAACTCTTTTCTCAATGCCAACCATTCATTTGAGCTCACTTTAACCAGATCAATCAAACTCAAAAGTTCCAGAGCATCAGCCTCAACATCAATAACTTGCATCTTTTTATCGTAAAAAAATCTTGATTGTTGCAGGAATCGCCAGTTATATTTTATCCCTTTTCTGATCAAAAGTTTTGTGACAGGTTTCATCTTATATCTCCAGCTGCATTCGGTGATCGAAATATCATTGTAAACCTCTACATCAGACCCATCAATTTTTAGAACGCCAGACCCTGCTTGCTTCAAAAAATCCATTACCTTTAATTTATCCCCCCAGTTTGCAAATTTAACCAAAACATTTCTTTGAGTTGCTTTCCCCTTCCTTGGTCCCACTCTATAAACACTTACAATATCTTCATTAACAAAATCTTTCCCCATTTTCAGACCATTTAGCCAATCAACTATTCTATCCCTTAAATTGTCTGGCATTCTTTGCGGCATCTGACGTATCACAATATTTTGTTTCCTCATCACCTCCTCCATCATATCGATTCTTATTTCCTGCAAATCCAATTTCTTCTTTATCTCCCTCCCCTCTTTCTTAACCTCTTTTATTTCCTTCCATGGAGATATGATGCTAATTTATTTAAAGATCAAAAGTGTAAGGCTCAAATTAGGGAAAATTGGAAGGAAATTTGGCAACTGAATGACAATGATGAAGTAAGTTCTAACATGGTCTGGGATGCCATGAAATCGGTTTTTAGAGGGGAATATATTAAAGTGGCAAGTAATAGATATAAAGTGTATAAATCAACACAGGTTAAAATTGAAGAGGAGATAAAGCAGTTACAGGAGGAACATTCAAGGACAAACTTACAAAGATTAAAAGCTGAAGTGGTAGGTAAAGATATAGAAAAAGTTAAAAGAAATTTGGTGTACGTGAAAAGAGAATATTTTGAATTTAGTAATAAAAATTTGAGACTACTAGCAAAAGCTCAGAAAGGAGGGTTACAAAAGTGGTTGTTAAAAGCGATAAAAGTTCCTGAGACCTTGAAAAAATGGATTAGAACACTTATAAGAGAGAATAGTAGTGGAAATTACCTTGATTGGTCTGAAGTTGTGCCGAGAAAGAGAGAAAACTGTGAGTTTCGATCTTGGAGATAGCAGGGGATGGGCGGTCCTTAATGGCGTCGACTCAACAAACTTTTTAGTTGAAGAACGGATGGTTTGGAGAAGTGTGTGGAGATCGGTGTGCCGGCAAATTCCGATAGAAACGCAGGCAAACAGACAAGCAGGCGAGCGGATCGAAAAGGGTAAGTCCGGTGGGGATCCGAAAGGGGGAAGCTGAAGCGAGCCTCGTTCGGCCTCGCCGGCCCCTTCGACCGGAGCCACGCGGAGCTGAGAGGAGCCAGAATTGGCTTAAGCAGAGAAGTGGAGAAGCCCCGACAGAGAGCAAATTTGGAAAAAATAGGAGGGGAAAGGAAAAAAGGAGAAGAAAAGTGCAGCAACTGGGGTGGGATTTTTTATTCTTTTACGCCAGTGGAGTTTAGATAAGCCAGGGCCAAGCAACGGTGATAATACCAGGATTTCCTTTTCTCTTTTTTTCCCTTCTCTTCTTCATTATTATTTGAGTGTTGGATCTTTAAATTTGGGCATTAAGAAGGAAGAGGAGGAGGAGGAAGAACAAGAAGAAGTCAGAACTTGGAGAACTGGGACTGGTTTTGTTCTGTTTTGTACATTTTCTCCGAGGCTTAAAAAAGAATAAGACAGCACTGGGACCCTGAACTGTGCTATGAGTGGTAAAGTGTTGTTTTCTTTGAGTCTTGGAAGGCGGATGGCTGACCTTGTTTTTGCTTCTTGTTTTTGCTTTTTTGGCCTGGAATAATATAAGATTTATTTTAGCATGGCTCGAATATACGGGGTTTTTTTCTGTTTTTTTTTTTTAAAAGTTTGGACAGTGTTTGCAAGTCGTAACAGTAACACAGAGTAAAAGCCTTTGGAAGAGAAATAAAATATCAGCTTTTTGTGGGACAAATTTGAAGATTTTTCTTCTTGCTGTTGTTTGTTTTTGGACCCTTTTTTCTCTATCTCCCTTTCCATTGGGGGATGAAGAGTGAGGACTAAATGGGGAATAAATTAGAAGAACAGTGATCTAAATTTTTTTGAGAAGGATTTTTTCTTTTTTTTCTTTCTTTCTCCCTCTCTCTCTTCTTTTTTAGTTTTCCTGGGGGTAAAATATTAAAATTTAAGAGGGAAATTAATGGGTGTGTGGCTAAGATGGTGCCTGGTTAACACATACATTGCTTTGCTCGTGCCAAGAATGGGACTTTAAAGTGGCTAAATAACAAAAAATTGGAACCGACTTGCTAGAGAGTTTATTTCTGGAGCCTGGGAGTCTTTTGAAGTGAGTTTATTTTCGCCGGAGACGGAGTTCGAGGAGCGGGCGGCGAGGGAAGCACAGCGTCGGCTGTGCTGAGCTCGCGGCTCGGGTCGGACGGGCTTCTGGAGATTTTTAAAAGTGAAATGGGCTTCGGAGCTTTGGAACATTAGGAGAGAGAAAAGGAAAAATAAAGTTAAAGAGGACGCTGGCGGCGATGAACAGGGTCTTGGAGCCAGATAATTGAGAGGGCACAGTAAGTGTGGAGGGAAGGAGGAGGGATAAGCCTGGTAATGGAGGGCAAAGCCGGGAAGGAGTAATGGCAGTGAGGAAGAACAGAAACAAAAGTTAAAAGCTTTGAGGGCGGCTGAGAGGAGTGGAGAGTGTGAAGCGATGGTGGAATGGCTGGAATGCTGAAATTGAGACTGGAAACAGAGGTTGGAGAGGGGGAAGGTGAAGATTTCAGCAGAGCTGAGATGGAATAAGGAAAAGACCGTTTGGAAGGCACGGAACACGGCTGGTGTGCCTGGGAGATTGGAGGAGAGACCGGGTTTGGGAGCCGCCAATGTGGCTGGAAGTATAAATATTCCTTCTTTCATCTGTGTGGGGATGCAGTCGGGTTTTCTGGAGTGAAGGAAATATAGCTGCTTCTCATCTTTTTTTTCCCTGCCCATTAACGCTTGGAGTTTGGATAAGTTACCCTGTGGCTCTGCTTTTTCCCCCCACTTCCTTTGGACATCGTGGATATAAAGTAGTTGGTCTTCCTCTTTGGATATAACAGTACAGCTCTGAGTGATTTGAAGAGCTTTTTTTTTCTTTCTTCAGTTGGAGTGGGGTTTGGTTGCTTGTGTGTGTGTGTGTGTGGGGGGGGGGGAATACTAAGGCAAGCTGGGAAAAAATTGGGGTGAAGTGCTTATTGGGTATAAAAGTGTTTAGGCTCTGGGTGCTTTGTTTGAAGACTTTATAACCAAAATGGAGAAGAGAAAAGAAGATGAGATTGTAAAACCAAAAAAAACTGATGCAAGAAAAAAGGAGAAGAAAGCGCCATGTGCTGATGCATCTTTATCATCTGCAACAGCAGCAGTAGAGCAGACGGGAGTAATGGACCAAACCCAAATCTTGGTAGAGCTGGGGAAGTTGTTTTAAAAAATTGATAAGATGGATGAAACGACCACAAAAGGATTCAGAGAAATGAGGGATGTGAGAGTGAAAGATAAGGAGGAGTTAATGGGTAGCCATAAGAAACTTGTTGGTATGTTTACTGATTTTTCTATAAAAGCGGAAGTCAGAAAGTGGATAAAGTTCTGAATCTGGTGCAAAAAGATATGAAATTAATGCAGAATGATATGAAAGGGCTTCATGAGGAACATAAAGAGGTTAAACTGAAAGTGGAGGGTTTTGGGAAGAAATTGGATTTGATGGAAGAGGTGATGAGAAAACAGAACGTGGTCATGAGAAATTTGTCAGAGAAAACGCCAGATAAGCTAAAAGAAAGAATAGTGGATTGGCTGAATAATTTGAACATGGGGAAAAATTTTGTAAATGCAGATATTGCAAGTGTTTTTAGATTGGGCCCAAGGAAGGGGATAAAAGTCCAAAGGAATGTGTTGATTAAATTTGCAAATTGGGCGGATAAGTTGAAGGTGATGGCGTTTATAAAATAAGCTGGGTCTGGCATTTTAAAAATTGATGGTTGTGATGTTGAGGTTTATAACGACATATCTGTTGAGTAACGGGTATGGCGCTATAAGATGAAACCTGTGACACAATTATTAAGAGAACGTGAAATTGTTTATCATTGGAAGTTTCCTCAACAGCTCAGATTCTTCTATGGAAAAAAATGCATACAATAGATATTGAAATGGACTCATTAGATTATCTATGCCAGATTGGATTGGTTAAAACAGCATCTCGAGAGTGGCGAGCCTTGAGGAAGGCCTTGTTTGAAGCGGGGGGTACACAAAGAGAGTCAGGGATCAAACAAGAGAAGGGGGCCACAGGAGGAGCAGAGGAGGAGGATGAGGGACAGGTGGTGGAGGTGCCAGGGTGATGCAGGGTACTAGAGAGGGGGATTAGACGGGTAAGGGAAAGATGAGGGGCTTTAATTAGGTTAGATCTTGAAGAGGAGAGTCAGCGCTAGAGCTTTAATTAGAATGCACATCTTACATGTCTCCCCCCTCCCCCCTTTGAAGAATAAGGGCCACTTTTTGGTAAGAAGAGTGGGGAGGGCGATTTTGAATGTTAAATGTTATTTGATTGTTTTTTTTTTAAATGTAGTTATATGTATGGTGAAGGTAATTACACAAAGGAGTCTGTGGTGGTCAAAATGCAAGGATGTTACATAAATTATGAGGACTTTTAAAGTATTGACTTGGAATGTGAAAGGTACAGGCAGCCAAATGAAGAGGAGGAGGTTGGAATTTGCTTTGAGGAAAGATAGGCTGGACATAGTCTTTCTCCAGGAAACACATCAAAAAACAGAGGACACAAATAAGATTTATTTGGGTTGGATGCAGATTTATGAAAAGTCCTATGGAACCTCTAAAGCAAGGGGGGTGGCAGTCTTGATTTCGAAGAGACTTGGCTTTGAGATGTTAAAGAGTATTTCCGATCCAAATGGCAGATATTTAATAGTTATAGGGAAAATAAAGGATGAAGAGATAACGTTGGTAAATATATACGCCCCGAATGATCATCAAGAATAATTTTTAAATAAAGTATTGGGTATATTGGAAAAAGAGAGATTAGTTAATATGATTGTGGCAGGAGATTTTAATTTGATAAGTGCCCCGGAGGATTGTACTAATGTAGCTAGAGCTGGAAGACCAGTCAAAATGAAGATACTAGATAAATGGATGAAGTGTTTGGGATTAAAAGATGTTTGGAGGGAAATTAAGGGACAAGAGAGGGTTTATACTTATTTTTCACAGGTGCATAATACATACTCCAGAATTGACTATATCCTGGCCACAGAAAATTTGATTAAAATATAGATGATGTAGAAATTGGGATCTTTAAGGAATCTGATCATGCAAAACTCTGGGTGGAATTGAGATTTGATGGGGGGGGAAGGATAGGAGGAATTGGAGATATGATGAAAAATTATTTTATGATCAAAAGAGTAAAGAAAAGATAATTGAAAATTGGAATGAAAGTTGGGCCTGGAATGATAATGGAGAGGTTAGCTATAATGTGGTTTGGGATACCATGAAGTCGGTATTTAGAGGGGAATGCATTAGGTTGGCTAGTATTAAAAATAAACAACGTAGAGACAAACAGTCTGAGATAGAGAATGAGATTAAGCATCTGCAAGAGGAACATATAAAGACAGATAGTAAAAAAAGCATTTGATAAAATTCAAAGGTTAAAGTCAGCGTTGATAGGAAAAGATATGCAGAAGGTAAAAAAAGATCTATTATATTTGAAGAGAGAGTATTTTGAATATAGTAATAGGAATTCTAAATTATTGGCAAGAGCTGCTAAAGAAAGAGGACAAAAAGAGAGATTGGAATTTTGATAAATAAATTAGGGGTGAGATGTAACAAGGCTAATGATAAGATTGAGATTGTAAAAGATTTCTATCAGATTTTGTATACTAAAAGAGATATCAATATAGAAAAGTTGAGAGAACAGTTAGAAAAACAGGTGCAAACAAAAATAGAATTGGAACATAAAAATAGAATGGAGGAGCGAATAATGGAAAAAGAGGTAAAAGATACAATAGCCAACCTGAAGCTAGGTAAATCCCCGGGTGAGGATGGACTGACAGCTGATTTTTATAAGGAATTTAAAGATAGTGTAGTTCCAAGATAAGTGAAATTGTTTAACTATATATTGGATGGGGGAAAGATACCGACATCATGGAACATAACTATAATTGTTTTGCTGCCAAAGCCTGGAAAGGATGTTGAAAAAGTGGAATCTTATAGGCCTATTTCTCTGATAAATCAAGACGCTAAGATATTTACAGCAATAATAGCAAAAAGATTAAATGGGTTCATAGGCAATTATATAAAGGATGATCAAGCGGGATTTTTGAAAGGACGTCATATGTCTGATCTGATTAGGAGGGTTCTGGACTTGATTGACATAGCAGGGCATACAAAAGAGAAAGTTGGATTATTGTCATTAGATATATTTAAGGCTTTTGATTCTTTACAATGGGTTACAATTAAAGAGATAATTCGATGTTATGGATTTGGAGATAGATTTTGTAACATGATAGATCAGTTATATCAATTTGGATTTGCAAAAGTCAGGGACGAAAATACAGGAGAGATAAGATTAGAAGCAGGTACAAGACAGGGTTGCCCATTATCCCCAGTATTGTATATAATGGCAATGGAGTTGTTAGTGAATATTACAAGAGGGGATAAAGGCATTGAAGGGATGGCTGGAAATAAAATAAGTTTGTACGCAGATGATACTTTAATAATAATGAAGCATCCTAGAAAAGCATTGGAAAAAATACAAGGACATCTAAAAGATTTTGATGAGATAACAGGTCTGAGAATCAATTGGGATAAATCAGAAATGATAGCCTGTAATGTTGAGAAGGAGGAACAAGAGGGAATTAAGGCTAAATTTAAAATTCAAGTTAAAGAATGTTTGAGATATTTAGGAATAAGTATCTCAAATAAAATTGAGGACCTTAAGCGATTAAATTATGATAAACAGAAAAAAAAGAAATTAAAGAGAAAATAGAATTGTATAAAAAAATCAAATTGTCATGGTTTGGTAGGATAGCGTTAACTAAAATGATGTTGTTGCCAAAAATAAATTTTTTATTTGATGCGTTGCCGATTAGGTTGTTTGATAAGGAAATTAAAGATTTTCAAAACATAATAAATAATTATTGTAATGCAGGAAAAACTAGAATTGCTAAGATTTTTTGGTACTTATCTCAGAAAGAAGGAGGATTGGGAATACCTAATTTAAGGAATTATTATAGAGCTTTTCAAATTAAGAATATTATAAAACTTTTAGCAAGGGAGAAGGTTGTCTGGGAATAAATAGAGATGAAGGAGTTAAAAATGGGTAAAGGGGTATTTCTAGGCGACAAGAAAGGGAAAATCAGTGTTAAAAATAGAATGATGAAAACAATGTTGGATGTTTGGAACAAGGTCAAAAAGAAATTGAGTCCAGAACTATCTCCTATAATAGAATTAGATGATATTAAAAGTTTTCTGATACAATTAGATAATAGTTTAAAGATGGTACTGGAAAGGAAAAATGTTTCTTTGTTGAAGGACTGGGTTCGCGCCTGTAAAGATAGTGAGAATAAAGCAGTAATTTATTCACAGTTGAATCTGAACTGGCTTCAGAAGGTAATGTTGGATAGATGGACTGATAAATACAAGGAAGAAAGTAGTTTAGAGAGGGATAAAACAGAATTTGAACAACTGTTGTTAAAAATACGAAAAGGAGATATGGGATTAAAGGGTATAGTAAGCAGGATTTATAAAATTTTAAATAATGAAGGTAATCCACAAGAAACTTTGAAGTCATGCTGGGAACAGGATTTGAACATAAAAATTCAGATTTTTTTTTGGAAAGATAAGTGGGAAAAAAGATATATGAGAACTATGTCGGTAAGAATGAAAGAGCATAATTACAAAATGTTATGGAAGTGGTATCTGACTCCTGAGAGATTATTTCAAATGGACAATGCTAAAAGTAAAATGTGTTGGGGATGTAAAAACTCTTTAGGGACATATGAACATATGTGGTGGAAATGTAAAGTGGTAAAAGAGTATTGGGGGAAAATTGAGAAGGAAATATGTGATATTATGGGGGTAGAATGTGAATTGAATTTAAATATGGTGCTGTTAACAGATGTGGAGAATTTGAAAGTAAATGAAGACAATAAGGAACTAATATCTATTATGCTGATATCAGCTAGAATGTGTATAGCAAGGAGCTGGAAACTTGATAGAGTTCTAAAAGTAGAGGAATGGTATAAAGAGATGTGGGATCTTGCATTGAATGACAAACTGACATGGGAAATAAACAAATATAAAGGAAAAATTAAAGAAAATAGATTTTGGAAAATTTGGCAACCTTTTGTGGAATACTCACTGAATGGAGATCAGAGCAATAGCCTTGTACCAGAATATATATATATATATATATATATATATATATATATATATATATATATATATATATATATATATATATATATATATATATATATATATATATATATATATATATATATATATATATATATATTTGGAAATGGTAAAAAAGGCAATATCCCACAGGCTCTTATAACTTGTAAATACACAGGGTGATTATTAGTGTTTATGTTATGTTTAATGTAATTGGATTCGATAAAAATTGAATGTTTTTTTCTTTTAAATTACGTCTTTTCTTTTCTGTATTTTCTTCTTCTTTGTAATGTTTATCTTTTTATATTCAATAAAAATTTATTTTAAAAAGAGAGGGAAATTAATTTGGACTGAAATGTGATTTTTCTCTCTATTTTTCTTTCCCATCTCTATATCCTTTTGAATTTTGGTGGATATATACATATATATGTATATGTACACACGTACGTATATATATATCTATATATCTATATCTATATCTATATCTATCTATCTATCTATCTATCTATCTATCTATCTATCTATCTATCTATATATATATATATATATATATATATATATATATATATATATATATATATATATATATATATATATATATATATATATATATATATATTTGATAGAGGGAGGGGGAGGGGGAGAGCAAAATAAAGGTCTAATATTATATTTGGATATAAGTATATTAAAATTTGTTAGAGTTAATATATAAGGCAGAGGTAAACAGTAAATTGTTTATTAAATTGTCAACGTCACACAATTGGAAATACACTTGGATGAAACGGCAGGGGAGAGGGAGAGAGAAGGAGAAGAAATTGGGTTGGACAAGAGTGGAGAGACTGACATCTTCGGACAGGAGTTTCAGAAAACTCACAAGGTTAGAGGAGGAAGAGGACGAGATGAAGAAAACAACGCAACAAGAGATGAAGGATCTGGAGGAGCAAGAGATGGTGAAGAAGATAGCACAACAACAAGAACGAAAACAAGATATGCAAGGTATGCTGGCGGACATCTTGAAGGGAATTGATGGTTTAAAAAAAGGACAAGATAAGCTTAAAAAAGAACAAGATGTCATAAAAAAAGAACAGGCAGCTATTAAAGTGGAGGTCACAGATTTGAGAGAGAGAGAGAGAGAAAGAGAAAATAAGGTTGGAGATCATGAAAAGAGATTGGAAATGGTACAAGAACATCTAAGACAAGCAAACGTCATAATTAGAAAGTTGCCAGAGAATTCCCCAGATAAATTAAAAGAAAGAATAGTAAAACGGTTGGATGAAATTATGGAAGATGGTTTTACACCACAGGATGTTGTAAGTGTATTTAGGTTGGGCTCAAGAAGGGGTAAAGCTGGGTCAAGGAATGTGTTGTTAAAATTTGCTAATGTGTCAGATAAGCTTCACTTAATGGCAATTATTCGGGAAAAAGGTGCAGAAGTGTTAAAAATTGAAGGTTTTGATATCAAAGTTTACAACGATATCCCAATTGAGGACCGCTTATGGAGACAATCGATGAAACCAATCACAAAGCGATTCCAAGATAAAGGAATAAGGTATAATTGGAAATTTCCACGTCAATTAAGTTTCTTTTATCTGGGTAGACGTTATATGATAAGCGAAGGTCCTAATGTTTTGGATGTAATGGTGGATGCAAAGTTGTTGGAAGCTGGAACTAAAGAGTGGATTGATTTGAATGAAGAGTTGATTATATCTGGTGGATACACAAGGTGGGAGAACAATGGTAATGAGAATATGCCTAAAGGTGCGGTAGGAGGAACTGTTCTGGGCGGAGATTAGGTTCAGGCCTCATTGGTGCTCTCACAGTCTGTCGCACCCCCCTCCCCCCTTTGTATTTCAGAGGCTACTTGTAAAGAAGTGGGGAGGGTTAGTAGTAGAATGTATAGTGTGTATTTTTTATTTATTCTTTTTTTTCTTTGTTTGCTTAGGGTGGAGGAATTGTTATATGTTAATCACACGCCTGTAGGATGAAGTGAGAAATGCAAAAAATTAGGGGTGGAAAATAATTGATGAGAAATATAAAAGTAATATCATGGAATGTGAAAGGTACTTGTTGTCAGGTGAAGAGAAGGAGATTAGAAGTAGCTCTCAGAAAAGATAGACCGGATATAATCTTTCTGCAGGAAACCCATCAGAAATCGGAAGAAACTAATAAGTTGTTCTTAGGATGGACTCAGTTTTATGAAAAAATCATATGGTACCTCAAAGCCAGAGGTGTAGCAACTTTGATATCAAATAGGTTGGGATTCGAGATGGTAAAAAGTATTTCAGACCCAGAAGGAAGATATTTGATAGCAAAGGGGAAAATAGACAAGGAGGAGATAACGTTGGTGAATTTGTATGTGCCAAATGAACATCAAAATAGTTTTTTAGATAAGGTGTACCGAATATTGGAGAAAGAAAAAACAATAAAAATGATTGTAGCTGGAGACTTTAACTTAGTAAGATCAAATATAGATAGTACAAATATAGCAAGATGTGGGGGAGGAAATAAAATGTATGTGTTAAACAATTGGTTGAAATCTCTAGGGTTGAAAGATACATGGAGGGAACTTAAAGGATTGGAAAGGGTTTATACATTTTTCTCACAAGACTACAACACGTACTCCAGAATAGATTATATATTTGTTACTGACAATTTGTTAAGAAATTTAGAAGATATAGAAATCTGAATTTTTAAAGAGTCTGACCATGCAAAAGTATTGCTGGAAATAAAATAGATGCTACAATGATTAGGAAAAACTGGAGATACAATGGCAAATTGTTTAAAGATACAAAGTGTAAAGGGCAAATGGTAGAAAAATGGGAAGAAAACTGGAAATGGAATGATACAGGGGATGTTAGATTTGGTATTGTATGGGATACAATGAAAGCAATATTCAGAGGTGAAAGTATCAGGTTGGTAAATATTAAAAATAAACAGCTAAAAAGTAAACAAGAAGAAAATGAAAAAGTGATTAAATGGTTGCAGGAGAAACATGCAATAACCAAGGATAGAAAAATGTATGAAAGAATGCAGAGCTTAAAGAAGGAATTAATAGGAAAAGACATTGAAAAAGTGAAAAGAGATTTGGTGTATTTAAAAAGGAAATATTTCGAGTATAGTAATAAAAACTCAAAATGTTTAGCAAGAGCAGCTAAGGAAAAAAGAAGCAGAAGAGAAATAGGGACTTTAGTAGATAAGGATGGTACAAGGTATAATAAAATTAAAGATAAATGTAAGGTGGTTAAAGAATTCTATCAAGAATTATACTCTAAAAAGAAGGTAAACATGGATAAATTAAAAGATAAATTGGGAATGCAAATTAAAAATAAAATATGTCAGGAACATAAACAAAAAATGGAAGAATCAATAACTGAAAAAGAGATAAAAGAAACAATAGCTAAATTGAAAGCAGATAAATCACTGGGGGAAGATGGATTACCTGCAGAATTCTATAAAGAGTTTAAAGATATAGTAACTCCAAAATTATTAAAATTGTACATTGGTATACTCAATGGGGAACAGATACCACCATCATGGTATAGAACAATAATTGTTTTGTTACCAAAACCAGGAAAAGACCCAGAAAAGGTAGAGTCATATAGGCCTATTTCTCTGATAAACCAAGATGCCAAGATTTTTACGGCAATACTGGCCGTAAATAGATAAATAAAGATCAGGCTGGATTTGTGAAAGGTAGGCACATGGCAGATTTAGTAAGGCGAGTTGTAGACTTGATTGATGCTGCAGGGCAAAATAAGGAGAAAGTTGGGTTATTATCATTAGATATTTTCAAGGCATTCGATTCCTTGCAATGGATAACAATTAACGAGATAATTAGAAGTTATGGATTTGGTGATAGGTTTATAAAAACAATAGAACAATTATATCAACAAGGATATGCCAATATTAGGGTTAACGATGGTCTTACAGAGGAAGTGAGATTAGAGGCGGGGACAAGACAAGGATGCCCCTTATCACCAATATTTTTTACTATGGCGATGGAAATATTAGCAAATACAATAAGAGAAGATAAAAGCATTGAAGGAATAATGGAAAACAAAATCAGTTTATATGCAGATGACACTTTGATAATTACGAAACATCCTAGAAGGACTTTGGAAAGAATTCAAGAACATTTAAAGGAATTTGAACAAATAACAGGTCTGAGGATAAATTGGGATAAATCTGAAATGATCTTAAGTAATATCGATAAGGACGAGCAAGGGAGAATAAGGGATGAATTTAAATTACAGATTAAAGAGAGTTTGAAATATTTGGGGATAAATATCTCTAACAAATTGGATGATTTGAAAAGATTAAATTATGATAAACAAAAGAAAGAACTTAAAGATAAAATTTTGCAATACCAAAAATTAAGGTTGTCTTGGTTCGGCAGAATAGCGTTGGCTAAAATGATGTTGTTACCAAAATTAATTTTTTTTTGTTTGATGCCTTACCAATTCAAAGAAATTAAGGAATTTCAAAAATTATTAAATAATTATTGTAATGGAGGACGCAGACCTAGAATTTCAAAGAGAATGTGGTATTTATCTCAAAAAGAAGGGGGTTTAGGAATTCATAATTTAAAGAATCATTATAAAGCATTTCATATAAAGAATATAGTTAAGATCTTAATGAAGGAGGCGGTTATTTGGGAGGAAATTGAAATGAAGGAACTAAAGGAAGTGGGTAAGAGCATTTTTTTAGATAAGGAAACATGGAAAACACCAGTTAAAAATAGAATGCTGAGGTCAATGTTGGGAGTATGGAAGAAGGTTAAAATGAAATTAGTTCCGAACATTTCACCGATAATTGAAATAGAAGACCTGAAAAAGTTTCCAATAAGAATGGATAATGAGATGAGAGAAATTTTGTTGGCAAATGGGGTTTTCCTGCTGAAAGATTGGATACGAGTCTGTAGAGATAAAGTGATGAAACGAGAGCTATACACTCAGATGAATTTGAATTGGTTTCAGATAGCAATGGTGAACAAGTGGAATAATAACTATTTGAGGGAACAGAGTCTGGAAAGACATAGGACTGAATTTGAGGAATTAGTATGGAAGATAAGGAAGAAGGAAATTGGAATCAAAGGAATGGTTAGTAAAATTTATAAAATGATAAATACAGAGGTTAACCCACAAGAAATATTAAGAAATACATGGGAACAAGACTTGAATATGAAGAAAACAGAAAAGGAGTGGCAAAATAAATGGAGAAAAAGAATTATGAGATCTTTGTCGGTCAGGGTAAAGGAACATAATTTTAAAATGTTATGGAAGTGGTATTTGACCCGTATGAGACTACATCATATGGACAAAAAGAATAACAAAATGTGTTGGAGATGCAAAAATACGCTGGGTACATATGTTCAAATGTGGTATGAATGTAAGGTGGTAGAAAACTTTTGGGCTAAAATTGAGAACGAGATCGATAAGATTATGGGATTGCGTCTCAAATTGGGGCCAAATAACATTTTGCTGACCGACGTAGATAATATGAGTTTAGATAATGATAAGAAAGAACTGTTGTCTATAATGCTTGTAATAGCTAGAATGTGTATTGCAAAAAATTGGAAAAATGATTTAGTGCTAAAGGTGGAGGAGTGGTATAAGCAGATGTGGGATCTCGCATTGAATGAAAAATTAACATGGGAGTTAAATTTTAAAAAAGGTATAATAAAAGAAAATAGATTTTGGAATATATGGAGACAATTTGTTGATTATTCACTGACGAGAGACGGAAGGAACAAACTGGCACCAGACCAAATGAAATTTTGGGCACAATAGAAATCAATGGCAAATTCCACATCCTCCAGGGTAATGTATATAGCACAGGGTGATGATGTATGTAATGTGATGATGTATATATTGTATTTTGGAAAATACTTGGTAAATGTTAAAATGGAAGTATAATGGTTTTTAGTAAGGTTGAAGAGTTGAATAAAAGCAAAGTATGGATATAAAAGTAGATTTGAAATTCGTGGATTAGACTTGGAAGATAATGGTTAATAATAAGATAAAAGTTGTAGGAATGCATCTGGTTTCTGTCAGGCTGCCTCTGACACATTTTGTAAACAAAAGCCTCTTTGCTCACTGAGAGACAGCGCTCCTTATCTCTCTTTCTTTGGGTTCTGACACTTCTGATTGGCTGTAAGCACTCAGCTTTGTCTCTGCGAAGTTTCGTTTCTGCTATACAATGCTTGCCCAAGTTTCGTTTCTCGCTCTCTCTGCCTGAATAAAGAAAAGGCTTCAGTATTGTTTGACCAGCTGAAGAGAGCAGGCGTGTTTTTGTGTGTCTCTGTTTTCTCCCTACTCAAAGCCTAATGAAGCAGGACTTCATGGGACTGATTGCTATCTTAAAGATCTGAGGATATAAACTGCTGCTAATGAGGCTGACTGAATAAAGAAGATATCTTTACATGAAGCAGAATTCCAACAACTGGCGCCCCGTCGTGAGGCCAATTGAATGAAATTCAAAGGAATGCTTTGAACTCTGCTTCAACAATTAACACCTAATTAACACCTCATCGACTGGGAAGGTCTCACTCACTCACGACCGGGAAGGTCATAAATCGAGCTCGATTCATCCAATTCTACATTGGATCCCACACAGGGTGAGTGAAAAAAGGAATGAGAAAAATATAATTTTTTTTTAATTATGGGGTGCATATTTTCTTCGCAAATGCATGAACTTTGTAAAGATATCTCAGATCTTTTGCATGACAATGGGCGAAAAGTTGATGATAAAGAGATACAGCAGCTGGCTAAAGCTATAGCAAAATTCTGTCCTTGGTTTAAATATGAAGGTCTGGACTTAAAAGAGTGGAAACAGATCGGGAATGAATTGCAGAAGCATAAAGGGATTTCTAGATCAATATTATTTACTTGGGAGGAAGTGAGAGGCTGCCTTCAAAGGCTTACTCCAAAAAATATTTTATTGTCTCAAAGACTTGATGGCCCCCTCACACAGCTTTTGCCTTCAGAAAAAGGGGGGGCCATGGCAACTGCCCCTCCATCATATGAGAAACAACAGCCTCCTGATGGGGGTGGAGGTGGAAATGGAGATGGGACATTATATCCTGCCTTGCAATTATGTCCTGACTTGCAACAATCAAGTGCTTTTAGCCCTACAAAAGACCTGTTCTCTGCTGCAATATTGCCAGCCGAGCATAAAAAACAGCAAGTGCCGGCTGATGGGGAACAAATGGTAGGGAACTCATCACAGATTGAAGCTGTTGATGCATGCAGAGTGGCAGAAAGCAAGGACTGTGTTTCAAAGAGCAGCTTAGGGGATCTCAGCCCCCCCGTGAATCAACCCTCATCACAAAAGCAGGAGAAGCTGAGTAGTAAATTTGATACCTCACGTTTGGGCAGGAAGATCCTGCAGAAATGGAAGGATGGCCCAAAGGAGGAACGCACAAAACCCAAGACAAAAAAGGGGTGCAAGTACAAACTAACAGATGCAGGTTGTCATAAGGTTGAGAATCATATGCTGGAGATGAAAGAAATACAGAGAAAGAGGGGGTGAATATTTCCTGTATGGATAGCAGGCTGTGGCAAAAATACAAGGAGGAAGAAGACATACAGTTTTTTGCTGATTTTGAACTGCCCAACCCACAAACAAAGAGATACAGAGTGAGCTGTCCCACGTTTCAAGCATCAAGATTGCAGGGAAAGCAACTTGGACTTCCCTGTGATTTTCTTCTGTGTGAAAATTACTTGCAACTTCTGGAGAAGTCTTTGTGCCTTCATACCTCCTCGGCCTGCCTTACTGCAGATGGGTGTGGCTGGAGTATGAAGGAATGTGTGTCTGCCTGAAAAGCTGAAAAGGGGGGGTTGTGTGGGATTGTCTTGTGAAGTCAGTGAGACTTAATTTATGGCTTAATTTCAACTTGCCAAAGTTTGTGTGGATTTTAAAGAAGAATTATAAAACCTGACAGCCTTTTTAAGAAATTGTCTACCTGCTCATGCTAATGAGATTTGTACTGTATTGGTTTACCATGCTATGCTGGTTTAAGTTATTGAATGCCTCTTTCACTTTACATCTAGTGGGAGAAGAAGAAATTTAATGCCTTACTCATGTAATTGGGTAGTAAGAATTGCTTTCTAGAATGCTATAGAGGCCTCCTTCATGTAAGGAAGATCATCAACTCATGGTTATAGATTTGAAGGACTGTTTTTATACAATCTTGCTAGCGCCACAAGACAGAGAAAAATTTGCATTTACATTGCCAGTATACAATAATGAACATCCTACTCAACGGTTTGAATGGTGTGTCTTGCCTATGGGTATGGCCAACTCGCCGACTCTATGCCAACATTTTGTGAACAAGGCTTTGGAACCTTTCAGGCAACGCCATCCAGAGGTTAAAGTCTATCATTACACAGATGACATTTTATTGCATGGTCCACAAGTCACGGAGAAACACCTGCAGGACCTAGCAGACATTTTGCAACAAGCGGGCTTGATCATAGCTCCTGAAAAAGTGCAGCGGATGTATCCATTCCAATATCTGGGACATAGGCTCTCAGCTACAGCTTCAACTCCGCTATTGCCAACAATAGCTATTCCAGAGCAGTTCACTCTTGTACAATTGCAACAATTGCTAGGGAACATAAATTGGGCTCGTCCTTTCTTGGCCCTGAGCACGGAGGAACTATCACCACTCTTTGCTGCTCTTTCTGGACACACTTCTCCAGCGGACATCATTCCCTGCACAACGGAGATGCGTACAGCTCTTCAACGCCTCAACGAAAAGCTGCATACCATCGCTGTGGATCGGGTGCCCTCAGGCACCATTGCGCTGGCATGCGCTCTTCTTCCTACACCGAGGCTGCCCACTGCGGTTTTGTTCGCGCCTGTCAACGCTCAGAAGGTGGCCATCGTGGAATGGCTGCACTTGGCGCACACTCCCTCGAAAAACTGTTATCGCCTGCCTGATGCGATTGCTGATCTTTTCCTCAAATGCCGTACTAGGGCAAAGCATTTGACTGGTTATGACGTTGACTTTGTTTGTTTTCCTTTTTCACAGGATCAGCTAACCGCCTTGCTACAGCATTCTGAGGCATTTCAGGTGGCCATGGCGGACTTTGTGGGACAAGTTAAATTTAACCCCCCCAAGGATAAGCGGTTTACCTTGCTGAATCTCACTTCTTACTCCCTGTCATCCCCGCTTTGCATGCAACCTATCTTGCATGCCATTACTCTTTTCTCAGATGGCTCCCCCTCCCGTGGAGTCCTTACATGGCAGGGTCCTTCCGGTGGAATGGGAGGTTGTTTTTACAGGACCTCAAGCATCGGCCCAGCGGTCGGAACTGGCAGCGGTCATACTTGCTTTCTCTACGTTTTCTGATGTGCCTTTTAACCTGATTGTGGATACTCAATATGTTTACCGCCTTGTTTTTACTTTAGCTCAAGCTTATTTGTCTCCATCGATGGATAGGGATCTTTTTGCTTTATTCCAACAGCTTCAAGGTTTTCTTACTAACCGTACGGTCCCATTCTTTATTGCCCACATACGCTCTCACACAAGGATCCCAGGTTATTTGACGGAGGGCAATGCACGAGCAGATTCTGCTCTCCGAGACTCTGCTGAGGTTTTTTCTCTCTTTGACAACCCCATTGACAGTCATGCAATGTTTCATCAATCTGCTAAGGTTTTGCATAAACGGTTTTCCATTCCTATGTCTCAGGCTAGAGACATTGTGTCGTCCTGTGCTTCCTGTACGAAGTCTCCTATATTCCTGCCATTTGATGCTGTTAATCCTCGAGGAACAGAAGCTAATCAGCTATGGCAGATGGATGTCACGCAAGTACCTGCTTTGGCTCCGCTTTCTAAGTTACATGTGACTGTTGATACCTTCTCTGGATTCATATGGGCTACACCCTTGCGGGGTGAAACATCCAGACATGTTATACAACATTGCATTCGTTCGTTTGCGGCAATGGGTAAACCTAAAAGCCTTAAGACAGACAATGGGTCATCATATGTTTCTTCTGCCTTTCAGGACCTTTGCCGTCAGTGGGACATTAAGCTAACCCATGGAATACCCTATAACTCGACTGGACAGGCGATTGTTGAAAGAGCCCACCTGAAATTCAAAAATTTGTTACACAAGCAAGTGGGAGATAGAGGGGTTCCTGTGGCTGAAATACCTACAGCTGTTGCTAAAGTACCGTATACTCTTAATTTTCTTCTTGCTCCCCATAACAGGTCACACTCTCCAGTCGAATTGCATTTCAGGACTGAGGAGTGTCTTCCTAAGCCATTGGTCGTTTATCGGCAGCAACCCGATCCTGAGTGGAAGGGTCCTGTACCTCTAATCACCTGGGGACGAGGATACGCAGCGGTTTCTACAACCTCAGGACCTGTGTGGATTCCTGCTCGAGCGATCCGCCCATGGAGAGAGAAGAAGGTTACTCAGCTCCAGGATGGTGGTTCAGCAGTAAACTAACTTTGCTGACATTTGTTTTCTTTCTTACTGTGCTTCCAGCTGTAAGAACAATGCCTCATGGGGGCAACCCCAACTTTTGGATTCGTCATGCTAACTATATGTTTGAGGTTCATGGTAAGAATGCAACGTTATACTATGAGCATCCACTGGCAGTGTCTCAAATGGCTTTTCTTCCGGCATTGTTCAACACGCCAGAGTTGGTTATTGGACATTTGCAACATCTTGATAGGTCTACACTCTTCTCTAATCCTCCAGAACAATTTAACAACATCCGCTGGCGAAGCATGACATTCAAGAAATACACTAAAGGACTTTGTTTCTGCTGTCATAGTTCTGGAGTCTGGAATAGTAAATGGAAGTACTGGACTCAAGCAAAAAGGGTTTTGCAGAATGTAGGCAATTATACGGGTTGTGACGATTATTTTTGGTTATGGGGTAGTTATAACAGTTCTTATAAGCTTAATTATACCTTGTATAACACTACTATTGAAGATATATATGATGTTTTTCCTATGTTTACTCCTGATTATTCTGCTATAGATAGTGGTTCAATTTGCAATGGATGGCAAATCAAGGATCCTAACATGTGGTTCTTTTTTAATGGAGTTGCCACGAATTTCCATCCAGGACAATATCAATGTGCAGCATTGGGTTATTTTATCTGAATAATACTATTGAGAAAGAACTTCAGAATTTACAGGAGAGCATTACTAACAATGTACGCACTGATGTTAATCTCTTTGATTGGGTGACTTCTTGGTTGCCTGATTTATCTGTCCTTAGACAAGTTTTCTTTTATGGGTTTATTATTATTATCTGCCTTATACCTTTGTATTTTTGCATTACTTGTATTCCTAATCTTATTTCTATGTGCAACACATGTCCACTGCGTAGAAGGGAGACATCGAGTTTTGCACGACGGCAATTGTATTCAATGAGGTATCATCCTCCAGAACAAAGTACCAGGAGTCAGGAGGGGTACGATGTCCAGGTGGACAGTGATGATGTATATGGAGGAGTAGTTATGGAGTATGATGACATGCAGGGGTATGATTAGCCATCCCTCTCTCAAATTTAAATGAAAAAGGAGGACATGTAGGAATGCATCTGGTTTCTGTCAGGCTGCCTCTGACACATTTTGTAAACAAAAGCCTCTTTGCTCACTGAGAGACAGCGCTCCTTATCTCTCTTTCTTTGGGTTCTGACACTTCTGATTGGCTGTAAGCACTCAGCTTTGTCTCTGCGAAGTTTCGTTTCTGCTATACAATGCTTGCCCAAGTTTCGTTTCTCGCTCTCTCTGCCTGAATAAAGAAAAGGCTTCAGTATCGTTTGACCAGCTGAAGAGAGCAGGCGTGTTTTTGTGTGTCTCTGTTTTCTCCCTACTCAAAGCCTAATGAAGCAGGACTTCATGGGACTGATTGCTATCTTAAAGATCTGAGGATATAAACTGCTGCTAATGAGGCTGACTGAATAAAGAAGATATCTTTACATGAAGCAGAATTCCAACAAAAAGTATAGTGTGTAAGTAAGAAATCCTTATACTGTGATAGAATCCAAGGTAATAACAGATTTTTTGTTCTTTTTCTGTTTTTGATGTATATGTATTTTTATGTTTTTTCTTCATAGTTATTTTTCTTTGATTGTGTTAGAACATTTGTATTTTTATTATGTCTTGAATGTTGTTATATATTTTGAAAAATCAATAAAAATTTATATATATAAAAAAGATAGAATGGAGGATCAAGTGTCGGAAAAGGAGGTAAGGGAGGTCATTGGGGGTTTGAAGCTGGGAAAGGCTCCAGGAGAAGATGGGTTGTCGGCTGACTTTTACAAGGAATTTAAAGATATAGTGGTACCAAAGTTAGTAAAATTATACAATTATATATTAGATGGAGGTCAAATTCCGACTTCATGGCATAGGACCATAATTGTGTTACTGCCAAAACCTGGTAAAAATTTAGAAAAAGTGGAATCCTATAGACCTATCTCATTGATAAACCAAGATGCCAAAATTTTCACAGCAATACCATTTAAACAATTTCATGGGTAATTATGTAAATGCAGACCAAGTTGGCTTTTTGAAGGGGCATCATATGGCTGACCTGACCAGAAGAGTTGTGGATTTAATAGATGTTGTGAGTCAAACAAAAGAAAAAGTGGGATTAATATCATTGGATATATTTAAAGCATTTGATTCATTGCAATGGATTTCAGTTAAGGAAATAATTAAATATTATGGATTTGGCAACAAATTTAGAAGAGTAATAGACCAATTATACTATCAAGGATCAGCAAAGGTCAGAGTTAATGATGATTTCACAGATGAGATAAAACTGGAGGCAATAGAGATTTTAGCAAAAATCTATAAGAGATGATAGAAATATAGAGGGGATTATGGAAAATAAAATAAGTATGTATGCAGACGATACAATGATAATTGTAAGACATCCGGAGAGGGCAATGGAGAAAATTGGATTACAATTACAGGATTTTGAGGATATTACCGGCCTCAAGATAAATTGGGATAAGTCGGAAATGTTATTGTGTAATGCAGAAGAAGAAGATAAGAACAAGATAATTAGGAGGAGCAACATCCAAATTAAAGATAAATTGAAATACTTAGGTATAGTGGTATCCAATAGATTGGAGGACCTTAAAAGATTGAACTATGATACTTTAAGGATGGAGATTAAAAATAAAATACAATCATTTCAAAAACTAAAATTGTCATGGTTCGGGAGAATAGCGCTTATTAAAATGATGGTCCTACCTAAAATTAATTTTTTATTTGATGCATTAGCAATTCAATTGAAGGATAAAGAAATTAATGATTTTCAAAAAAATGATTGACAATTTTTGTAATGGTGGAAAGAGGCCGAGGATTTCTAAAAAATTATGGTATCTGCCCCAGAAGGAAGGTGGCTTGGGAATACCAAATTTGAGAGGATATTATTGAGCGTTCCAAATTAAGAATGTGGTGAAGATCTTGGCAAAGGAAAAAGTAATATGGGAGGAAATTGAGATAAAGGACTATAAACATATTGGTAAAATGGTCTTCTTGGGGGAGAATTTGGGAAAATTAGAAACCAAAAGTACTATGATGAAGGGATTAATGAGGGCCTGGAAGAAGGCTAAAAAGGTTCTGGCCCTGAATTTCTCTCCAGTTATGGAACTTACAGATATGATGGGCTTCCCGATTAAGATAGACAATGTAGTAAAAGAAATATTAGATAAGAATGAAATATTTTTATTGAAAGATTGGCTACGGGTTTGTAGTAAAGTTAATAGTAGAACTACCCTCTTTGAACAATTAAAATTGAATTGGTTTCAAATAATGAAAATCAACAAATGGAATGATAAGTATATGAGGGAATACGACAGGGAAAGAGACAAGACGGAATTTGAGGATTTGGTTTTGAGAATCAGGAAGGGTGAAAGAAGTATTAAGGGCCTAGTTAGCAAATTATACACCTTATTAAATAAAGAGGGAGACCCGCAGGAGGATCTGACTTCAATTTGGGAGGAGGAGTTGAAAATAAAGATAGACAAGGTCGCCTGGAAAAATAAATGGAAGAAACGAATAATGAGAACTATGTCAGTAAGGATAAAAGAGCATAATTATAAAACGTTATGGAGGTGGTATCTGACCCCAGTGAGATTACACCAGATTGACAACAAAAAAGATAAAATGTGCTGGAGATGTAAAGATACAGTGGGATCTTATGAACATATGTGGTGGAGTTGTAAAGTGGTAAATGATTTTTGGAAAAGAATCGAAAAAGAAATGAGTGAAATAACGAGTATGACAATTAAGCTGGGGTCAGGTACCACCATGTTAACAAATGTGGAATGTATTTGTCAAGATAAAGATGTGAGAGAATTATTAGAAATAATGCTTACAACGGGTAGACAATGTATCGCTAGAAATTGGAAAAATAATATAACTATACAGACTGAAGAGTGGTATAAAGAAATGTGGAATCTAGCACTGAATGACAAATTGACGTGGGAAATAAAAGTAAAAAGAGACAATTTGAAAGAGAATAGATTTTGGAATACTTGGAGACCTTTTGTGGATTATGCAGTCAAGGGGAATAAAAGTAACAGGCCAGTACCGGATCAAAGTAATTTTTGGATGTAATACACTGTGGCTTCTGAAGTCCTCCACGACATTGTACTTTCACAGGGTGTTTTATAAATTTGTCTTTCTCTTTTTCTTTTTTTGCTCGGCTCACTACCTGGGAATCTTACCAGGATAGGTGCTATTTTTATTTTTTTCTTCTTTCTTAAGATTGTATATGTTAATATAGTTTTTATTTTATGTACTGTGTTTGCTTTATATGTGTGATTAAAATCAATTAAAGTATTATTTTAAAAAAAGAAAATGTGCACACTCTGTTAGCCAATGGGCTTGTTGTACTATTGTTACTGTTACTGTTTATAGTGTATATAAGTCCAAGTTTTGCCCCATCCAAACTGTGTTCAAACCCCACTAGTAAAGAGCTGAATTTCACTACTTCACTCGTCTGCTTCTTCATTCCCTGAACACGAAAGATTTCAAAGTTCTTTAGCTTCATCTTCAATATTTGTCCTTCCAAGCAGCAGTCAGGGTTAATTTCCTTGAGGATTGACTTATTTGATCTCTTTGCTGTTGAAATACCATTTGACAACTGATTCAGTGAGTCTACACTCACTTGGGACTACCAATTAGATATAGGCATATAAACCTGAGCTGCAAGTGCCCTGCTGGTGAAATAGTGAAAGTGGAGCAGAATATCAGATTCCAGTTTTAATAAATAAAAAGTTAGACCAGGGGCTAAAATATTTTTTAAATGACACAAAACGGGGGGCCTGGCTAAGATGGGGGTGGAGTAACACATACGTTACTTCGCTCGCACTACAAATGAGTAATTAAAGTGGATTACAAGATTGAAGTAAGTTTTGAGGATAAGAAAAAACCGGGAGGAAGGAGGAGGACGGGTTTGGTCAATGGCAGCTGGAGATTAAGAAAATGAAACTTAACTATTAATGCATGCTGAGAAGTGGAGTGAGTAGAGAAAGAGAAGGGAGACAGAGTTTGTGAGTTGGATGGAAATTGGATTTGTTTGAAAATGAAAGTTTGATTGTTAAAAAAAAGTTTTACAAAGAGATTGGAGAATGGCTTTTGGCGGTGTAGGAAGGAGGAAGATAGAAAGGGCCGTATTGTGAAGCCGTTGCCGTGACTGGGATTATAAAATGGAGTCGATGGAATACTGATTTTCTACTGGATGGACAGTCTACGTTATTAAAGTTACAGTTTTTATTTGGAATGCTTGGAATGCTGTTATTGGATTGGATTGGGATATAGTTGGACTTTGGTTTTTCTCTTTCTCCGCCCTTTTTTTTTTGAGAGGCTCCCTCCCCCCTCTCCTGTCTCTTTTGAATATTTTCCTGCTCTTCCTGGATACATTTTTGGATACAATGTGGTTATTTTGAATCAAGATAAGCTTTAGGATCATTCTATTTTTTGAAATACAGTGGAATATAATTTAATTGACTATTGACCCGATTATATGCAGAAATCCACATTAGTTGGAGTTTAATAAGGAAGATCAGTTTGAAAGGATTATAAAACACATTGGCTGCATTGCGGATTACAAATTTTTATTTTTTTATATGTTTTATTCCATCTATCATCAGCTTGGGAAAGTGAAGTTGGGCTTTTGGAATCAGTTCCTTCATCTCGTCATTTCTGTTTTGGATATATAGTGGTTGGAAATTTTAAGAGAGTGTGGCATGAGAGTGTGGGAGTGCTGGAGCAGTTTCAAAGAAAGGGTTCAGCAAGAGCCAAGAGTGTTGCAGCATTAAAGCTTCTGGTTGAAGTCACCATGGATAAGGTCACAAGGGGAAAAGCGAGGGAGGAGGAGCCTGTAGTGAAACCTAAGAAGAAGGATAAAGCACCAACTGAGGAAGCCCCTCCATCATCATCACCCTCACCTGAACCTTACGATCAGACTCAAATAATGGTTGAATTTGGCAAATTGTTCCAGAAATTTGAGAAGATGGAAGAGGCGAGAGAGAAGGATAAAAATGAAATCTTGAAAAAACAGGACAAAGTGGTTACAACTGTTACGGATTTCTCTTTAAAAAGTTGATTTAAGCTTACAAAAAATAGAGGGAAATATTAGGTTGGTGCAAAATGAGGTGAAATCTATGAAAGGGGAAATGAAAGAGATACAGGAGGAAATGAAGGAGAATAAGATGAAGGTGGATGAGCAGGAAAAAAGGATTGATGTCATGGAAGAATTGATGAGAAAACAAAATATTTTGATACGTCATATATTGGAAAGGATGCCAGACTAGCTTAGAGATAGAATTGTTCAATGGTTAAATGATTTGAAAATGGGGAAAGATTTCGTACAGGAGGACATCGTAAGCGCATATAGAGTGGGGCCTAGAAGGGGTAAAGGTGCACAAAGAAATGTTTTGGTAAAATTTGCAAATTGGGGGAATAAGCTTAAAGTAATGGCAATTTTAAAACAAGCTGGTTCTGGCGTTCTGAAAATTGATGGGTCAGATGTGGAAGCATACAACGATATTTCTATCAAGGAGTGTGTTTGGAGGTATAAGATGAAACCGGTAACTAAATTGTTGGTGAAAAAAGGTGTAAAATATAATTGGTGATTTCCACAACAGTTAAGATTCTTCTATGAAAAAAAAATATGCAAGTCATTGATGCAGGGACTGATCCATTGAAGTATTTGAATTTATTAGATTTGGTCAAGGCGGGTTCAAATGAGTGGGTAGCTTTAAGAAAAGAACTTTTGGTTTCTGGAGATTAAGAACAGATTATGAGGGTGCAGACGAGGATGGAGCTACAGGAGGAGGGTCATAAGGAGGAGCAGAGGATGAATTATCATTAATTGTGGTGGAGGAAGAGTCAAGTAAGGGGTTCGAAAACAAAAGGATTGTATTAAGATTTTTGTCTTTTATGAGATAAGGTTTTTATAAATTTGTTTTTATAATGGGGATGGTGTGCTTGAGCCTTATTTACCACGTACATCTGGCATGTTCCCCCTCCCCTCTTTGGAGGACGAAGGCGGCTTTTTTTGATGAAGAAAGTGGGGAGGTTGATTTTGTGTGTTTTTTGCTTGATGTTTTATTTTAATTATTGTGGGTTAGAGGTAGCACGCCAAATGGAGAGCTCAGAAGAGGTAGAGGAGGGTGTTAAATTAAAATATGAGAAGTATTAAAGTTTTAACATGGAATGTGAAAGGTACAGGATCTGTTCTTAAGAGGAGAAGGATAGAATCAGCTTTGAGGAAGGACAGACCAGACATAGTCTTTCTATGACAAACTCATCAAAAATTACAGGATAGAAACAAATTTTTTTTAGGTTGGATGCAACACTATGAAAAGGCATTTGGTACATCAAAGGCAAGAGGAGTCACAATTTTGATTTCCACTAGATTGGGATTCGAGATAACAAAAGGTATCTCGGATCCAGAAGGTAGATATTTGATAGTGAAAGGGAAGATAGATGATGAGGAAATAACTTTGGTGAATATTTATGCTCCAAACGAACATGAAGCTGAATTTTTAGAAAAAAATCGTAAAATTGTGGTAATAGACAAATCGGCAAAGATGATAGTGGCAGGTGACTTTAATTTAGTAAGATCAAATTTGGATTGTACAAATAAAACAAAGTGTGGAACAGGTATTAAAGGGAAGGTTTTAGATAGTTGGATGGTTGTATTAGGCCTGAAAGACTCTTGGAGAGAAGTTAAGGGGTCGGAAAGGGCTTATTCTTATTTTTCACATGTTCATAACTCCTATTCTAGAATAGATTATGTATTTGTAACTGAAAATATGGTCAAAATATGGAGGAGATTGAAATTGGAATTTTTAAGGAATCGGATCATGCTAAAGTGGTTTTGGAATTGAATTTACAGAATGAAAGTAGAAGGAGGAGGAATTGGAGATATGATGTTAATCTATTTAAAGATCAAAGGTGTAAAGAACAAATTATAGAGAACTGGATGGAAATTTGGAAATGGAATATTGGCTAACCATTTAAATAAGTTTATGGGTAACTATATAAATTTAGATCAAGTGGGGTTTTTAAAAGGGAGGCATATGGCAGACCTGACTGGAAGGGTTTTAGACTTAATAGATAATGTGAATCAAATGAAAGAAAAAGTGGGATTAATATCTTTGGATATTTTTAAAGCATTTGATTTCTTACAATGGATCTCGATTAAGGAAATAATTAAAAGATATGGATTTGGTGATAAATTCAAAAGGGTAATTGACTTATTATACCAGAAAGGAACAGCTAGTGTTAGAGTAAATGATGAGATCACAGATGAGGTAAAGTTAGAGGCGGATACTAGACAGGGCTGTCCCTTGTCCCCTATTTTGTTTCTCATGGCAATGGAGATACTGGCAAAAGCTATAAGAGAGGATGAAAAAATAGAAGGGATAATGGGGAATAAAATAAGTATGTATGCAGATGATACATTGATAATTGCAAAACACCCTGAGAGGGTCATGGATAGGATTAGAACGCAATTTAAGGACTTTGAGGATATTACGGGTTTGGAGATAAATTGGGATAAATCGGAAATGATGCTATGTAATATGGGAGAGGGGGAGAGGAGGAAGATAAAGGGTATGAGTAATATTCAAATTAAAGATAAGTTGAAATATTTGGGGATAATCATATCAAATAGATTGGAAGACCTTAAAAGATTGAATTACAATAGTTTGAAAATGGTAATTAAGATTAGAATACAAAGTTTTCAAAAGTTGAAATTGTCATGGTTTGGGAGAATTGCACTCAGTTAAATGATGTTGTTACCTAGAATTAATTTTTTATTTGATGCACTAGCAATTCAATTGAAGGACAAGGGAATTAATGAGTTTCAAAAGTTGCTTAATAATTTTTGCAATGGGGGTAAAAAGTCTAGACTACCAAAAAAATTATGGTATCTATCTCAGAAAGAAGGAGGTTTAGGAATGCCTAATTTAGTGGCATATTACCATGCTTTCCAAATTAAGAATGTTGTGAAGATCTTGGCAAGAGAAAAAGTAATCTGGGAGGAGATTGAGATGAAAGATTATAGGAATATAGGTAAAATGATCTTCTTGGGAGGAAATGTGGGAAAGATAGTTACTAATAATACAATGATGAAGGGATTAATGAATGTGTGGGAAAGATTAAAGAAGGATTTGGCCCCAAATATCTCTCCAATTTTGGAATTAGCAGATATGGCTTGTTTTCCATTGAAAATAGATAAAGAAATAAAGGAAATATTGGATAAAAATGAAGTTTTCTTGGTGAAAGACTGGTTACGGATCTGTAGAGATGAAGTAAGTAAGAAAAAGTTGTTTGAACAGCTGAAAATGAATTGGTTTCAGACATTGAGGGTTAATAATTGGAATGGTAAATATTTGAGAGAATTAGATATAGATAGAGAAAAGATGGAATTTGAAGAATTGGTCTTAAAAATTAGAAAAGGAGACAGAAATATTAAGGGCCTAGTTAGCAAGCTTTATGCTTTAATAAATAGGGAGGGTGATCCAAAGAGGATTTGAAATTAAGATGGGAACAGGATTTGAATATGAAGATAAAAAAAGATGCATGGAGAAATAAGTGGAAAAAGAGGATAATGAGAACTATGTCAGTTAGAATTAAAGAGCATAATTATAAAATGTTGTGGAGATGGTATCTGACACCAGAGAGGTTACATCAGATTGATAACAAAAAAGGATAAATTATGTTGGAGATGTAAAGATACTATAGGAACTTATGAACACATGTGGTGGAGTTGTAAGGTGATAAAGGGTTTTTGGAGAAGAATAGAAAAAGAGATCAGTGAAATAATGGGTAAGAAAATTAAACTGGGGTCAGGTACCACTATGCTAACAGATGTGGATGGTATTTAAACAAGGCGGAGAAAGAGTTACTAGAAATAATGTTAACAACATGTAGACAATGTATCGCTAGAAATTGGAAAAATGATGTAATTATACAGACTGAAGAATGGTACACAGAAATGTGGAATTTAGCATTGAATGATAAATTGACATGGGAGATAAAAGAAAAAAGGGATAATTTGAAAGAGAATAGATTTTGGAATATTTGGAAGCCATTTGTGGACCATCCATTTATGGGTCCTGAAAGAAATAGACCTGTACCGGATCAAAGTAGTTTTTGGAAGTAAAATAATGAGATACTCTGAGCTCTCCAGGGCAATGTAAATAAACACAGGGTGTAATGTATGTGTAATTTTGACTCTGATAGTTGTTTGTAATTCAACTATCAGAGTTGAATTGCTTAATGGGAATGGATTTAGTGGTATTAATAAATAAAGAATCTTAGGAAGAGTTTTTGAAATAGTTTAGAAGTTAACTACTAAATCACAATTAAATGCTCATTTTCTCTTTAAGAGAGGTTTTAATGCATTTGAAATATAAAGATAGATATAAAAATGTATTGGATCAATTATCTGGTATGTTAATTATTTTTGTGTATTATATGTTTTCTTATGATGTATTGTTTTGTATTTTTGTATATGTTTGAAAAAAATTAATAAAAAATATTTTTAAAAAATGACACAAAACTTCACAATAGCCTGAGGGGGAAATGAATTATAATGGAGAAAACTTTGCCTATTATTCATTTGCCTTGAGGTATGCATTATTTCATAAAGTGCCTTTATGATAAAGCATTTTGGAAAATGTTCCTTATTCATGAAAATAGCAATGCAAGCACCATGTCCATGGTTTAAAAAAATAATTCAAATTGTAATCTGAAATTAATCTCAATTTTGTGACAACAGATATATTTCAAACACACCGGGGAAGATGTATTAATAACTACTATGTAATAGGAATGCAGAGAGCTTGCTTGTATAGTTGATCAAAAACAGCTGAAGCATCATGGTGGTCAGACATTACCCATAGGAATCCAAGAGGTTAACAGGAGAGATAAGCTGGCACTTCAGAGTATGTCATTTACACTAATTTGGCTCACCAGTTATGATAGAATAGAGCCTCAACAAGATTATCAATCATCCTAACATGCTCCTTCCTGCATTTTTTTAAAAAAGCCACACTACCCCTTTTATTACCTTGTTTAAAATTCAAGCTAATTGCTTCTGTCTTGTTCCATTATTGCATTTGGCAGTGGAGGCGAATATAGTATTTGAAAGGTAATTACCTTACTTAAAGGTAACCCAGAATGCTTACCCAGAATGACAATGGCTGAAATCCTGTTGCATAGCTCCATGTGCACAAAGGTGATGCCTGAAGCAACAGTAAATTGTCATAGTAAGATTCTTTTGGAGATTTTGAGGGGCACACCACCTTACAATTTTGTCTATGAGTTGTATGCTCCTGACAGGGCCTAAATTCAGGGCCAATACACTTTAATCAGCAACGGTTTGCAACTGATGATGACATCTAATGCATTGTGCATGAGAAGTAGAGCAGAAACATTTCTTCCCATATTGTGGTGTGAAAATGAAGTGTTTCATCTCACCTTTCTCCCATAGGTACTGAGCACTTCTCAGGATAGTTATTTATAAGCAATAAAGTATACAGTTTTTCCCCCTGAGATATGATAAGTAGGCAAATAATAAAGGGTGCTGAAGAATCTTTGGCCTGAATGCAAATGTTATTGCCATCTAGATTAAACCCATTAAAAATATGACAGACAGTTAGCATTTATGTATCATTATTTGTTAGTTCTACTCTAGAATAACTTGTTAAATTTTATGCAGCAGCAGTAGTAAAGCAGGGCAGTTTTAGGTAATCTTAGTTTGAAATGCAAGTTCTCCAAGACTTTACTCCTTTTTTGACACAGCAATAAATACACTTCACTTTACTAGTATTGTTTACTCACAAGTTAGGCTAGAGAAATATATATGTGTTCATGATTTTTGTGAAGATTCCCCGTGGCCGGTTGGGCATCAGTGGTCTCTGGCAGAGGTTAAACCAGCGAGCAAACTCCTGGCCTCTGGCCCTTGTCAGGGCATAAGGGGGGTGAATTAATGATAGGGATTAATTCGGCTGCTTCTAGCCTGACCGACGACTCTGCCGAATAAGCATCTCGCAGACCTCAGTTACCTATTAGAGTAAATCACTCATCTCCGTGCCTCAGTGTAATCTCAGGCACAAACAGATGCCATGTTTACCCCTGTCTAATCCCTGAACAATGGGGATTCCGAGGTCCATGTTTGCCCCAGTTAATTAACTTCCCCAAAGAGATTCCCAATTAACTTGAGTACACAGGTGATGTCATTCCTGTCAGATGACAGTCTTGCCAGCGTTGCGCTTTTCCTTCTATATATGTGGCAGCTTTTTCTCAATAAAGTACTGGTCTTCACTCCATCTTGCCTCGTGTCGCTCCTTTGACCAGTCTCCTCCGGGATCCTAAGGGCCTCCTCACGGCCCAATTCCTACATCTGGTGACCCCGAGACGTGATCTACTCGAGAGTAAGCGACCCCCGAGCGGTCTACTCGTGAGTAAGCGATCAGCACAGCCAGGTTCTGCGCCAGAACCTTGTCCAATCGTCCCAGAGGACAGCGCGGCACTCCGGCCGGCAGCCAGCCGATCGGAGGGACGGCCTGCGGTGAGGCAGTCCAAAGAGGCTTCCTACAACTTGCTCCCAACTTTCGAGGCGGCTTGCGCCAAAGGGAAAAACGCGTTCCGCTCAGGGCAGCTGTGAGCCCCTGACAGCGCAGTGGCCACCGAGGGCCCGTGGCCGCAGTCCACGCTCCGAGCTCTACCCAGAAGCGTCGTCGCCAGAACCTATTGCCTGCCAAAGACGCGTCGACTCGTCCCGAGGAGGAAACTTCCGAGGACCCAATCGCAGGTAATATGGGGACCTGTCCTCAGCGACAGCGTCCATCCGCTAGCCAAAGAACTCGTGAGGGAGAGTTCAGAATCCTGGCCAGGATAAATAAGTTGCGTTTTCACAGCAGAGAGCTAGCGAGACTTTTGGTGTACCTAGGGGAACACTGCCTGCTTTACCCAGAAGTAGGTACGTTAACCCTTGAGCTCTGGGATCAGATAGGAGACTGCATTCAGCAACCCCCGAAAGCTCCAGAGGGCATAACCCGCACATGGAGCAAATGTAGGAAACTCTCAGCAGAGGTAGACCCAGTCCGGATAGAGACCCAGAAAACCCCAGCGCAGTCAGAACCATCAGCCCCAAGAAGTCTCTATTCGTCATTTCAGCTTAAGCAGGGCAGTATAGGGAGCATTCCCTCAGTGACAGCTGCAGACGTCACTGAAGGAATTCATGGCATGAGAGGCCTTGGCGCTTCTCTGACAGTGAAAAGTTCCCTGCAAAGAAAGAACTCCATTCAGCGCATGGGTGAGGAAGATCCATTCACGGGGAAATTGCCAGTGGCACAATTAGCTAGCGCCCAACTGCTCCGCTCAGCCCATCTGAAGGCAGACACACGTTCAGGCAGGGATGCTCAGCGCCCACTGCTCACGGAAACCTGCACGGCCCCTGGCCATGCAGGGCTCCAGAACAGACCCATTGCCACACTCAGGCGCAGAGCAGTGCCAAAACCCCAAGGCGCCTGCTTCCAGTGTGGAAAAGTGAGACACCTTAGAAGAGAATGACAATCTAGACCAGGCAGATCTTCAAAAGGTTGTCTTAATGCCAAATGGCCACGCTGGCATGCATCTGGCCCAGGCTAGAAAGGAGGCAGCCATCGCCCTGGCCATGCCAGAAGAACCATCCCAGCAATAGTACCCCGAGTTCCCCCAAGGCACAGGCAGAATCTACTTGTCTCACCTTGGGAGTAGCCCAGAGAAACTCGCCCCTAAGTAAAAGCACCCAGATGGTTGTAAATAGCCAGCTCTGTATTAGCCATCTCCTCATGTGTAGTATAGAACGCTGCAGATCAGGGGAGGAATGTGCGAATGCGTAAATAGATGTGTGCATGCGTGGTGCACCACTGAATGCATGACTGCAAGAACTATGTATGATTGCAAAAGCCTTGTCTCTATGACCACAGTATGACTGAAAAAGTGTTCCTTGTGTGTAACTGCGTGGTAATGTCACTGTGAAATATGTGTTAAACAGTTTGCACTCTGTTCGTGGGCAGGAGCTATTTAAAGCTTGAGGAAGCATGATGAGCAAGACCCTTTGCCTTGCCTGCTTAGCAGCTTAGGCAGGAGAGGAGGGGGGGGGGAATCCTAACCTACAATAGGGCGGGGTGGTTCCCCCCTCCTTCCCTTGAGACTTTTCTCTTTGTCAAAGGATTAAGCCTCTCTTGGAAACCGGTTTTGCAATCAGGAAAACAGATTTTTCTTTTCAGAAGCGCGATCTGAAAAAAAATAATCACTTCTATGAGTTTTCCTCACTGTATCATAAGCTATGGGGCCCCTTCCTACGTCTGTGTTCCTCAAACCCCCATCTCTGTGTTTTAAGGTTTTTTGAATGTCTCTTAGCGTCTTGGAGTAACTTATCTCACTATGAATGAGAAAATTGCATTGTCTTCATGTGTGTATTGTGTTATCATCTTGTAACCTCGGTTCTCAACCTTTTAAAGTCAGGGGCCAAATTCCGGGGCCTCAGGCAGCTCTGGGGGTCCGGACAGTCATCCTGCCCTTCCTTCGCCACACAGCCCTTCTTGGCTTGGCGGGGGGAGTGGCAGAGCAACATGGGCCACATCTGGCCCACTCGCCCACATCTGGCCGCAGGTTGAGAATCGTTCTAACTCTCCTTCATTCTCTTAAGAAAGATACTGTTCCGGTATTTTGACTTTAATCTGTGCAAGTAACTCGCTCATTGTACCCCTTTCACAGGAAAAAGCACGCAGACATTCTTGCGCTCTGTACCTTTTTTACAGGAACAAAATTCCTCTCCAGGCCTTAATTGTAACCAATTTATTTATTTCTACAGCCTTCCTTTCACAGGGTCCAGAAGCTAATTACTGAGAGGGATTTTCTTAACAGGAGGATCCCAGCCAGTTGCCTTGGTTACCTGACCTAATCTGATTTCGTTATGATAAGAGTGGTCGCATTCTCATGGTGCTAACTTCTGACTTGTCTTTCCTCCTTTTCTCCTTTCGCCAGTGGAACTCCCTGCTGGAAATGCTTAACTTGTGCGTCTTTTCATTTTTTGTGTATTACTTCCTTACAGCTGGCACGTCATAGTTGGCTTGTCTTTAATAAGTCTTAGGTCATTTTAAGTATGGCACCTGGCCCACAGCACCCTCTCTAGTGAGCAGACACATTTTGCAAACTCCAGAGCACAGAGGAAGGATTAGTCCCTGAGCTCCCGAGCATATGCAGAGTGCCACCCATTAGCCAGGACTGCCTAGGACCATTTTAAGAGTGCAGTCAGGTCACACCTTCAATCAGATACAGGCATCGTTAGGCCACCCCTTCCCTTTTTGCTGCTAGTCTAAGCACAGGCAAAAGGCTAAGCCAGCATCTGGCACCCTTATAAAAGTGTGCACGCACACCATGAATGGATGTGCGCAGGGGGGCCTTCTTGAGAAATTTACCCAAGGGAAGCCTGGCACTTCATGCGCCAAGGTTTGCCATTGGACCCCAGACTCGTCTCGCTTCAAACGCAGACAGTCACCTTGTGTGAATTCATGTCACTGGTTCCCCTTCGGGGGGGCTAGGACAGTTTTCACTTATGGGGGTCGCACATATTAGGTTCTTACTTGGCAAGAGGATCAAGCTTGGCGCACGCTCCTGACTCTTCCGCAAGCGGGCAGAGCTGGCAGCCGTGCACCTCGCTTTGCGCACCTTTGCCAAATAACGCTCCAACATAATTGCTGACAGCCAGTTTCCTAGGAATTTGCTTCACAGTCTACCGGGAGCATACATCACTCCCGTGTTAGACAAAAATTTGCTAGGTTTGTTCCTCACAACTCCAATTCAGAGTCATGCATTCCTTCTTCAGAATGCCAAGCGCTTGCAAGGCAGTTCAACCTGCCACCTTCCCAAGCCCGAGGCATAGTCCGTCCCTGCCTGCATCGTGCAGGGGCACCGGGGGGGCCCTCGCGGGGGGGTCAACCCACGAGGGACAGAGGCCATTCAGGTGTGGCAAATGGACGTCACACATCCCCACATTTTGGCAAATGGCAGTACATGGACGTTTGCATTAATACCTTCCCACAGTTTGTTTGGGCAACAGCACAGAAGGGAGAAACGGCTCCCCATGTGGAGCAGCATCTCCTTTCCCACTGCCAAGGGCTAACCTTGGCACCCGAAGTCCGATGACGCCCCAGCTTATAGCTCCAGGCAGCTGGCCACCTTCAGGGCCACCTGGGATATTAAGCTCACTTTTGGCGTTCCTTACAATCCGCAGGGGCAAGCGATTGTGGAACGGGTCTATCGGACGCTTAAGTCCTACATTGACAAACAAACAGAAAGGGGGGGAACAACGTCCATAGTTGCACAGCAATTGCTATCCTATAAGTGCAAAAACTAACTAACTCTTTCAGAATTTTTATCTCCCAAACAAGTCTCTTCCCCATGCAGGTCCCAGAGGCCAGAGTCAGACCCGAATGATTGCGGCACCAGTCACTGTCCTGGATGTCATCAGCTGTCCGTCTGCCTTTATGACTTACATCTCCAAAGACATTTCTATGAACATTTTTGCATACTCAGTGCTACTTCTGAGGATCATGCTTTTCCCCAAAACAAGACTTCTCCAAACTCAAGTTACACAGGAAACCCCACCAAGAAGGGAAGCTTCATCTCCGGAAAAGCTGCTGAATGTCTTTTTATTATCTGTAGTTGCTATTTATTCATTCATGCCTTGTACAATGCTCCAGTTGGGATTTGCAAGGGACACTTGAGTTTCTATATATTGTTAATAACGGCCAGCTTCCACCAAAGGGAGCCAGACCGGCCCATGTTTTGCATCGGCCCATTGCTGGGAAAGATTGAGTGCCCGGTAGCTGGTAATCCCCAGTTAGTTTCACACCTCCCCATAGGTGCTAGGAAGACAATTGCACAACGCCAGAAGCTGCAGAGATAGCTTAGACTCACCCCAGGTCACAGTATCAATGACACATCTCATTATCTTGCCTTGCTACAGAAAGCAGTCTGAATTCAGACCCACAGTTCTGAAAAACCAGGCTGTGGTCAGTATGTTCAGCGTGTCAGGCCTAGCCATCGGCAACGCTCGGAGAATTGGTCAAGTGGCTTGCGGATTAGCAAAAGCCATTTACCATACCTCCTCAGCAATAGCGCTGCTCAGCCAGGAGCAGACAGAGCTTCGCCATGCCATACTGGATAATCAAGCAGCTATCGATTATCCCCTGTGGTTACATCATTTGGGCTGCAAGTCTGTCCATGGCATGTGTTGCTTTAACCTCACAGACAATACCCACAAGATACAGAGCCAGCTCACGGACCTCCACACCCTAGAACATCAAGGAGGATTCTTCATGGGGGTGGCAGGACTCCTTGTGGTTGTGGTTCCCATGGGGATGGATTCAGACGACACTCAAAGTGATTGTGGGGGTGGTAATACTGGGCACAACAGTGTGTTGTTTCATGCAATGTATTCCCTCACTGCCATCGAGATGTCCCCCATGGTGGGAACCCCGAAGCGTCAACAGCTGATGCTGCTCCTGCGCAGAGTCGCCAGTCAGGCTCTTAATATAAAAAAGTAAGGGGAGGTGAAGATTCCCCGTGCCCGGTTGGGCATCAGTGGTCTCTGGCAGAGGTTAAACCAGCGAGCAAACTCCTGGCCTCTGGCCCTTGTCAGGGCATAAGGGGGGTGAATTAATGATAGGGATTAATTCGGCTGCTTCTAGCCTGACCGACGACTCTGCCGAATAAGCATCTCGCAGACCTCAGTTACCTATTAGAGTAAATCACTCATCTCCGTGCCTCAGTGTAATCTCAGGCACAAACAGATGCCATGTTTACCCCTGTCTAATCCCTGAACAATGGGGATTCCGAGGTCCATGTTTGCCCCAGTTAATTAACTTCCCCAAAGAGATTCCCAATTAACTTGAGTACACAGGTGATGTCATTCCTGTCAGATGACAGTCTTGCCAGCGTTGCGCTTTTCCTTCTATATATGTGGCAGCCTTTTCTCAATAAAGTACTGGTCTTCACTCCATCTTGCCTCGTGTCGCTCCTTTGACCAGTCTCCTCCGGGATCCTAAGGGCCTCCTCACGGCCCAATTCCTACATTTTTGATAAGAATAGTTTCACAAAGAAATTAAGTTAAAGTTAGAGTTTTTAGTTCTTTTAGGCCTGCCATGTGGTCCTCAAAATGGTGAGCTTAAATATACATGTTTCACCATCAAAGGCAAAAGAGAGAGAGAGATAGATGTCTGAACAACAGAGACTTAATACATGCACAATAGGTCAGGTGACCCTCTAGAGGTGGGAAGACAGAAAACTTTCCTATTGGTTAGTTAGGGACAAAACAATATTAACAACTTCCTTTAGTTTAGAATTTTTGTCTCTATGGTCATTATAGTAACACTCACTGTATGCTGAGGTTGCATGTATTTCAATACTCAACACAAAGCAAAGTATCTATGGAGGCAAAACTGATGAAATTGGGGTTGTCATACTTCAGACATCATGAAAAAACAGGATTTTCTGTAAGAGACAATAATGCTGGGAAAGATTGAAGGGAGCAAGAAAATAGGAAGACTAAATATGTAAGGGATACCTAAAGGGAGTCACAGAGCTGAGCAGGGCTGTTGAGGACAAGACATTGAGATCACTCATTCATAGGGTTGTCATAAATTAGCAAGTAACAACAACAATTCTAGTAGGGTGGGAGAGGCTAACAAATTGATTTAGCTTATTTTCTGTATCACATTCACAAATTGTTTTCATACTGTGAGAAGCTCCAGACTGTGTGAGACCAGCCAGCACTGTGCTCGTGACACCATAGCACTGTGTTTCAGTTCTTGAGCCCCATCCTTTTGAGCAAGTTCCTCTGTATTAAAACAGTATGTAAAGTACCATACGACTGAATCTCTAGCCTCACAAAAGTTATATCAGAAGAGATCTCAGTAGTGTATTGCATTTACTTTATTTTTGCATTATCTCATCCTAAAATGAATTTTCAGCCTGGCTTTCCAGTGTGTGTCCCACCTGCCTGTGTTCATTCAGAAGAATCCTTAGAAGACACACAGCCAGGCTAAGGTCATTTTCAAGTCCAACAATTTTGATAAGCAATGTTTATCCTGGTAGATTTTAGCCCAAATGGTCAAGGACTAGATTGTCTGTTAAATGTCAAAATGGTTAAAAGATTGCAAAACTTCCACAAAAAAGATACACAGATGGAAATACACAGCAAGTACACAAGAAAAATAACAAAATCTATCTTCTCACATCTACACTGATTCCTCACACCTACATTGATTCCTGGCCTGATAGGCAGTCCATACCATTCTAGCTCTCCATTGTTACTACAAATACCTTTCTGGTCTTTCCAGACACATTTATCTCTCTACCAAATGGCATCTGGATGAGGCATTACAAAATAATGGTTTCTTTCACATTTCCTTTGAACATTTACAGAGTGCCCCCTCATCTGATTAACATGTTAACTGTTAGGATACATGGGCCATGTAATCCCCACTGTGTATTGTATTGGATTGCAGTCTGTTCCTTTAAAAGCCTTTCTGTGCTCTGGCCCAGCTGAACCGAATCAGAGAGTGGCTCAGCAGTTTTGCTACTATAAAGGAAATGCACTCTGAGCATTATCCAGAGGAATATTCTCCAAGGGCTACAGTCTCTTCAGGGATTATACTACTACACTGCTGGAAGCTATGGTAAGCTTTGGAACGATGAGCTATGAGGATGAATACTGAATGACTGCTATGATATTGTTAAAGGCTTCTAAGTACTGAACTCTGTTTACCTCATGCTTGCAACTGAATAACTAAACCTGCTTATTGTAACTGGAAGGAAACTGTTCTCTGCATCTGCCCAGAGATAATCTCTGTAAATACTGTTTATTTAGACATTTGCTGTCTCTTTTGGACTGCTGCCAACTGTACTGAGAGCAGCTTATCTCAGGCATGTGTTTTTGCTTCTCCTTTGTTTTCGCTGAAAAGTAAAGCTGTTTTCTTTTCCTTATGCAATCCGCTTGTCTGTGTGGAAATCTCTCCCAGCGGACGCTGCGTACACAGCTAGCCACTTTACTCTGCTAAACACAGCCAAGCCTCATTGGGGTACACCCAGCACCCCAACATCCTATCATTAACCATTTAATTTCTTGACAAGGCATCATACAATTTCAAACTATGCCTTCTAGACTTGCTTTAAAAAGGGAATGTGTGTTTGTACTGACATCTCTGTGTGCAAAGTGCTAGGCATGCATTTCTATACATACTATATTTTAATGTGAGAGGAAAGCACACACATGACCCAGTGGCATAGCTGTCAAGTATCCCGTTTTGGCTGGGAAACTCCTGTATTTTACCCTCTTTCCCACTGTCCTCCCGTATTAGTTAGACTGCAATGCCACTGCTAGAGGTCAGCACAGGATAAGCATAGCTGTCAAGTTTCCCGTTTGGGCCTGTAAATATCCCTTATTTTCAAATCCAAAACTTGACAGGTATGCCCAGTAGTGGGCTCAAAAAAAATTACTACCACACTCTGAGTGTGGTATGCTGGGCGTGCCCAGGGGAAAAGCCCTGCTTTGCAACCGAATTAGGACTACTTTATTTCAAAACATGGATGGGCGGGGTGTAGGAATGCATCTGGATTCTGTCAGGCTGTCTCTGACACATTTTGTAAACAAAAGCCTCTTTGCTTGCTATTCTCCTTATCTCTCTTTCTTTGGGTTCTGACACTTCTGATTGGCTGTAAGCCCTCAGTTTTGTCTCTGTTAAGTTTCGTTTCTGGTATACAATGCTTGCCTAAGTTTCGTTTCTGAGACTCTCTGCCTGAATAAAGAGAAGGCATCAGTATCGTTTGTCAGCCAAGGACTGGAGTCGTGTTTTTTCTGTCTCTACCTCAAAAGATCTGAGGATATAAACTGCTGCTAATGAGGCTGACTGATTGAGAAGATATCTTTACATGAATCAGAAATTCAACAACTTGTGCCCCGTCGCGAGGCCAATTGAATGAAATTCAAAGGAATGCTTTGAACTCTGCTTCAGCAATTAACACCTCATCGACCGGGGACAAGGTCTTCATTCACCTCCGACCAACAGGTCCGACCAGAGGAAAGGTCCAATCGAGCGCTTGAGAATTACAACACGGTGAGTGGAAAATGGGGTGTGTGCTTTCTTCGCAAATGCAGGAACTTTGTAAAGATATCTCAGATCTTTTGCATGACAATGGGCGAAAGGCTGATGAACAGGAGATACAAAAGCTAGTTAAAGCTATAGAAAAAATCTGTCCTTGGTTTAAATATGAAGGTCTGGACTTAAAACAGTGGAAACAGATCGGGAGAGAAATGCAGAAGCATAATGGAATTTCTAGATCAGTATTATTTACATGGGAGGAAGTTAGGGACTGCCTTCAGAGACTTACTCCAAAAAAATATTTTATTGTCTCAAAGACTTGATGGCCCCCTCCCACAGCTTTTGCCTCCAGATAAAGGGGGGGCCATGGCAACTGCCTCTCCATCATATGAGAAACAACAGCCTCCTGATGGGGGTGGAGGTGGAAAAGGAGATGGGACATTATATCCTGCCATGCAACAATCAAGTCCTTTTAGCCCTACAAAAGACCTGTTCTCTGCTGCTTTAACTGCAGCTGTGCTGGATATGGAACCTGTTGATGTATATCCAGTGAACAGAGAGCCGCTGGCAAATGAGACTGCTGCAATACTAGTGCCAGCTGATGGGGAACAAATGGTGGGGACCTCATCACAGATTGAAGCTGTTGATGCATGCAGAGTGGCAGGAAGCAAGGACTGTGTTTCAAAGAGCAGCTTAGGGGATCTCAGCCCCCCCGTGAATCAACCCTCATCATAAAAGCAGGAGAAGCTGAGTAGTAAATTTGATACCTCACGTTTGGGCAGGAAGATCCTGCAGAAATGGAAGGATGGCCCAAAGGAGGAACGCACAAAACCCAAGACAAAAAAGGGGTGAAAGTACAAACTAACAGATGCAGGTTGTCATAAAGTTGAGATGCTGGAGATGAAAGAAATACAGAGAAAGAGGGGGGTTAATCTTGCCTGTATGGACAGCAGGCTGTGGCAAAAATACAAGGAGGGAGAAGACATACAGTTTTTGACTGATTTTGAACTGCACAACCCTCAAACAAAGAGATCCAGAGTGAGCTGTCCCAAGTTTCAAGCATCAGGATTGCAGGGAAAGCAACTTGGACTTCCCTGTGATTTTCTTCTGTGTGAAAATTACTTGCAACTTCTGGAGAAGTCTTTGTGCCTTCACACCTCCTCGGCCTGCCTTAATGCAGATGGGTGTGGCTGGAGCATGAAGGAATGTGTGTTTGCCTGAAAAGCTGAAAAGGGGGGTTGTGTGGGATTGTCTTGTGAAGTCAGTGAGACTTAATTTATGGCTTAATTTCAACTTGCCATGCCAAGAACTGTGCTGGAGAGAAGATAGTGTTTCAGAGAGCTTCAATCAAGTTTTGGACTTTTAATTTGGACATTTTAATTGGACTAAAAAGTTTGTGTGGACTCTAAGCAAAGAATTGGCTTTGTTTGCATTTTAAAACCTGAAAACCTTTTTTTTTAAGCAACCTGCTCATGCTATGAGTGTGAAATGCTCTAATGATATTTGTACTGTATTGGTTTACCATGCTATGCTGGTTTAAGTTATTGAATGCCTCTTTCACTTTACATCTAGTGGGAGAAGAAGAAATTTAATGCCTTACTCATGTAATTGGGGAAGTGAGAAATGCCTTCTAAAATGCAACCAGACCTCCTTCATGTAAGGAAGAAATGAAATGTTCATGTTTTGTTTATGCTTAAATGTTTTGCTTATTCTTTTGCAGGAGAAAGACCTGTCTTTGCTTATGTTATGTATTGTCTTATGAAACTGCATATCTCAAGGTACCTTCAGAAGCACATGGCAGAGTTTCCAGTACCCTACACATGTAAATGGGTTTGTGATATTGCATTTGTGTTATATGTCACTCATGTTTCATGTTTAGTTACATGGTACTAGTAATAACAGGGCATGCTCCTGTTTCTTAGGGGAGTGTCTTCCTAAGCCATTGGTCGTTTATTGGCAACAAGGGGATCCTGAGTGGAAGGATTCCTGCTGGAGCGATCCGCCCATGGAGAAAGGTTACTCAGCTCCAGGATGGTGGTTCACCAGTAAACTAAATGTGCTGACATTTGTTCTTTTCTTTCTTACTGTGCTTCCAGCTGTAAGAACAATGCCTCATGGGGGCAACCCCAACTTTTGGATTCGTCATGCTAACTATATGTTTGAGGTTCATGGTAAGAATGCAACGTTATACTATGAGCATCCACTGGCAGTGTCTCAAATGGCCTTTCTTCCGGCATTGTTCAACACACCTGAGCTGGTTATTGGACATTTGCAACATTTTGATAGGTCTACACTCTTCTCTAATCCTCCAGAACAATTTAACAACACCCGCTGGCGAAGCATGACATTCAAGAAATACACTAAAGGACTTTGTTTCTGCTGTCATAGTTGTGGAGTCTGGAATAGTAAATGGAAGTACTGGACTCAAGCAAAAAGGGTTTTGCAGAATGTAGGCAATTATACGGGTTGTGATGATTATTTTTGGTTATGGGGTAGTTATAACAGTTCTTATAAGCTTAATTATACCTTGTTTAACACTACTATTGAAGATATATATGATGTATTTCCTATGTTTACTCCTGATTATTCTGCTATAGATAGTGGTTCAATTTGCAATGGATGGCAAATCAAGGATCCCAACATGTGGTTCTTTTTTAATGGAGTTGCCACGAATTTCCATCCAGGACAATATCAATGTGCAGCATTGGGTTATTTTACCTTACCCGTACAAGTGCAAATGCCGCTTCAGGCAGATGCACGGCGCCGGAGAGCTGCTGCCGGCCCGATGGGTTCTGGTTGCAACGATGAAGTGATAATCGATGTTCAGCTTTCTGATGGTAGCTCCTGGGGGAGAGCTATAGGGAGTGCTATCACTGGCGCACTCACCTTGGGATCATACCCAGGTGTCATTTCCCAGGAGAATAGAAGGTCCATTTTGGGACTCACCTGTAGGCTGGAGAAATCAATCAATGCCACAGGGAGGGTCATACGGGATCTTCAAATGGAAATCACTGAGCTTCATCAAGACCAAATGCAGGACAGACTGGCCATAGATTACCTGTTAGCAAAATCTGGAGGATTTTGTAAACTGGTCGGGAACCAGGGATGTCGGGTAAAATTCCAGGATCTGAATAATACTATTGAGAAAGAACTTCAGAATTTACAGGAGAGCATTACTAACAATGTATGCACTGATGTTAATCTCTTTGATTGGGTGACTTCTTGGTTGCCTGATTTATCTGTCCTTAGACAAGTTTTCTTTTATGGGTTTATTATTATTATCTGCCTTATACCTTTGTATTTTTGCATTACTTGTATTCCTAATCTTATTTCTATGTGTAACACATGTCCATTGCGTAGAAGGGAGACATCGAGTTTTGCACGACGGCAATTGTACTCAATGAGGTATCACCCTCCGGAACAAAGTACCAGGAGTCAGGAGGGGTATGATGTCCAGGAGGACAGTGATGATGTATATGATGACATGCAGGGGTATGATTAGCCGTCCCTCTCTCAAATTTAAATGAAAAAGGAGGACATGTAGGAATGCATCTGGATTCTGTCAGGCTGTCTCTGACACATTTTGTAAACAAAAGCCTCTTTGCTTGCTATTCTCATCTCTCTTTCTTTGGGTTCTGACACTTCTGATTGGCTGTAAGCCCTCAGTTTTGTCTCTGTTAAGTTTCGTTTCTGGTATACAATGCTTGCCTAAGTTTCGTTTCTGAGACTCTCTGCCTGAATAAAGAGAAGGCATCAGTATCGTTTGTCAGCCAAGGACTGGAGTCGTGTTTTTTCTGTCTCTACCTCAAAAGATCTGAGGATATAAACTGCTGCTAATGAGGCTGACTGATTGAGAAGATATCTTTACATGAATCAGAAATTTCAACAGCGGGGCAAGCCAGAATTTCTGCCCACCACTGACATGACTACATAGTACACATACATAGTATATAGACATATTTTCTTCAGCTAAAAGAGTTTATAAAGTTTATATGGCATTGAAAGTTGCTATTTTGTAATATTGCAATATAGCTCTCAGTGTATCTTTTTAGATTTTAATATATAGATGTATGCAGTCTACTAGCAATAAATTAGGGGCACAAACATTTGAACAACAAAGTTAAGAACAAGTAGACCACAATACTGAAAATAGGCAGTTTGGACCCTTGGCAGAACTGAGTAACTTTACAGAGAATGGTCCCCTGATATTCATTTAAATAGCATGGTTTGTTTAATTAATGTCTTCTATACTACTGATAAAACACCAGCTGTGAGTTTTATAGTCTCAAAAGAATTAAGAGTTCTATTGCTCAGTTACTGCAATTGCAAACAGGTAAGATTTCAGACTGGAGTCTTAAGCTAATAGTTTATGAAAGCTTTAGAAATATCTGTACACCATCAACATTCGCAAGGTATGTGGTATAACTGAGGGGAAATGAATGTTGCCGCCTCTTTTATTCTCACCTGCATTACAGGCAGGCAGACACTATGCAGTCATTTCCATAGCAAGAATATATGTGCCTTCTGTATTTGGCTAATATTGGTGAATGCAAATTCCATTCTTAAAGAATTCTTGAAAAAATTCAAGCCACATACTGTACAGAAATTAGAGCAGTATTTCCCAGCCTTTGACTTTTGGACTTCAATTCCCAGAAGCCTAAGTCAATTACCCAAAGCACTAATCGGCCAATGTACTGATTTAGGCTTCTGGGAATTAATGTCCCCCTGTGTGGTGTCAACTCCACATTGGGAACCACTGCCTTAGAGCTTAAAAACATCATTTCCTCACCAGACGTTCAGGGGAAAAAGTCTCATTGAGATATTTTAGCATTGGAAAGAGTGACTTGGTGTGAACTATTCTACTCTTTCTGCTATGTTTTTGTTTCTTCTGCAACTTTTCCCTTTTCCTGTTCTTTCAGAAAATCATGTGATCTGGAGCTCCTTTATGAAAAACCACCTCCTCTCTTTTCTAGAATGAAAATATGTGGATCAATATCTCCTAGCTTTGGAAAAATGAAAGAAGGTTGTGGGTCACAATTAAGGAGAGAATCTGACACCATCAAATTATACAACGTCACAGTTACCTTTGGAGGCTTTTTTCCAGAGAATGCCAGATTCATTTAGCTACATCTAAGCAACTGGGGACAAAAGCCCAGTGAGACGATGTCTCCAACTTGCTTCCAGTTTCAAGGAAGGTAAACACATGGAGATCATTGAGTTGTGGGAGAAAGGGGGTTGATTATATATCTGCTGGAATAAATATCATAAATTAAAAATGTGTATCTTGGGTTTATTCTCTTTCAGGGATCAGAAAAGAAAAAAGATCTTTTTAGTATGAAAAAAAAATATTTGGAGGTGGTATGGAGAAGCTGATTTGAAAACACACTACTTAAAGCCTTCAGCATATTTTCACAGTGTGGCTTATATTTACATTTCAGTCATGAGCACAAACCACAGTAGACCATTAAGCTTGCAACTAAGATACATCATGCTTGCACTTGAAAAGGCATTTGGAATTCCATTTGGAAACCTAATAACTTTAAAGGGGACCCCTAGATCCATTCTAATATACAAACACAACTTCTCAAACAATTGCCTGTTGTAAAATGTATGAACAATGAGAGGAAAAGCACAGTTGCAATGATCCCTAGAGGTATTTCTTCCCCTCTCCTAAAATAATTTTGATTTTTTTTTCTCATGATGCTCAGCAATGTATTTTAAATTACCATGAATCAATGAGTGTGGCTGTTTGTAACCATCTTGTGAATAAGAAATGGGGAGAAATGTATTTGCCACTGGGAGTTTCGCTGTATAAAAGAACATCAAACACAGCAAAATAGGAGGAAGGAGGAGAAGGTGGAAGAAAAGAAAAAAATCTCCAAGACCAAACCTCATTGATATTTCATATATTACACCTTTTCACTAGTGGTGGAAATGAGCGGGAAAAACAATACTAAGGAAGTAAGGATTAAATCTACTAATGGCGCATGTATAATGGGAGGTTTTAAAGTGAACATGGATATTTCTGTTTAGGTAAATATTATATATGAAAGAGATTATTTAGTTAAGGCAATAACGTGGGAACTATGCTTTGATTTGAATATTGATCCTTCTCCCACTTTGGGGTAAAATGCCCCCTCCTTAGTGATCAGTAGCCCGCTGCTGCATTTTAGGAAGTTCAAAAATCACAAGTATGCTGGCACTGATTTTCAATGATTTCAGCAATTGTTTTTAGTACTGTATGTCAGAATCCTTACCCCATACCTGTAAAGTTTTGGGTAATTTCTGTCAAACTCCTGTATTTTACACTCTTTCCCACCATCATCCCGTTCATCCCGTATTAGTTAGTCTGGAGTTAGACTGGAGGCCAGCACAGGATAAGCATAGCTGTCCAGTTTCCTGTTTTGGCTGGGAAATTTCCCTTATTTGACAGAAATTTTCCGAAACTTGACAGGTATGCCTTACCCTGACATTTCATTCATAATTAATAAGCAGATTTATTTGGAGAAAACATATCACCTTTGCTCATGTACTGTTGGGTTTCTTCAGAATTAGAACAATAACTAATGTTGGCAGATGGTGAAATATTATTATTCTAAGTCATGGCTGGTTCATAAATAGTCTGTGGGTCATAAGTGGCTAGCCTTCCTACTGTTTGAGATTGATACCATCTCTTTTTATTTTGGGGCCCTTGCTTGATGTATTAACAGTCTGGCTATTTTAATGTTTTGTGACTGTTTTTATTGTGAGTTCTATTGTGAATAACTTTTAATAGTTCTTAATTGTTTTATTTTTGATTTTATGATGCTAGCCACCCTGAGTAGAAATGATTTTTTCCTAGAGGGGTGGGATATGAGTGTAATAAATAAATAAATATTAATCCATTCTTCCATTACAGAATGTTTTAATAATAGTTTGCCAGTCTTTCCACTCTTCCATTATCTTTATCAATAACATCATAATTAGAAATAATAATTGTATGAATAATTGTCATTTTAAGATGAACACCTAGAAGCAAGACAAATATTCAGAAGCAACCTACTGCAAGACAGGACCAGAAGAGAAAGCAATCAAACATTGATGGATGTCACTTTCAGCCGACAACTGAAACCTCTCAGATGCATAATAAAAGATCTCAAACCAATCCAGCACAAGAATACTTCACTTGCTCTTGGTGGCAGACCTCTACTTGCCTTGCAACCCTGCAATCTCAAGCAACTATTGATACTTAACAGGCTATACAACAGTGAAACAGAGATGGAAACTAAATCTTGCTAGAAATCCAGATGCCAGCTATGTTCCCATATTTACTATGGCAACACAATTACAATGTCACACACTTAATGTTGTGTGTGACACTTTAGTCACACACAACATTAAGGACACTTTTACTTGTTCCTCTGCTAATGTGATTTATGCCATCTCTTGCCAAAAATGCCCCTCTATGCTCTACATAGGACAATCTCTGTGCAAAATAGTTAATGGACATAAATCAGACAACAGGAATGGCAATACAGTACCTCATACAATGATTTTAATCTGTTCCACAGGGCTTGTTGTTGTACGAAACAATTGCTATATGATGCATGCATCGTATAGCAATTTTCCCTATGGGATGTATCATACAACATTTTTTCCCGCTAAGTGGTTTTTCCCCATTCAAAAATGGTTGTACAATTCTTTCCATAGGGAAAATTGTTATCCGGGATGCCATTTCCCCCCCAAAAAACCTAATTGTTGTATGATTTCATTGCTGTATGGAACGATTGTTGTATGAGGATCCACTGTATATAGAAACCTGTTTCAAACCACTTCAATCTACCTGTACACTCTGCATGAGACTTCAAAGTTGCCATTCTGGAATAGAAAAATTACAAGACAAGAATCCAGAGAGAGATAGCAGAGATAAAGTACATACATATGCTTAGGCAGTCATCTCAAAGTTTTGAATATTAGTCACACGTTTCTGGGACATTATCAAATTTGATGCATCACAACAGGTTGTTATAGGTTGTAATTTTGCCTGAGCCATTCATATTATTGTTAATAGATGCTAACTCTTTGGCAAATGTCTAATGCCACAATGTTTGTTTTGCATCCATCCTTTTGGATGAGATACATCAGCTTGCAAGAGAAGTTTGTTTTGCAACCCAACAGGGCCAAGCCTCACAGTAAGATTGAATAACAACTGGGGATTTATTATTGCCAGTTGTAAAAAGCCACAATGTTACTTTTCTGTTAGGCTGGCCAACCATTGTGTGCCTCTGTATCTGATGTGTACAAATTGATGCCATGAAGTGTCATTCTTGTGTCTGACAAAGTGGACTTGATCCAGGAAACCTGACATTAAAATAAAGCAGTTAGTCTAATATTCCTCTTTTCTGTGACTCAGGGTGCTCTGGAGATATCTCCCTGTGCTTATCTTGGCTATAAATCTTCAAACTTCCTTCAGAGCTAGGCAAAAATTGAGCTGTTCACCCTTTCCATCTTTAATCAACTACATTCTAAGGAGTGAGGTTTGTCATGTTTCCACCTTTGTTTGTTCCTCCCTCTCTTTGTCTTGACATCCAACCAGTCAATCAGAAAGTTAAAAAAAAATTCCACAAGGGAGAGAGCATTAAAAAAACACTGAGCACCTAGCTTAACAGGTTTGGTTAAGTGCCTTTTCCTCTTATAAATGATGAATTTCACTCAAAGATCAATATATTAAAATAGGAGAAAATATATAAATATTTCAGTATTCTGAAAGGAATTGGAAATATTGCTTCAGTGACCCTTCCATTTCCATGTCTAAAAGAATTGAGTTAATCATACTCAAAAGAGAGAATTTATAAACATAATTTATAGCAGGGGCACACAAACTATGGCCTGTGGGCCCTATTAGGCCCATGCATCTGATTAATCAGTTCCGCAGTGAGAACCCGGGCATTCCCAGACATGCCCCCCTCAGCCCCACCCGCCTGATGTCACTTACAACAGCAGTGGCCACACTTTCTCCCTGTTGTCCTGAACGTGGATCTGCATGTCCCCAAGGCAGGAGAAACCCCTGCCAAAGTGGATTGCTGCATTGCAAAATTATTTTGCTGCATCCCCTCTTTGAAATCCGCAGCGTTACGGACCTCATGGCAATGACTACATTTCCCAGTCTCCCTCAGTGCCATGGGCCCAGGGAGTCTAGAAAATGTAGTCATTGCTGCAAGGTCCCTAATGATGTAGATTTCAAAGAGGGGAAGCAGTGAATTTTTTTTACAAGGCAGTGATCCACTTTGGCAGGGGATTCTGCTGCCTTAGGGATGAGCAGATGTATGTTCAGGACAACAGGGAGAAAGTGTGATTGCCACGACTGCCACTGCTGCCATGGATGATGCCAAAAATGTAAGCAACCGGAGCAACCCACCTCTGGCCCCCACACCTCTGTGTGGGACCGGACCGGCTAAAATAGTGTTTGGACACCCATCATTTATAGTCATCACAGAACTTAGTTCTTGATGAGGAATATGGATTACTTGAATAGAGAATTTGATTTTCTTTTTTTTTTAATAGCATGGCATATACACAACCTTGTTTATTGAATCTTTGAAAAGAACATTGTGACAGAAGACATTTCAGCTATTTAAGTAGCTACATAGAGATTTCAATAAGTCACGCTGCTACCTAAGTTACATGAAGTGAATTTGGAAGGTTGCTGGATATTCTTTGGGTTTTACCAGTATTTTCCCGTCTGTTTTCATTTTTGTTTTGTCAGAAGATCATGGCAAATCTGAAAGAGGCTTAACTGGTTTTAAAGAGACTAGACAGTGCTGGACATGTCTTGAGTGTCAGCTAATGAATGCTTATTTCACCAATAGATTCAAGGGCAGTTTAAAGGTGGTTGGATGGCAAAGAATCAGAGGAATTTAGCTTTTGATAGACTAATGAAATTTCTCAGCAGGGCTTCATACATTCCTACATGTGAATATTGAACAGATGTTCTCCTTCTGAATTCCTGCAGTTCCTGTCAAAAAAAAAGCATCCTCATCACACAGCAGGCTAAAACTGAAGTTGTCCTTTCCCTCACCCCTACTGCACAAGTAGTATGGCAAGAAGAGTGCTATTCATGGTAAGATAGCTATGTCATCTATTATACAGATGTCAGGACACAGTTTAAATGACTGTTAAAAGACTGTTCTGTATTTGAAGAAATCACAGGACTCTAAAAATTGCACAGTAGTGCGATCCAAATTATAAATTGGATTGCTTTCGATGTTAAAAACTACATTTGTCTGATGCACTGACTTAAATTTATCAAAAGTTTATTTTGTAATAAACAGTGTGATTTAAAGAGAATAGCAGGTGACTCAGTGGATAAGAGGCTCTCCTTGTTAGCTGGATGGCCAGCAAGTTGACGGTTTTAGGCCCAGGTACTGCATGACAGAATGAGTGCCTGTCTCTGTCCCAGCTCCTGCCAACCTAGCAGTTTGAAAGCAAGAAATTGCTAGTAGATAAATAGGGACCACTTTGTTGGGAAAATATCTTGGGCACATGAAAGGAGCCTCATTCAGGCGTTCCCTGAGCAGAGTTTCTCTAGCAAAAATCCTTTCAACTCAGACTAATTTCTGACATGAAATTATTATTATCATAATTGACCCCTAGTGACTTTTTTCTGTCTGCTTCATAGGTGCTTTGTTTTGCTTCAACATTAACTTCCTGATTTGGCTTCCTTACCTCAGGTAGATTATACATCCCATAATACCATTGCTGCATTTATGAAGTATCTTAAACTTTCCAAGAGGTGAAGTGCTACCTGTCTTAAGACATAGTATCTTATCTCCCCAAGCCAAATAGAAAATGCACCCTGAAAACCTCCAACATTACTAGTTTTGCAAAGAGCTACAAATTACTTTGACCTTTTTCAAATATACTTCTTTAGCAGGAAATGATAGAAGATATCCTTAAAATTATAATCTTAAAGAGAAGTTCATCAGCTCACAGGTCACTGCATCCTATTTTCTACTATTCTCATCACCACTATGGACATTGAAACGATTGAAAACTATTGCTTTCTGCTCTCTACCACAGATAATTTAGTTAATTTGATTTCTTACTGGAGAAATGTCCAAACAAGTTAGGAAAGAACAGCCTTTAAGGCTGCTGATTAATCATCTTGTTCAGCTTTAAAGGCAACATAAGGTTCTTTTCTTGTTGAAATAAGGCTCAAAGAAAACAAAAGCTACTTCTTTGAACATTTCTTCAACTCTGCTTTCAAGCCTCGTTTCTTCAGTGTTCTGCTATAGAACTACATTTGAATGTGGTCTAAAAAGCTATAAACAACATGGAACCAAATAAAGCAGCAGGTGTTGATGACATAAGAACAGAGCAGATAAGGCAATTGGATCCCTGCACTTTGGACTGGCTCCTGTAATTAATGAACAACTGCATAGATGAACTTAAAGTTCCTAAATTGTGGAGACAGGCTAGAGTTGTAGCTTTATTGAAACTTGGCAAAGATCCAGAAGAAAAACTACTGGCCAGTATCACTTCTTTGCTACCATTATCAGCCACTAGAATGGATGATTTACGATCATATTTCTGATTTTATTAATGGAAAGATCATGAAGGAGCAAACAGGCTTCAGGGTGGGCAGGTCATGTTGTGGGCAAATTCTTAACTTTGAGGATGACTTTGAAAGAAAGCTAATCACAGGAGTGGCTTTCATTGACCTAACTGCAGTGTACAATGTTGTTAATCATAGGATTCTGCTTCGTAAAATAAATAATATTACCAGAGATAACAAGCTTACTATGCAGCTACAGTACCTATAGAACTTGACACTTTATGTGATAATGATTAGAAAGAACAGCAGATGGAAGATGCAGAAGAATGGAATGCCACAAGGAAGTGAATTGTTTCCAACACTGTTTATTATATATACAAATGATCAACAAGTTCATGACAATACACAATTGTTCATCAATGCAGATGACAGAGAAATGGCCATACAAGGATAAAGCTTTGATGAAGTAGCTGGAAAACCTACTAGAACACTTGAAGAATTAGGACAGTATTACAACACCAACTGTTTGAAGCCTAATCCAAGCAAGACTCAAGTGTATACTTTCAGCTTTCAAAACTGAAGGGCAAGGGTTGAGTTGGATGTTTCCCAGAAGTGGCAAGGGAATCAACTACAGCATTGTTCAGCACCAAAATACCTCAGCATGACACTATAAAGGACACTCTCTTTAAAGCAGCACTGTCTGAATACCAAACCCATAGTTATGATGAACAACATCCATGCTCTGTACATCAGCCTTAGCCCTGATCATCTCTGTGGCAGAGTATGCTGCTCCAATATGGAGCACAAGAAACAAGTTGATATTGCTGTTGACAGGATGCCTCAAACCTAAACCAGTTGAGAAAATATATCTTCTTGTTGGAATTGTAACACCTAAGATAAGGAGAAAAATAGCAGCGGTGATATCCTCCAATAATCATTGGATGAGTTGGTCTTGTTAGACTTCATCTTATTCATGTGAGTTAGTGGGGAATGCAGGGAACACCATGAGGCAGGCATGCAATATGACCAATATCCATTCATGTGAGCAGAACTGAAAACACTCACATGAATGCCTTCCCAACTATCTAGTCTGTCAGTGGTGAGCATGGTACCATGTCAGGGGACACCCATCCAGGGGCATGGTGTTTCCCCCTTCCCCAGGGAGAGGCAGACTGCTTGGCATGCCCAGGGGTTTGCTGACTTGGGGAGGAGAGGAGCCAAGCCTCCATATAAGGTGTGTCCTCCCTGACCACGGCCCTTCCGGAATGACAGTAGGTGAGTTAAAGTTTGGCTTGCCTACTGCTCTGAGGGACCTGCGGCCTGTTGAGTGTTTGGCATCACCAAGCATTTTGCAGGCTCCTTGCAGCATAGTGCGTACCAAGGCCTCATCAGGGGATGTGTGATTGGGCGTGTGGCGACTGCACCTCAGCTCCGGAAGGGTTTGGAGGGCTGGGAGGCTCTGCCAGGCAGGTGGCCAGGTCGCACCATTTGGCGGGTGCCTCTGCCTGATCACCGGTAGTGAGTGGCTGGCCTTGGTCCCAGACTTACCCCTAGAGGGGATAGTGGGGGGAGAGCCTGGGCCTAGCTGTCGGGGTGGCTTGTCCCTTGTGGTGCTTGGCCTGCATTTGCCTGGCCAAGCTGGGCAGCTGTCAGGGGTGAGTTGGCTCACCCACACAGGATTATGGTGGGCCACACAGCCTTCAGTGCTCTGCTTGCCCATTGGGTTGCCTTGTCCGGCTGCCCTTTAGGGCCCTTGGGCTGGTGGATGGCAATTACAGGCCTCGGTGGATCCACAACCCTGCCTGGTAGCCATTTTGTGGTGGTGGCCATCTTGGGTTAGGCCCTGTTTCTGCGCAGATCTTCAAGCTGATGGCCATTGTGCTGTGCAAGTTTCATTTCCTCCCACCCTCTACATGGCCGCCAGTTTGTAGTGACAGCCATTTCCTGCTTAGACCCTGTTGCTGGGCAGATCTTGGGGCTGATAGCCATTTTGTTTCTTGTTTTCACCTGAGCCTTTCCATCCTGACTATGGGGCCCAAGAAGGGGATGGGTGCTAGGATGGGCAAGTACCCAGCCAAGAAGCATCCTCACCCCCAATCGCCTCTGGCTCATCTGGTCCCAGAAGGGACAGATGATGTGCCAGACCCCTGGACTATGGCGGCACACATAGCCGTCTTGTAGAAGGCTGCTGGGGCAATGCCTCTACAGGGCAGCCTAGAACTGCCTCACCACTCAGGCAGGCAGTCCGATGCATGCCAAGTGGCTAGTTGGAAGGATATGGCACTGACCCTACAGTGTTGTATGGAGGCTTTGGAGTCAGGGCAGAGCAACGGTCATGCTTATGTATCTCTTTCAGTGCAGGGACAGGATGAACCTGTAGTGTCTGAAGGGTCAGGCTCCGGTAGTTGGGATTTGGGTCCACAGCAGGCTGAAGGAGCCAGGATGGCTGGAGCATCGCCAGTGGTCATTGCCAAACCAACACAGGATGCTGGGGCACCTGGGAACACAGTCCCTTAGTCTGGTGAGTCAGCTGCTGCACAGCACACCAACACCACACAGGGTGTGGGATCTAGTTTTAACTGGCCCCAAAACCCTCAGCAGTATTGGCCTTGGTTGACCACAGATACTATGGGCCATTGTACTGCTGCGGGGACCTCTACAATGCCACAATACGCCTGGGGTATTCCCTGTCCGCCCTGGTTTCTTCCTGGTCAAGCAGTCAAGCAGGGAGTGCTCAGTCCCCAGTGGCCAGGGCTGCTTTTCCGGCCCCAATCAACACAGGCTATAATTCAGTGCCAGTTGAGGCATTGCCCTTCGGGGATCAGGCCCTCTCATTGGGTGATCATTTACTGCAGGCTACTAAGGAAAAAATCTGGCACGGGGAGTATGTACACATTTTTGCCTTACTTAATAGGGATTCCAAGAAAAAGGAGGCTGGGAGAGAGGATGAAAAGGATAAGGAGCTAGCCAAGAAAAAGAAGCCCCCCAGGACCTGGCCCAACTGGTTGCCGGCCTACCTTATCTACAAGGGAAGGCTGTTCATCACACTAAGACTTGTGGAACCAGGTTTTGGCATTATCTGAGGTATTACTGTACTTCTTGTGTTTACATATGAGAATGGAGGCAAGCAGGAATTCTTTTCTCTTGTTGTGATCCGAGAGGTAGGAAAACAGAATAAAATAGAAAAATGTGCCTGTTGGCATTTATTCACATTTCACGTTTTTAAATTTCCAAGGTTTTACTGTCCTGAAAACAAAGAAAAAAGAGGATAAACTTGACTAGAATTCCTCTTCATTTGCACTCAGAAAGAGAGAATACATGGGGACACCTTTAAGTATAGATTATCTCTCTCTCTCTCTCTCGGTACTACAGTAAAACCGCAGATTACAAATGCCTTGAGTTACATAAAATTCAACTTACATAATGATTTTGTGCTAAAACCATATCTCGATTTACATGATGGTTTTGCTTTGAGTTACATAAATATTCTTTTTCCTATGGGTTTGCTTTGAGTTGCGTAAAAATTCATTTTCCTATGACTTTGCTTCGATTTACATAAAAATGTCATTTTTTCTATGGGTTTGCTTTGAGTTAGGTAAAAAATATTTTTTCTTATGGGTTTGCTTTGTGTTACATAAAAATTTGAATTACGCAAAAGCCTATGGAACGGACTTTCCCCCCATAAGTAGGGGCTTTACTGTATTAGAATCCATACTAAACTACAACTGAAACATTGGGTATCATTCTTGCAAATGTTTAAATAAATGATTTAACACCCTTCTTCTGCTTACAGTGCTTTGGCTCTTTTTCTCCTTACATTGTTCCTTGTGAAGCATACTTAGGCTAGAGACAAATCTGTGAAAGATGACCCCATTCTGTTTGCAGGCGCACCCCCCAATAAAGGACTCAGACACTGATGAAAGTGGATAACGGCATTGGGCCACATTTATTGATTCATGCCCTAGTCCGAATTATAAATTTCTATTGGTAATTGACCAATCATAATTCTTAAGGCAAGCAGGCCGAAGTAACACTGGTAAGGTACCACCCAAAATTGCCAACGGCAATTGTCACAATGTATCTATTTGTATCAATTTGTTTGTTGACAACAAACAAATTGTTGACCGTAGTCAATATCTAGCTAATGACCCCACCCTCTGACGCATATCTGTAAAATCACAGGGTGATGCATGCTGTCTAGCTGTAGCAATCACCCCATCGCCTAGTTCGTCGTTGACCGGACAACGTTTAACCAACTTATGCCTGTCTAGTGTTGTCCAGTCAATTGCGAACCTGCCGGATACCTGTGGGTCATAAATGTTTACCTTACCAGTGCTACCCGCCCATGTGACTAAAGTCAACAGCAGCACAGAAACCCCTATATCAAACCATAGCAACAGTGTGGGATGGGCAAAAAAGCCAGGACCCGAGAGCCAATTGTGGGTCCCAGGCAAAAATTCCCACCCGGCCCCGAAGCGACCAAAATATCACACTGTTAACTAGGGAGAGGGTGGAGGGGAAAATCTTCTCCGCTCCGTCGCTTCGCAAAATGGCAGCTCGGCTGCCTCGTGGCCGCCCCTTATATAAGGGTGCTGGCCACGCCCCCTAACTACCCGGATGCCTTCGTCCAATGGGGGGCCCCCGCAAAGGGCGCGGTGGCCATTTTGGCACCACGCTCGCATTGCAGGCGCACCCCCCAATAAAGGACTCAGACACTGATGAAAGTGGATAACGGCATTGGGCCACATTTATTGATTCATGCCCTAGTCCGAATTATAAATTTCTATTGGTAATTGACCAATCATAATTCTTAAGGCAAGCAGGCCGAAGTAACACTGGTAAGGTACCACCCAAAATTGCCAACGGCAATTGTCACAATGTATCTATTTGTATCAATTTGTTTGTTGACAACAAACAAATTGTTGACCGTAGTCAATATCTAGCTAATGACCCCACCCTCTGACGCGTATCCGTAAAATCACGGGGTGATGCATGCTGTCTAGCTGTAGCCATCACCCCATCACCTAGTTCGTCGTTGACCGGACAACGTTTAACCAACTTATGCCTGTCTAGTGTTGTCCAGTCAATTGCGAACCTGACGGATACGTGTGGGTCATAAATGTTTACCTTACCAGTGCTACCCGCCACACAGAGGGGCTTCAAAGAAGGCTCGACGCCCCCCCCCCAGACCGTCAGCTCGGTCAACAGGCTTGCTCGCCAATCACCCAACAGGAGGTCCATACCTCCTCGCGACACATGGGCCCCATCCCCTGCATAAAGGCCGTAATTTTGTAGGCTAATGGCGGGGTGACGACTGACCCGCCCCCAACCTTTGTCGGCAAGTAAGTGTGCCACAGCCCTATTTACCATGCGTCTAGCGCGGTCAAGGGCCTGGAGGTCAAAACCTCCCCTGTACGTGTGCCGCGGGACCATGTCCGACCAAACGAGGGTTGTGGCGGGCCACACGTAATGCAGGTAGGCAAGGTCGCCGCAAATCGCATGCTTTAGTGATAAGCCGGTGACCTGGCCCAAATCATTGCCCCCTAGGTGTATGATCAGAATGTCAGGCGGGTCAGCATTCCGGCCTGAAAAAAGGAATGGCAACAGCTCCCACCATAACATCCCGGGCTTACCATGCCATGTGAGACTTGCGTATGCACCCAGTCCCAGTCGGGGTCCCCACTCTGTCGCCGCAGCGTAACGCGCTGCCCTGTGCACATAGCTATGGCCCACCAGCCATACTGTCACCGGTGTAATACGACACCCAGGGTCTGTAAGGGAAAAAACGAGGAAGAGAAAGGTGCGGTGACAAAACTGGTACTCACGGTGGAAGAGGGCGAACATAAAACTGAAAACATTGCGAACCCCACCTTCCCATGCTGTGTATGTCAGCCCCGGAGTACCCAAAAGCAGCTGTGGTGGAAGCCGCCCCTATCCTGAAGGAATGGGTGCCATAACGGGCCCCTGGGAGGCCAACACTGGCCAGCGCTCTGCTGGTCACCTTCCAAAATTGAAATTTAGTAAGGGGAGACCCATCTTGGTGACAGAAAAACGGGCCATGGTGCGTGCCACGCAGTGCAATAAACTCCTGTAGGGCACCAACCGGACAGATGTCTGCCAAAGAACACTGTAGCAATCTTACACCACTGCCTACGCCATGCTGATCTGTCTTAGAGGAGCGTATCCTCAACTGAGCCCAGTCTTTGGCAACACAGACATCTTCGAGTTCCAGTGCCCTACGACTTGCATCCGCCTTAGACAGCATCACAAGCTCGCTGATGCGGAGCGCTCCAAAAAAGGCCACCGTTGTAGCCGCGTGAAATTGGGCTGCCTCGTACTGATCAAAACAGAGGCCATGCGAGCCCCGGGCCAATTGGGTAAGAACCCCTGGGGAAATCGGGTGGCGGTCGTCCGGGCAACGCCCACGCTCCCGCACCCACCCCTCCAAAACATGTCTCACATGGAAGTTCAGCGGTACTATCCACATGACCGCCCATCTTGGCCATAAAAGCCAATGCTGACAGCCTAGATGCTATGGTGCGAGGTGCAAGGCCCTGGGCATGCAGGTAAACCATGAACCGAAGTACATGGGTCACTGGGATCGGCCAGGTTTCTGGCAGCCGGAATTGGGTACGGAAATCTCTGAAAGAATTGAATGCGTGGTGATACGCCTTACGCGTGCGTGGCGCTAGTGACAAGCCAATCGCCCGGTTCACCTCTCCTTGCCAATGGTCCATATCTCGTCCGGGAGTGGCGAGGGAAATTCCTCCGCATCCGGGGCCAAGGCACGGAACCGGGATATCTGCAGGCGGGACAAAGCGTCAGCGATATCATTATTGACCCCCGGGACATGCCTGGCCCTGAAGAGGACATTGAGGCGCAGGCTGCGCAACACAAACTGGCGCACTAGGTCCATGACCCTGGGTGATTTGGAAGTCTGTGAGTTGACAATGTGCACAACGGCTGCATTGTCACACCAGAAATGGACAACCGAGTTGGCCCACTCCTCACCCCATAGCATCAAAGCCCACAGGATAGGGAAAAATTCCAGATACGTGAGATCATGCAGGCGACCCATGCCTGCCCAGGCTGGTGGCCACCCACCATAGGCCCACTTCCCATTGAAGTACATCCCATAACCCAGGGATCCCGAAGCATCGGACTGTATCTGAAAGCGAGGGGAAGCCAGGAGGTCAGACCTCCAAAATGATACTCCATTGAACTCCCTCAGGAACTGGAGCCAGATAAGCATATCTGCCCTGATACCCCGAGTGAGTCTCACCCTATGGTGGGGCCTAGATAAGCCTGTCATGGCGTCGCACAAGCGCCGAGCAAATGCCCTGCCCGGTGCGACGACCCTGCAAGCGAAATTGAGGTGACCATGTAGCACCTGCAGTTCCCTCAGTGATGCCTTGCGCTTAGCAAGCAAGTCCGAGATAAGGGCCACTATCCTTGACACCTTATCCCCCGGTAACCTAGAAGCCTGCGCTACCGTGTCAATCTCCACCCCCAGGAATACTAGCTTAGTAGATGGGCCCTCGGTCTTTTCGGGCACTAAAGGGACACCGAGTTCCTCCATTAGCGTCTGAAATGTGTTGAGGAGACGTGTGCACGTGTCCCAGCCCCGTTCACCCCCGAATAAAAAATCATCCAGGTAATGGGCTACAGACCGGGACCCTGACCTGCGGACGAAAGCCCACTGTAGAAATGTACTGAAACGCTCGAAGGCCGAGCATGATATGGAACAGCCAAAAGGCATGGCCTTATCAAAGTAATATTCACCCCGGAACTTAAAACCCAGCAACTCAAAGTCGCCCGGGTGCACAGGCAGGAGGCGAAACGCCGACTTGATGTCGCACTTAGCCAATAGCGCACCCGGGCCACATGAGCGCACCATGCGCAGCGCTCGGTCAAAAGACGTATACCTGACTGAGCAAAGGTCATCAGGGATAGCGTCATTGACCGATCGGCCGGCTGGGTAGGACAAGTGATGAATCAGGCGAAACTCGCCCGGTGACTTTTTGGGCACTAAGCCCAAGGGTGATACCTTAAGATTAGGGAACGGGGGTGTTGGGAAAGGGCCAGCGACCCTGCCCGAATCGACCTCCTTAGTAATGCTGGCAGCAGCTACCTCCTCCCTCCCCCTAAGGGACAAAAGGTTGGGGGCATCCTGGGGGGACCTATTGCCCACGAAAGGGATACGGAACCCCTGTCTAAAACCCTGAAGAAGGTAAACCGCATCCTCCTCCCTCGGGTACAATGCGAGCCAACGCTCCAACATGTCCACATTAATTGGGGAGGGGGCCTTTTGGTGAACCAGCTCCCTCCGCGGCAGTTTTGCCAGCCCCCTGTCCGCCCCTTCCTCTGCCCCGCATCCCTCCAGGCCTGGGACAGGCGGAGGCCGCATGGGGGCCAGCGCAGGAGGGACACTCATGTCTGTACTTGCAATTCTTCCTGTTGCAGGAACCATTGGACGAGAAAGTCCAGCACAGTAGGCGGGCTGGAACCCCCTGCCCCGCCACCTGGTGGGGAGCCTGTGCTGGGGCCGCTCGCTGGACCGCATGTCCACAATGGTATCTTTCCCCGGGCGCAGGGCGCGTGGGAGTCATGTACAGAAGCCACAGCATCTGGCAGGGCTCATCCCCCCTCATCTCAGGGTGCAGGGGAATCCGCATACGGAATTCCTCGTCGTAAGCCAACCACGATGGGCCCAGGAAGTCAACCATCGCCCGGTAAATGTTGTCCAAATACTGGACCATCGGAATTGCCAAATCCGGCCGGGCCCTGAGGTATACCGCCATGTATATGAGGTAGGCCGGCAACCAGTTGGCCCACGTACGTGGTGGCTTGCGACGATGCGCCTGCTCCTTATCCTTCTCATCTTGCCCCTCCCTCTCCTCCTTGGTGGGCTCTCTGTTAAGGAGGGAGAAGATGTCCACATACTCCCCCCGCCAGATCTTCTCTTTGGTGGTCTGGGCCAAATGGTCCCCCAGTGGCAAGGAATACCCTGCTGTCGGCAAAGCCGACACAGGCACGGTGGAAACTGCGGGCATCTGTAAAGGAGCCTGGACTAACCCGGTCACCCCTAGAAGATTCCCGACTGGGTAAGAAGCACCCCCTACCACGGGGCCCTGGGTGATAGTTGAAGTCACCGGGTGGGGCGTTGGCGACTGGACCGCCGCACCACCCGTGCAAGGCCAAGCCATTGAAAAGCCCCCCCCCCAACGTGGCCATGTGTGTATCTGCACTATTTTGGACCGCATACTCACATGCTGCACCCCCATGGGCCGCCCCCACCGGGGGTTCCGGCCCACTGGGGGCATCGGAGCTCACGACCGCCATAGAGCTCGTCGACGGGGCTTAAACAGCACCGGCCTGTTGATTGGGGAGCTGCGAGGCAGTGGCCGAAGCCGGGCCACGCGCCTCAGGCAGCTCAACCCGTCCCACCGCCTGCCACTGCCCAGCAGACGATGGATCGACCAGCACCCCAAAAGGGGCCCAAGGGTGACTAAGCCGGGCCAGGGATGCCTCAAGGGCCGCAACGCGGGCCAGGAGGGCCTCCATGCTGACATAGCCACCTAAACCAAGGGGGGTAAAGGGCCAGCTGGCCCACTAACTACAGGCGTCGGTACAGGTCCCTGTACCCCGGGGCCTGAATAGGGCCACGATCCGAAGCCCGGGCCCGGTAGGGCTGGGGAAGTACCCTGCCATGGAAGGGGGCCACACCACCCCCAAGGCTGGAAGCCCCCGCATTAAGCTGCGCCCCAACGGAGGAAGGCCCAGCGGAATGGGCCACGCCAGGAGCGGCGGCCGCCGCTTGCGGGCTGAGGGCCACGGCCCCTACTGGGCCCGCACGCGGACCCCCAGCCTCCGGCCAAGGGGGAATTAACCCCATCCCACCGGTCCTGGTGGGCTCGGGCATAGGAGGCTGCTGGGGAGGTGCAGCCGCGGTCCTCCGACCCGGATTGCGCCTCCGCGCAGAACGAGCCGCGTTCGCAGTTGCCTTCTTCTTTGAGGGCATTGCAGCTAGCCGATGGGAAGCCGAAAAAGGAGAAAATCAGCAGCCAAGAGGCTTCCCGGTGAGGGTAAAAGCGACGGAGGTAAGAGGGAAAAACTTCTCCGCTCCGTCGCTTCGCAAAATGGCAGCTCGGCTGCCTCGTGGCCGCCCCTTATATAAGGGTGCTGGCCACGCCCCCTAACTACCCGGATGCCTTCGTCCGATGGGGGGGCCCGCAAAGGGTGCGGCGGCCATTTTGGCGCCGCGCTCGCATTCTCATTATTTTCAGCCTTAGGCATATTTTGCTTCTAGATACATTTATTTGTCCTTCCCTAACATAGAATGATATAGTTCATTAGCAAAACTGTGAGAAATGTCTTCTCCTGTCATGTTTTGCCATGCACATTCATCTGTACTGTTCATAATTGCCCCATAACTATTAAATTTCTGAAATGTATCACAAAATTCAGAAATTTTCAGAGAGGTAGTCTGCTTCAGCAAAACAAAACAAAATTATGCTGAAATCTTATTGCTTCAAATAGAAGCTGAACTTAGTGACTGATGATTCCAATAATTATAATTGTATACTGGCAAGTAGATCAAACAGGGGGTGGGGGTCAACTGCAGGTATACTTGAATTAAATGGACAGCCTAGATCCATTCCAATCAGAGTTCCGAACATGCCATTGTACGGACACGGTACTGGTCACATTGCAAGATGATCTGCTAAGGGTATCTGACAGGAGCAATATGTCCCTATTGGTACTCCTAGATATTTCAGTGGCCTTCAATACTGTTCACCATGGTATTCTCTTAGACAGGTGGTCAGGGATAGGGATAAGAGGTCAGCTTATTACCTCCTTAGGCTGTGCCCATTTCTGGATAATGGATCACTCACAATGCTAGTGCATGCATTGGTAATCTCAAAAAATTATGACTGTAATGGGTGGGGCTGCCATTGAGGTTGGTACAAAAATTGCAGCATGTTCAGAATGCAGCAGCAAGACTAGTGAGTAGCACAGAAGATTCAATCATATCTCCCCATTGCTGGCAGGTCTCCACTGGCTGCTGTTGCATACCTTGCCAAGTTCAAGTTATTGGTACAGTATTAATGTTTAAAGCCTAACAGTTTGATGAATTTCATTTAGCAGTCTTACTTGAGCCGATTTGGAGAGGATAGAATACAGTTCCACCATCCAAATGAATTGTGAAATCTGAAACAACACTTGGCTTTGTGGAATCACACAGACTGCTTAGCTTCATTACCTAGGTGAACTTTGTCAATGTTTTAAAGGAAATAATTTAAATTGTAAGGTTGATGGAAAGCTTCCAGGCAATAAGAGCCGAAGATGGGGTAGCCTTTCTCCTCAGAATTTGTCGTTGCCAGAGAAAATAAGAAATATAGGTGTAATTTGGAGAAAAGGTGCTGGAGACCTTAAGGGGATACTTTGAAAGAAATACAGGGATTCAGGGAGAGTAGACATGTTAATAACATTCATAAGTAATGTTTTCCACAGCAGGCTAGGTGCCACCGTCTATCACATGTTCTGCTAATAGATAGCCTCACAAATTCAATTTATGGTACTGAGAAGAAGTCATTATGGAGAAATATTACCACCATGGGATTGAACATCCAGGGTAATGCCCTTCTCCTAACTTTCAGGAGAAATCCCACCAGTGAAGGATTTGCTGTGAAATGCTGGTAATAAACAACATATTTTCTGCATAAACTTGCTTGAAAACAGCAGGGATTGAGGGAAAAAACACACAATTTATATGCAGTTTGGTCAAACATCCAAACAGACATTTTCTGAGACTATGTGGATAGATTGCCTTCCTCACATGTGCCATAAACCTGGAGAACCAGATACTATACTTTTTCCAATGCTTCCTTGAAGGTTTCATATTCAGGGTTAGAGAATGCAATTGGCAAAATTAAGTGGTACTGATTGTCCTGCAATTTGCCACATAAGATGGAGGGCAACAGAATGTTTGAACGATCCCACAAGGAAATAACTTAACTGTCCCTCGTCATGCTAATCTTATGCAAACATAGAGGCAGATTTTACTGAGTAGAATTGAAATGGAGCCATTCAACAATTACGTGATCCTCAAAGGGGGGAGGGTGTCTGCCATCTGAATTACAGAAAAAGTACGTGGGGTCAGGTCAAAATTACATAATCCATTAGGAGCTGTTTCTAACCGACAGTGGGAAACTAAACCTGAGCATAAACAAAATGGTTTTCTTTACCTTTGTGCCTTGCTCCATGCAGTGAAAATGGAGGGGGAAAGCCATGCTTTCTGGTTGCAGGGAGAGCAAGAAGCTATGCTAGAGCACTGCTTTCTGCTTCAGTGCAATTGGCCTGCCTGCCCATTTCCCCTGCAGCGCTATCACTGGTTGGCAGTGCAAAATACAGTACTATTTGGTTCAGATCACATAATTTTAAGGGGGTAAGGGGGTCAAATTGAAAATTATCGTTGGATTACATAGGGGGGAGGGGGTCAATTTCCCCCCAGAAAAAGGATCACATAATTGTTGAATGGCCCCAATAAAAATTAGCTGGCTGTAACTAGCCGACAAAGGGTTCATCTTTCCACAACATAGAATATCTTAAGCAAGAAATTGCAAGTAGATAAATAAGGACCACTTCGGCAGGAAGGTAGCAGCGTCCCGTGCGCTCTGGTGTCTAGTCATGCCTGTCACATGACCACGGAAACGTCTACAGAAGCAGACAGCGCTGGCTCTTTGGCTTTGAAACAGAGATGAGCACTGAACCCAAGAGTCAGATACAACTGGCTTTTGAGCAAGGGAAACCTTTATCTCCTTTTAACTCATGTATGAGTCTCATTCTATAAAGGAAACATCCACTGTTAAGCAAGACAAAAGGGAAAGAAATATTTCAACATTTCTTACAAGTTTCCACATATCTCTAGGTTGCCACAGATTTTTCCATGAAATCAATTTTCAACGTGAACTTGAAAGCTTCTTTACAGGTAATACGTTGGAGGGAAGCATTTTGAAAGATGAGCAAATTTATCAAGATCTTCATATTTGCTGTAGGCAAAAGGAAGAATAAATGTCAGTTGTAAAAAATAAAATGCAAAAATAAGTTATTAGGTATAGCTGTCACTTGAATCAGTTAATTAGTTTCTTTAAACATAAATGAAACAGCCAGAGAGGTTTTGAAGGAAAGAGACATTTTAACAACAAAATCAATTATAGCATAAATAAACATATGCATATGTTGGTGTTTGAATCCATGTAGATTCAAAGACCCCATTTAACAATTCAATCAGATTTATATGTATTTTTGACAACTACACACTCATGTTCTCAGTCCAGGTTGGGGCGAAGGGCAGAAGGAGTTTCATATTTTATCTTGGCATTACGTATTTTTCAGAATGTTCAGAAATGCACAAGTCTGCTCCACTTAGACAAATGTCTCAGGACTTGTTGTGTAACCGTGTTTTCATTAAAATGGTTTTCTTCAGGCCATGCTATAACTTAGCACAATTAATTAAAGTAGTTATGAAAGCTTCATTGTGATTTCTAACTCCATACTTATTTTGTTAAGGGAAGATGTTAATAAATTAAAATAGCTATGTCATGAATTGCAAAGTGTATAAAGGCTAGACCACTCTGTGTCTACATATATAGGAGTGGGGAATTGGCAGAATATAAATGGCCTGTCATTGCAGCCATGCTAGCAGTTCGAAAGCAAGAAATTGCAAGTAGATAAATAGGAACCACTTTGGTGGGAAGGTAACAGCGTTCCGTGCGCTCCGGTGTCTAGTCATGCCTGCCACATGACCACGGAAACGTCTGCAGAAGCAGACAGCGCTGGCTCTTCGGCTTAGAAACAGAGATGAGCACTGCACCCTAGAGTCGGATATGACTGGCCTTCGAGCAAGGGAAACCTTTACTAGATAAGCCTTAGCTACTACATTTCTGTCCAATGAGCAGAAGTGCCATTTCCTCCATTCAAGAAGTGTTCTCAGAGGTAGGCGGGCCGCTGAACCTAGATGGGATCACCCTGCCTGGGCACCCCAAAGTCCGGGGTCCTCCTGTTGCCTCTGGGAGGCCCTCCTCTCATTCACAACAAGCTATTTCTAGGGTCACATAGTAATATTCTTATTTTGTATTTGAAAGATGTATTACATTCCTCCGACACATAATCCAGTTGCATCAAACAATGCAAACTGAGCTTACTATCTTCTCCCCTGTGTCTTCTTTATTTTTTTCTTTTTCACACTTCAGGTGTTGAGGAATTTCTCCCCTGCAATGTTCTTTTTTGGTTATGTATGTCATTTCTCTCATTTCCATTATGCTATTTTTTTTCTGAATGGGGAGGAAACATCATCAGTCATTTGAATGATGTCAACAGGAATGTGTTTATTAAACAAGAACAGTTAAATCCTATGCAATGATCAGAAGGCTAACTCATCTGTTGTTCTGGAGCAGCGGTTCTCAACCTACAGCCCACAGGCCAGATCTTGCCTGTGGCACCATTTGATGTGGCCAACTGCCCTTGCTCTTGCCGCTGCCATCAGAAACAATCATGTACACATTTATGGCTGTCATAAACATGTTTATGACAGCCACAGATATGTTTGATGGCAGTGATTATGGTGGGGGGAACCACCAGTCCTACCTGCTCAGCTTTCTTAAGGAGTGTGGCATGGTTGAGAACCCATGTTCGGAATCCTGCACAACATTACACTATGAATTTGAATGATCTCTAGGCCACAATGACTTTCTGAAAAGAAAAGAAAAAGATACAATATAATTGTAGATTAATTAATTAAGTGTTGTGCCATCAGAATCCAGGTAACTTAGTTGTTTATTCTTCTAGAAAGCCAGGTTAAGAAATCTTAACATGTATTAACGAATGTTTCCCAATTTTAGATTGTGCAAATATCATCCACTTTGGTTCGGTCCAATTATTTGTCCTTCAAATTGCAACTGATTTGCTATGAGTTGATTTTTTGCCTTTCTGCTTTGATTTGCATCTGAATATTCAAAAGTATTTGTACATATTCATATAGGCATTAATAATAAAAGGAAATGATTGCTGTATTTTCTGTCACATCTGTCACATGCAGCAAAAAAAGTAAAATCCAACCAGCTGCAGAAAGAAAAATCACAGCTAGGATTTAAAAAAATGGAGTACAAAAAGGTGGAGAAGACTACTGAGGTCCTAATAGTAATGTGAATTAACAGCCGATTCCTATGTGAGAGACTCATGCCTCCCATGGCATATACATACACAGGCACTTAGCAAATTGAGTTTTAAAGATGAAAAATATAATGTTTAGCTGCCTAAAAGATAAGAAATTCTCCATTGCTCACCCATCCTACTGAAAACAAAAGCAATGCAAATAACAATTTCTGAAAGACTGTACCTCTTCCTCTTCCTGCCTAAGTGCTAAATGGCAGCCAGGCATAGTACAAATGAATTTATCTGGTCAATATGAGCCCTTGAAGCAATTCCATGATTTGGGGTTTCCAAAGTTGCTTAAGCTATTCATTGGTGCTTGAGTCGCCAAACTCTTTCTGCTTTGGCTTCCTGTTTGTGTTAAAATTGTTAAAGTACAATTTTCATCTCTTGAGTGAGGCTCTTTGATGTCCTTTTAAAGTAGATTTTTAAAATGAAGCCCTGAAGAGAGACCCAGTTTGATTGAGGTGCCACAATGGAGTTCTTTACTTAAGTGGTTCAGACATTGACAAATACCATTACTTTACTTCAGATTAAAAAAAGAATCTGAATCTGAAGCTGTTGTGTATTGAGGCACAATTGCAAGTAGTGCGGGAAGCACTACTGCAAGAGGAAATGGCGGTTTCCTGCCATTCTAATTAGAAGCCTAAAGTGGTGTGAAACCCCCTGCAAAAGGTCACGTTTGTTAGGCTAAACCAAGCCTTTTGATGGGTTACAGTTTGGATCCTGTTCTCCATTGGTTAACTACATATATCCCCTGTTATGATTGGTTAGTAACGTTTGTCCGGTGGGTTGCTACCTTGTATCCAGGAGCTACCACCAGGGAGACACTATATAAGCCCCACAGATAAACAAGGGTGGGTCCGGACCAGATCTATACTTCCTAATCTACACAGGTAGCCGAGTAGTGCTAGGCCTGGGTTCCTCTATTATGCTACACTTCTATGGTAGCTAGTTTATTGCCTATTGCCAGGTAAGAGTCTGGAGGAACTGACTCCACTAGGATTGTATAGCCATCTTGGGATCTGGAACACCTTGTAAACTCATCTGTAATTGACTGTTAAATAAAGCCTGTTGCTGTTTGTTCATCGTTGTCCTGGACTGGTGCTTATAAGGGCCGGATTCAACATTGGCGATGAGAATGGGATTCAAGAAAAATGAGATGGCTGACCAAGTTCCCCTTTGGCTGCATGTGTTCGACATCAACAAGCCTTGCCTATGGCCATACTACCAAGTCCAGCTGGAGAGCTACTTCACAGTAAGGAAAGTTGAGCTGGTGCTGTGGAAGGCAACATTTTTGGCCCACTGCAGCTAGAGACTCTTGACGTTGTCTTGAAGCTTCTGTCGCCCAATGTGCTCCAGAAAATCTCCTTACTGGCCTTGTTACACATCCTGCATGAGCACTTCCAGCGCAGGTCGACCCTCGAAGATAAAGAGTTGCCGGGTCCAACCACGACCGTTTTCCCCGAAACCTCTGGCCATATCCGTGAAGACCATGACAGCTCACCACAGGGAATGAGGGCCCCGATGCCAACACCATGGTCGGTCGCACCATGCCAAGGATGCGGGAAGCACCATCTTCACACAGAGTGTCCCTTCAAGAATGCCCAATGCCACCATTGTGGAAAGGCAGGCCACATCTCCAAGGTCTATAAGCGACGTGTTGAAACTTATCCAAAACTTCAGCCGAAGCTCCAGTTCTGCATCACCAAGGTCTTCACGAGCTACGGGGCCAACGGCGAGCGGCAAGACCTGAGAGATGGCTACAGCATGGACCTCTGCATCAAAAGGGTACCTTTCCATCTTCAGGTAGACTCCAGTTCTTTTCTTTCCATCGTGACCAATGAGGAGTACCGACGCATTCTGCCTCCCCTGCGGCCCAAGCTCAAGAATCTTCCAGGCAAGTTAGTGGACTTATGGGGTTGCAATGTTCCAGTTCAGAGAATAGATAACTTTGAAGTCCATTATAACTATGTCTACGTGAGCCTACCCCTCGTTGTTACAAAAGTGGGTAAGACTAATATTCTAGGGTCCCACTGGTTCGGGGTCCTGGGCATCCACTTTATGGGAATCCAGTTGGGGGGGTGAACCTGTCCTTCAAATTGAGGATGAGCCCCAAGCAGTGTTTCTACCCGGGGAGGGTTTGTCTCAAGGGCCCCCTGAAAGTGATTCCTCCATGGAAGGACTAGGTGCATTGTTTTCCCAACAAGCGCATGTTGCGCCCAAAGAAAGTGACTTTACCAAAAAGACTGGTCAGTCAGATGTGTTTGACTTACAAGAACTTTCACTGCCTGATGCCCTAGACTTTGAAAATCCTGACAATTGGGATGATTTGGCCATTGCCTTTCTCAAACTGTCCCTGAACTTTGCCACAGTTTCAAAGACTGACCTCCTATTGTCTGATGTTATTGTGTGGGTGGACATTGGGTGGCCACCTCCTCCTTACAATTCAGAGGCTTGTGTGTATTACCGGGACCATGAAAAACTCTTGGTGCTGGGAGGGTGCTTATACAGGTTTTGCAAGACAGTGATTCTACTTGAGCACTTGTTAAGGGGGTCCCATGATTTTATCCACTCCAAAGACGTTATGCGTAGCTATTTCTGGTGGCTGGGTATCGAGCATGCCATTGAGATTTGGGGGCTACAACACTACTGGAGACACATCTTGTTCAGGAGGATCAGAGGTTTCCCCAGTGGTGAGTGGGCTCACACCGTCTCCTGGGGTTGGAGGGGGGGATTCCGGTCTCACATTCATCCCTTTTCATTGACTGGCATGAGGTGGGGAGTAAAAGTTAAAATCCTCCTCCCCGTGTGGTTGGTAACCCCGGTAAGGACCCTCAAAGATCCTGGGGTAATTGGGTAGGGACACATTTGACTAACCAGCCCAGTGGGCAGGCAAGGAAGTAAACCTCGCTGGTTGGTTAACTGTGGCCCAGGGACAGGGCACTGTGAAATTTGGCAACTTGCAGTTCATTCAACAACCCACCCGGTTAAAATTAAAAAGTTGGAATGGTTATTTATGAAAATGGTTATTTATGAAAATGGGATCAAACAATTGGAATAGTCAAATTAAAATTACACCAATAAGAAAATGATAATTAAAATAGATAATTGGACAGCTGGCCTTACCGGTGCTACGTTGAACCACAGTGCAGTTACTGACAGAAGTTAACTCAGTTATAAAGTTAAAGTTAATAAAGTGGTCCATATTTTTTGATCCAAACAACCTGTGTCTGTCTCCTTATTCCGGGGGTGAGTGGGGGTGAGTCTAGATGCCTTCTCTTTTATTTCATTTGATATGTCAATTTAATCTAAACCTAGTCTGGTGTTCTCATGCAGAAGCATCAGAAGAAGACTTAGTCTGCATTTTGGATATCCACAAGGCCATCTGCAATAAATGGAAACAGTATGTTGTTCCTTTCAGTTAGTCATCAGTCTCAATTACAAGGAAGCCATTAACAAATAGTATTACACTCACAGCAGGTATTTGGTGACAGGTGTAGCAGCATCTTTCAGAAGCTCTGCTAGCTGAAATCATGGAAAGCAACCAAAAGTTAATAGGAAATCTTGTCAGGCTTAAGAAGGAAATTGCCCTGACATATGTTAGCAGTGATAGCATTAGCTAGCTAGACTGCATGGTAAATGTGGCCATTTTACTGAAATATAGTGTATATGGAGAACAGCAGTATAGCTCTTTCTATTATTGCCGAAAATATGAGGATACAACATTATACTCACCAATATTGCAACTTTTTTATCTCAGCAACTAAATAACAGAAACTATTAACATTAGTCAAGTGATGAATAGTAAATACAGTATCTGGATTCTCACCTGTTGACAGAAATATGATAATGGGGTTCCAGAAGTATGAGCCCCATTTTAACGTCTATGTTTACAGCAACCAGGATTGGCCTGAACAAGCATCACCTTGCCGGAAAATTGGTCGTAACCCCTTCAAAGCACATGCTTTACCTACAGAACTTCCCCACTTAAATCCATGACATCTTAATTGAGGGCGTTTCAGAAAATCATGTCTGAGAGAACTTGCCGAACTACTTTCAGTCTGATTTGTCCAGGAATAGGAAATGTCCATCATCTTTGGCTATGCTGACTACCAATAAGCAAACATCCCAGTTATCAAGTTTAGGAAAGGAAAATAGTATTTTTGGATTTAACAGTAATGGAAGAAGTAGTTTTTTCTTTAATATTTGAGTTTTAAAAAAAACTCTTATTAAGCCATATGACCTGTTGAAGGTGTATTTTTCGATATAGCTAAGCACTATAGACACAAAAATAATGAGATTGTGATTGCCAGTCACAGGTAGTTAAATGTAGAGTTGGCTGGCCTAGCAATCTTTGGCTATCTCTAATAAAGCAGACAGATGAGTTACTTAACTTGAACAAGTCTGGCAGCTTTACTGCATAATTTGGTACTCAAATACAATGAGATTTCATATAGCATAAAACAGAACCTGTGCGGGGTTTAAATGACTCAGATGGAATTTAAAGAGTGGGACACATGCAGACTCTAAGAACTCACAGCACACTCACTATATATTCTAAAATACCAGCTTAAGAAACAGGAGGGAAAAATAAATAGCTCCCTGGTTGGTTACTTTAAACTGTTCATTTCGAGCCCCTGGCTTAATCCTTAATTTGCCAGTTTGGTTTGTACCACATTATTCAACATTTGAGGGATTGCTGTGGTTCAAGTGGCTAAGATGCTGACTGGGAGGCAGAAGGTCAGCAGTTCAATTCCAGAGTACTGCAGTGTTGTAATGGTCCACGGGAGTCGAGGTGCTGAACTCAAGGAAGGTGCATGAGACGGAAGTATTTATTTTATTTTATTTATTTTATATTCAAATTTATATGCCACCCAATCAGGTAAACCCGACTCTGGGCGGCTCACAACAAGTTAAAACACACATAAAACAGTACAACCAATTAAAACCCAACATACCCACCCACCTACCCCATTCCTCTTAAAACCCACATAAACCCACGTTAAAAAATGACAATTAAAAGAAATGGGGGCTTAATTTATAAGACAGCAGGCAGGGACCACTCTTCCATCTGGGCCCCACACCTGCCCTGCCAACCAGGTTTTTAGATCTTTTCTGAAAGGTAGCAGCTCCATCTGCTCCCGCAACTCTACAGGCAGGAGGTTCCACAAGGCCGGTGCGGACACGGAAAAGGCCCTCCTTCATGTGCCAGAGAGACGAGCCCCTCTGGCAGATAGAACAATCAGGGAGCCCCTCCGATCCGCTCTGGTTGGATGGGCGGACACTCTTGGGATGATGCGGTCTCTAAGGTATCCTGGCCCACTACCATGAGGTCAAAACCAGCACCTTGAACTGCACCCGGAGGCAAACTGGTAGCCAGTGCAGCTCCTGAAGTAATGGTGAGGCATGAGCATAACGCCCGTGCCCCATCACCACCTGGGCTGCTGCATTCTGGACCAACTGCAGCCTCTGAATGGTTGACAAGGGCAGCCCCATGTAGAGCGCATTGCAATAATCTAATCTGGAGGTGACCAGAGCATGTGTGACCATGAGCAGGGAGTCCCGGTCCAGGAGTGAACGCAACTGACGGATGACGCAAAGCTGTGAGAAAGTGCTCCTGGCCACAGCCGCCACCTGATCTGCTAGTAGCAGCCCCGAATCCAGGAGGACCCCTAAGTTGCGTACCGGGTCTGTCTGGGGCAAGGCAGTCCCATCCAAGACCAAAGTTGGCAGCTCCCTGGATAACGCGGGACCCCCTATCCAAAGCCACTCAGTCTTGGAGGGATTCAATTGTAACGCGTTGTCCTCTATCCAGACCTCAACCGCTTCCAGACATCTGGATAGGACATTGACTGCATCACTGGGGTCCCCATGGGCCGAGATATATAACTGGGTATCATCAGCATACTGATGATACCTTACCCCATGGGAACGGATAACCTCGCCCAACGGCTTCATGTATATGTTAAATAGGAGAGGAGAGAGCACCGAGCCCTGAGGCACCCCATACTGTAGGAGCCTAGCGCTGGACCTCTCACTCTCCAACCACACCGACTGGGTACGACCCTCCAGAAAGGAGGAAAACCAGGACAGCACAATGCCCTGGATCCCCAAACCTTTGAGCCGTTCCAGAAGGATACCGTGGTCAACGGTATCGAAGGCCGCTGAGAGATCCAGAAGAGCCCGGACGGCTGGATGACCCCCGTCCCGTTCCCGCAAGAGGTCATCAACCAGTGCGACCAATGCAGTTTCAGTACCATATCCAGGCCTGAAACCCGATTGATAGGGGTCCAGATAATCCGCTTCATCCAGGACCCCCTGCAACTGCCGCATACCACCTTCTCCAGTACCTTCCCTAAGAAAGGGAGGTTGGAGACCAGCCTATAATTAGCTGGAACTGCTGGGTTGAGAGATTGTTTCTTCAGGAGGGGGCACACCAGAGCATGTTTTAAAGGTGTATGATGGAAAAAGCCAGCCCCGAATTCTCAGGTGGTCTGTATTTATTGACTATTTTTAGGAGTCATCACGCACAGCCTGCGTGAGACCCCCGTGATAGAAGGCTTGCTACGTGGCACTCAGCTGGTTGGGTTATACTTACTAGCCTGCGTGCCCAGGTTGGCCATAAGCAGATTAATCAGCGGATTGTGGCGAGACTTACTGTTCTCACCTTATCAAAGTCCTAGAAGACTCTGTGCACCTATTCATAGCTATTTGGTCTAGCTGTGGTTGGTGTCTGCTCAGCCCTTTACACGGACGTGAGCCAGATACCATATACTGTTTACAAGACCTTGTGTCTCTCTCCTTGTGATATTTGTCCTACTCCTCTCAATGTCCTCAGCCAAGGAAACATGGAGTCACTACTGCTCCCTATTGCTATTAGCCCATACCTAATTTCCTTTCTGGTAAAGCCGAGTTGGTCTTCAAAGTGGTGTTCTCGCCGAACAAACCTATTGGGAAAGGTTGCTGTCCAATCAGTGACCTGGGCAACCCACACTGCAGGATGGAATGAGCTCCCGTCTTTGTCCCAGAACCAGGCAACCTAGCAGTTAGAAAGCAAGAAATGGCAAGTAGATAAATAGGGACCACTTCGGTGGGATGGTAACAGTGTTCCATGTGCTCCGGTGTCTAGTCATGCCTGCCACATGACCACGGGAACGTATGCAGAAGCAGACAGCGCTGGCTCTTCGGCTTTGAAACAGAGATGAGCACTGAACCCTAGAGTCGGATACGACTGGCTTTCGAGCAAGGGAAACCTTTAGCTTTAGCTTTATTTAACATTTGAGACCTATTGTAACATATCTTACTTTGAGAGTCCATATGAGACTTAACATGGTGTTTTGGAGAAATAATGTTTTCACACAGTCTGAAATGCAAATGGATTATTCAGTGTATATCAGTGAAAAAAATATATATATACAGGCATAGTATAGTAAATGTGGGAAGAACTGTGTAAGTTAGATAAAACACAATGCTGGAATGGATCTTGGGAGATCAATGTTTGAGTCCCCAATAATAAATGTACCTCACTAGATCACTTTCGTCCCATCATGATCTCTCACTCTGACCCCAGAGTTATGAGGTTAAAAGTAGGAAGGCTGAGAGCAAAGTATGTCTTTTGATTTCTCTGAGGAAAGGTGAGGTATCAATGTGGGAAGTAGTCAAACAAAATAATTAGGACTTTGCAGGTTTCCAGATCCAACTGAGACCAAAGTGATTCAGGCCTCACAAAGTTCAATCTGCATCCAGGATCTAAATTGTGTTTTAAATTTGAGTTTCCAGGTTCTCATTGACCTTCCTTGCATATTCAAGATGGCTATAACTTGGAGACATATCAGACCCCAAAACACAAATAACCTTTTACATTTCAGACAGCTTGTTTCAGAGATTTGTGTACAGAAAACATTATAATTTGCTCTTCCCCCCCAGAAACATAACAGTTCTGAAAAGCGTTACACTTGCCTGATAACTTAGTTTTGTCCATGTATGCTGTTTCTGTCCTCTCACTGTTCATTCCCTATTGAGAGCACCTGTCTAGACATCTAGAACAGTGTTCCCCAACCTTGGGTTTTTGGACTTCAATTCCCAAAAGCCTAAGTCAGTGCCTTGGCTGATCAGTGCTTTGGCTTCTGGGAACTGAAGTCCAAACACCAAAGGTTGGGGAACACTGTTCTAGAACATATCCAACTTTATAGTTGAGCTGCACCAAAGAAATGTTTGTTACATACCATCAGGTCACTTATGACTTAGGATAACTCCAATAAAGTTTTCAACATATGCAAGATGTTCAAGGAGTATTTTCCATTATCAACCCCGCCTCCCACGAATTTACATGGTTAAGCATCGAATCTGAGTCAAGTAATCAATGAGCAACCAGTTTAAAATGAAAAAGAAAATAGAAGTGAGAGCAAGAAAAAGAAGTGAAAGGACTGTATTGAAAGGCAGTGCAGTGAATACTGGACAGGCAGGAAGAAATTTTTGACAGATATAGCCAGACAAAAATAAGCAGCAGAAATGAAAAAGTACTCCATTTGCTGGTACCATGATGCACAGTGGTTCCCAATCTTTGGTCCCCAGATGTTCTTGGACTACAGCTTCCAGAAGCCATGTTCTGACCATGTTCTGGCCATGATTTCTGGGAGCTGTCATCCAAGAACATCTGGGGACCCAAGATTGGGAACCACTGACACAGTTCAGACTCAAGAGCAGCATGGAATAATTCACCCAGGAGCAGATGTAATGGCCAGAGTATTTCACTGAAAGGCAGAGAGAGGGAAGAGAAAAAGAAAGAAAATACATAGATAAAACAAAAGAGATGTAGACTATTTGGTTCAGCCAAATGAGTGGGGAAATCATAGGAAGTGGTTGTGATTTAGGATTTGAATTAGAAGGAGAAGGAGAGGTGAAGAGGCAGGAGCTGCTGTTCCCATGGAGGAAAATAAGGTCATTACCACCTTGGTTTAGTATAGTTGAATTTCAATATATTTGTGCAGAAAGGGCACTTCAAGGGTGAATGCATATAATGACCTTAAGTTTTTGCTTTTGCATTTTATGTTGGGGTTTTAGAGAATTTATATGTGAAGCTGACTCCTCTATGTTGTGGATATACTATTTGGGTTAATAAATACTTATTGGACATTTTTCTCCTTTGGTTTCAAAGATACATTTGAATTCTTGAATTTTTCAAGCAACTCCTGCTCTCATGCTGGTGAAGAAAACTTGGGCTGTACAAATTATGACATCCAGTTTTTTTGTATCATTTCTGAGGCTAGGTGTATATGTGTAACAACATTTTTCTATAGATTGTATTTGCAATACTCATCTATACATATAAAACTAGAGAGCATTAAACGTATACAGGAACATCAGAGTGTGATGCATGTCTGTCAGTTTATAGTTTCTACCACTCTGCTGATGATATCACATGTGTACAGTTTCGAATGTGAAATGATAGATAGGTATTCACACTGTCTATATGCAATTAATTAGGAAAGACTATTCTCCAGTTTAAAATTTACCTCCTCTGCAGGCTTACTATATAGTTTTATCTAACCATCACCAATCAATTTTTTTCACCAAACCATACATAGGTGATGGATTCTATTGTACTTCTGCAGATCTGTTTGGCTAGATTCCCTTCCTGTTAGAAACATCTAGAGGATACTGAGCTGAGGAAAGTGGCAATAATGACAAAGTCATTTGAGTTACTATGAATGGGAATCAGGTGGTAGAAGAAAGCACATACCTCATTCACATCCTCATGGAAGACAACACAAAAACCCTGGTTTAAACCATCTGTGTCTTGCAAAGGCTCCTGAATAAATGAAAATGCATGTTTTCAGTTTAGGCCAGCATAAATCCGTTTTGTGCTTAGCATTCTACTCCTAACAACTTGCACTTCATTGTTCCTAAGCACATATCAATTTTAAGCACGACCCGCAGAGCACTAACTTAGACTTGCAAATTGTGAAATGTAAATATGATGCATGTTCACACTGAGTCTGGCTTCCAGCTGAAATGAAGAGTTGTTCAACTTTACCTCTTTGCACTCACTGGCGGAAATCTAAATTTTGATTTGTATCCTCTGAGAGGTTCAACAAGCTTGAAATAATTCTCATTTTAGTGGAGTAATATGCTGTGTCTGCATCGAACAAAAAACCAACAACAGCCTCAACAAAAATATTCAACCACCTTGTTAAATATTGAAGAGAAAATGTGATTGCTTTAAATGAGGAAACTGCAAACTAGCTTTGTTTTAGCTTTGAACTAGTGAGAGTTCACTGAGATGAAAACTTGCCGAGCTCATCTCTCCAGAGCCTAAAAAAATAGACAACTACTTGGCATCTGAATTCTCATGGTTTTTTTTAGGGGTTTGTCACACATTGTTGTGTAGGCGGAACCAGTACAGTGCACTGTTTTATTAAAGTAATATGTTCAGCCTTTTAATGTAGTGCTTTTCCTATAAAAACAAAGAGGACCTCCTTTTCCAGAAAGAAAATAGATGGATCCAAAGAGTCCATTGTGTGTATGGGAAGCTCTTTTCCATGAATGTATTTGTTTATGGCATTTGTGTCTTTGCTTCAGTGTCTTCAAAGTGGCATACCCAGCCCTCTGTTTGTTTAACTTCTACTGTCACATTAACTCAGCCAAGTAGAGGGTGGAGTATGTCCAAGGTCAAACAAGGATAGATCTGCACAGCTATGACTAGCAGAGTGTTGTGTATGTAACAGTATTACTTTAAGAATGTATGAATGTAACCTGACAATGTAACCCAGCTGTTTAAGGAACGCGAGATAGCTACCCATAGAGGGCAGCTGCGAGCATTCAGCTCACATGGTTCAAATTCCCCCAATCACTGGCAGCCGTGGGAACCTTCCCGCGCAAGGATCACCTGGAGAAGATGGGCGTGACTCAGAATGACGTCACGCAGGTAGCAGCCAATGAGCTACCGTTCAACCCTTTTCAAATGTATTACTGCAGTATAAAATGAGCTGTACCTCCGCCATTACCACATGTTCATCCTGACCATCATGAAATAAAGCTGTGTATTAGCCCTCACTGCGGCTCCTTCTTTGTCTTCCGTGCAAGACACTAAATTGGCGACGAAGGTGGGATCCATGGCGTGTCCCAAGATCAAACCTCACCAGTTCGATATCAGCGATTCAAAACAATGGGAGCTGTACGAGTGCCAGTTTTGGCACGCAATGGATGCTGCAGGCATCGATGACGAGGGGAAGATGCGCTCGCACTTCCTAGCCCAGGTGGGGCCGGCCACACTGCGCATCCTGATGAACCTGGTGGCTCCCCGGAAGGTCGACGTGGTGACCATCGACCGCATCCTTGCGCTACTGAGGGAGCACTTTCAGCCGCCCGTTTCCATTTTTCCAGCCCAGGTCGCGTTCCACAGGCGGGATCAGCGTCCGGGAGAATCCGTATCCGCCTACGCGGTGGCCCTCAGGCTGGCGGCCGTCCACTGCCAATGGGAGGACCTGGACATAGCCCTCCAAGACTGCATGCTGTGTGTCCTGAGGGACGAGGAGGTCCAGAGGAAGTTGATAACCCGCGACCATCACCTCACGTTCAACGAGGTACTGCGAGAGGCTCAAGCGGCCGAGGCAGCGAGGAGCGGGGTCAGAGTTTTTAAGTCCCGAGGGGCCGCTCCAGAGAGGGCCAAGTCACCCGTGCAAGCGGCCCGGCGGACCTCGGCGCAGGCGGCCTGAGGGGGCCCCTGACAGCCCAAAGGCACCCCAGCAACCTCCAAGGAGTCCTCCATGGTGGCGGACTCCTGCTCCAGCGAGGACGACGACGTGCAGAGGGTAAAGAAGCATGGGGAAAAGCGCCAAACCAGCGAGCGAGGAAGCCACCATTGCGATGGCTGTGGGGCATCTCATGACAAGACGAGATGCCCATTCCGGAAGGCCAAGTGCCACAACTGCGTCAGGAAGGGCCACATCGCCAGGGTCTGCAGGCGCGGGCGAACCGAGGACAAGGGCGCATCGACACACCCTCAAGCACACCAACGCAAGGCAGCTGGCATCGGAAAGGTCTCAGCCAACGACAACGCAGCAGGCGTGAACCGTGTGGGCCTGGAGCACCGGCGCTTCTACGTAGAGGTACTGTTACAAGGGGTTCCAGTGAGGATGGAAATAGACTTGGGGTCATCCTACTCCATTCTGTCCCAGAAGGAGTTCATGCGCATTCCCCCAAATGCGCGGCCCAAGTTGCGGGCCATGAAGTCGTACTTACGGGACGTGCAGGGTTATGGGATCCCAGTGTTGCGGGTGGGGAACTTCATGGTGAATTTCAAAAATATCACAGAAAAACTGCCCTTAGTGGTTCTCAAGGGGGGAAGATGTTGCCTTTTGGGAACCCAGTGGTTTGCTCCCCTGGGAATTGAACTGTCCGGCATTAACACCATAGAGACTGACCCAATGCGGGACGTGTGCGATGCGCACCCGGACATTTTCAAGAAGGGGCTCGGGACTTATAAGGGGCCCCCCATTTCCTTTGAGTTGGACCCAGAAATCCGGCCCATACGTCTCAAGCCAAGAAGAGTTCCCTTCACCCTCAAGGACAAGATTGAGGCGGAACTGGACAAATTGGTGGGGCAGGGGATTTTGGTTCCAGTTGATTCAGCAGAGTGGGAAACTCCAATTGTTACAGCCTTAAAATCCAACGGGGAGGTCAGGATTTGCGCTGACTACAAATGTACAATTAACAAGGCCATTCGGCCAAATACATATCCGGTGCCAGTGGTCAGCCACTTACTGGCCACGTTGCATGGGGGGAGGTGTTTTGCCAAGCTAGACCTGGCACAGGCGTACCAGCAGCTCACAGTAACCCCAGCTGCCGCCGCTGCGCAAACTATCATTACGCATAAGGGGCATTCAAGGTAACGCGCCTACAGTTCGGCGTAAATTCGGCCCCCGGGATCTTCCAGTCCCTTGTGGAGCACCTTTTAAAGGGGTTTCCAGGCGTGCTCCAATATTTTGACGATGTTTTGATAACAGCGGGGAGCAAATCAGAACTAGCAAGGAGGCTAGACAGGGTCCTCTCTGTATTTGAGAGAGCGGGACTTAGGTTGAGAAGGGACAAATGTGTATTCTTTGCGAGGGAGGTTGGGTTCAAGATAACCCTGGAGGGCATCAAGCCTTCCGAGTCCAAGGTTGCGGCTGTACAAAACGCCCCTCGTCCCACCGCGAAACCAGAGCTGCAGTCATTCCTAGGGCTCCTGAACTTTTACCATTCCTTCTTACCAAGGAAAGCATCCGTCGCAGAGCCACTGCATGGGCTACTTAAGAAAGAAGGGATTTGGTGGTGGGGAGATAGGCAGGAGAAAGCATTCAAAGACCTCAAGGCGCTCTTATCCTCGGATGCTGTTCTGACTCATTTCGACCCGAGGAAACCAGTAGTTTTGGTCTGTGATGCATCACCAGTGGGGGTGGGGGCGGTGCTGTGCCACGTGTTACAGAGCGGGTGGGAAGCCCCAGTTGCATACTATTCCAGGTCACTTTCAAAGGCGGAGCGCAACTACGCGCAGACACATAGGGAGGCCCTGGCCATAATCGCGGGAACAAAGAAGTTCCACGATTTCCTATACGGCCGTGAGTTCACGATTGTGACTGATCATAAGCCCCTTTTGGGAATTTTTACTATAGGCAAGCCCACCCCACAAATTCTGTCCCCCAGAATGCTACGTTGGGCGATTTTCCTTAACACCTACCAGTATGAGCTGGTCTATCACCCAGGGAAGGAGATCTCCCATGCGGACGCACTGTCCTGGTCTCCCCTCCCTAGTTTAGGAGACCCCGAATGCGAGGTAGAGCAGGACCACCAAGTCCTGCTGATTGAGTCTCTCGACTCGCCCCCCATAGTTCCGGCAGACCTCGCCAAAGCCACGGCGGCCAACAAAATCCTGTCCCAAGTCAGTTCCTGGGTAAGGAAAGGGTGGCCCACAACTCTCCCCGAGGAGAATTTCAAATCAATTTTCAGGCGCAGAGTAGAGCTTTCCCTTGAAAGGGGCTGCCTGCTCTGGGGCCAGTGGGTAGTCATCCCAGAGAAGTTACGAGCTAAGGTGCTGAGGCTTCTGCATACCAGCCACCCGGGAATAGTGCGTTCCAAAGCACTGGCCAGAAGCTACTTCTGGTGGCCCCAGATAGATGCGGATATAGAGCATTTGGTGGGCACATGCGAGAGCTGCCAGAGCTCTCGGCCCGAGGATTCCCGGCTGCCCCATAGGGAATGGGTCACGGCCCACGGGCCATGGTCCCGAGTACACGTTGACTTCACTGGCCCCTTCCGCAGGTCCATGTTTCTGCTGATAGTCGACTCATACTCCAAGTGGTTGGAGGTCATTCCCATGTCTAATACCTCATCTGCCGCAACCGTTAAACAATTGCGTAAGGTGTTCAGTTGCTTCGGCCTGCCGGACGTCCTTGTTAGCGATAACGCCAGTACCTTCACTTCTGCGGAATTCAAGGCGTTCATCGAGAGAAATGCCATCCGGCACATTACCTCTGCCCCGTTTCACCCCACAACAAACGGTCAGGTAGAGCGCCAAGTGCACACTATGAAAGATGCACTGCGGCGCATAGGTCCCGGTGAGTTGAACCTCCAACTGTGTCAGTTCCTCGTCTGTTATAGGGCAACTCCCCTAGCTTCAGGACTTTTGCCGGCCGAATTCCTCATGAGGAGGATGTCGGTAATACTTTTTGATTGGCTGGATCCGACCAGGGTGGAGGATGAGGGGAGAAATATAGAGTTAGAGAGCTCCAAAAGTTTTGTGGTAGGGGACCCGGTTCACTGCAGAACCTACGCGATCTCGGGACCAACGTGGGTCCCAGGAACCGTCATTGAGCAAACGTGGCCAGTGGATTATAGGGTCGAGACTAGCACAGGTCTACTCTGGAGAAGGCACGCTGACCAACTCAGAGGGCGAGTTACCAGTGAAAGGGAGTCAGCGTTCGGGTCCTCCCCCACCCGCGTAACCCAAGGGGGAGACACAGGGACGTCCTTGGATACAAATGCATACCCTGGATTCTCAGATGAGGAGGAGGATACTTTGAAAGAGTGGAATGAGTTTGACTTTATGTACAGTGCCAGAGGGGTGTCGCGGAGTGGTCCCCCACCCGTCCAAGCGAGAAGAGGGGTTTTAGTTCAGCCCCTGGTACCTCCAGTCCTCCCAGTCCTTTTGTTTTAGAGTATACCCCATCACCAAGACCCCCGAACCAGGCAGCAGGGGGAAGTTCATTCTCTCCATCCCCAAGAACTCTGAGTCAGGCAGCAGGGGGTAGCGCAAGTATGCTGGTTGCAGGTGCAAGAGACCGGGGCGAGACAACAAGGGTCTCCTTGTTGGTTCCGAGGTTCATGCTGGGGGGGTCCCCAGGTGCCACGAGCAACAGGCAACATCTCAGCTGCATGTTCCGTTCCCTTCTCCCAATGCAAGGTTCGTGCTGGAGGGGTCCCCAGGCGCCACGGGCAACAGGCAGGGGTTCACATCTCAGTTGTATGTTCCGTTCCCTTTCCCCAATGCAAGGTTGTCACAGAGTCCCCGTCAGATGACTAATGAGTCCCCCCTTTCCATTGCAGGATGCGAGTCTGCAGAACTCGGAGCTCCTAATTCCCCTGAGCTCAGCCAAGCAGTCGTACGCCCCAAGCGCACATGCGGGAAGCCACAATGGTTGAGGGACTTCGTCCCATCCTAGGGGGGAGGAGTGTTGTGTATGTAATAGTATTACTTTAAGAATGTATGAATAGAACCTGACAATAATTACAATGTAACCCAGCTGTTTAAGGAACGCGAGCTAGCTACCCAAAGAGGGCAGCTGCGAGTGTTCAGCTCACATGGTTCAAATTCCCCCAATCACTGGCAGCCGCGGGAACCTTCCTGTGCAAGGATCACCTGGAGAAGATGGGCGTGACTCAGAATGACGTCACGCAGGTAGCAGCCAATGAGCTACCATGCAACCCATTTCAAATGTATTACTGCAGTATAAAATGAGCTGTACCTCCGCCATTACCACATGTTCATCCTGACCATCATGAAATAAAGCTGTGTTTTAGCCCTCACTGCTGCTACTTCTTTGTCTTCCGTGCAAGACACTAAACAGGGGTACCCAGCGTTGCCCATGTGTGAGACCCAACCTTGTGTGCATGCCTCCGAGAGGCACCCTAGCCCCTCCTTTGGCTAGGGGGCGTGGAGCACAGCCACTGAGCATGGGGGTGGGGGTGAGGTGTCTGCCCACTGGGGGAAGTGGCGGAAAACAGAGCTAGGGTGGGGTGGTCAGCACCACGGGTGAGTCATCCGCCATCCAGTGCCCCTTACTGGTGGTCCGCATGGGCCCACCAAGAGGGCCCCTAACCCCTCCTTGGCCTGGGCGTGTGGAGCAGTCTGCTGAGCATCGGGGTCCATGAAGGATTTTTCTCACGGGGCTGTGGTGGAGGGCACGTCAGCCAAGAAAGGTGGGGTGGGGGCATCAGGCTGACTGGCAAGGGTCTGGGGTATGGGTGGGGGCCTGTGTGCATGTGGCCCTTGTGCTCGGCAGCCCTCCCACCCTCACCCCAGAATTGGACCTTTGCCAGTTGGCTCGATGTCCCCCCACACACACATACCCCTCCTGGCTTGCGTGCTCTCCACCACTGTCCCATGGCACAGAAGCCCAGACCCATCAGCCCCCCCCCTGATGCTCAACAGATGTGAACCACACACCCTGCCCAAGGAGGGGCACTGGGCACTCCGGGCAGGCCCATGTGTGCTGCCAGTAAGGGGCAGTGGATGGCAGACAACCCACCCATGGCACCGATCACCCCCCAGCTCTGTTTTCTGCCCCCTCCCCCCATGGGCAGGCAGCCCTCCTATGATAGCAGGCCTACTTGGCTGGGCCATTGTCCGGTGATGGCAAGGTGGCCGGAGACTACCAAGGCTTGCAGAGGGCAGGGAAGTACCCATTGGGGCAAGGCAGCAGCGTTCAGAGAAGGGGCGCCCGGCTTTCCTTCTCCAGGAGAGATCAGGTGAAGGGAGGTTTCTGTTCGGCCCATGCCTGCTGGAGAAGGGGTGACGTGGTGGTCGGTCGGCTCTTGGCTGTGGCTTCTGGGGGTGGGCCCAAGGTCGGATAAATGGCCTGGCGCATTCCCCGGTGCCTTGTTGGTAACACACCCTCTGGTGCTGGGGGCACCCTCTTTGCAGCCCCTTTTTGGGGTGAAGTCCCCTGGAGTACACTGCCGGTACCCCTCGCCGGACAAACCTGATGGGCGTGGTAGGCGGGGCCAGAGTTGTTTGGGCAGGGGGACCTTGATTTTAGATATAAAGATAAGGCTCTCCCCAGATGTAACCCAACACTCTACCTACTATAGCTTATGGAAGAGACTTGATGGAGACTTCCTTCAACTGGAGCAAGTGGGGAGAGAATTCTGCCAATTCCCAATTCCCCTTATAGACTCTCACACTGACATTTGTTCTGCTTGGGTTAGGGAGGTCTCCAAGCTTTCCCAAAAAGATCTTAGGGGGCATAGGCACTTCAAAAATATTCTTATTTTTGAAGGTATTTTTCCCCATAGTATCGTAGAACTTAGACTTAGAAAGATTTCAAAGGACATTGAAGCCAATTCCCTATTGATCCAGAAACTTCACAGATAACTCGTCCTAGATAAATGGACAACCAACTTCTGTTTAAAAATCTCAATGAAGGAGAGTTCATTACTTTCTGAGGTAAATTTTTCCATTGCTGAACTACTCTTACTGTTAAGACATCTTTCCTAACATTTACTAAAAATCTCCTTGTAATCAGAGTCTATTGGTTAAGATCCTGCCATTTGAAAAAGGATGAAACAAACTTTTCCCACTTTCTACATGACAGTCTTTCAAATACATTGTGGAGGGTGTTTCCTGGGAGGCTCCTTTGATTGATCATTTTGATCCATCATTCGTTTTTATACTTTGACTTCTTCTGTGACTTTGAAAGGTAATTTGAATTTCTGTTGAGTCACTTTGGAAGTCTGTTTTGTGGGTGAAACCACTGTTTAGAATATTTTTAAAAGGAAAAGTAACTGAGCATGTAAAAAGAACATAAACAAGCTTCTTTGCCTTTTGGAGGTGTTGTGAGGAGAAAGCAGATGAGGGCACCCCAATGCTGTGTTTAAGGAACTAAGAAATGTATTTCCTCCATTGCAGAAGCCCTGAAAAAGATAGTTATTTGGCTCATTTTAAGGTGTCTTCTTTTTTGGTAAACTGTAATTTTGCACCAAAATCTTTTTTAACATATTGCCCTGGGCAGTGTGAAAACTTTCAAAAGATCTAGGGAATTGCTCAACATCCTTGCCCATAAGGAAAACACTGGAGTTTTCTCATTCTACTAAGGATGGAGCAACAAGCATCAGTAGTAAGTTGCTAAATGAGATTTCAGGGATATGACTGCAGATGAAATGTTGTCAGTACTGCTAGTCATCCTAGAGAAGAGGAATGAAGATCATGTGTCATTAACTCTGTCATGCTGCAAGTCTCGTCTCAGGGGCTGATCGCAAGGGAATCGGTACAGACTGAATGTGTCCCTATCTCAGCTGTTATACCTCTGCCCACCAAATGACAGCCTATTGACCAGCATAGGATGAAAATCTTTTCCCTCAATGTTGCAGGATGTCACTGCCACCAGAAAGCAGACACCCTAAATCTCTGCTCTCAATTTGACTTCATCCTAGCGCAGGAAACCTGGATGAGGACAGATGTCTCACTAAATGGATATGGCTAACACGCAAATAGTGGTATATCGCAGACTGAGAATACTAATCTCCACCTCTCCGCATGCAACCACCACACTGTTTTGTCCTCTCAACCAACTGGTGATGGCTGTCAAGATCCAGCTAGGAGCCTCAGCACATGCATATTTTGCCATACAGGGCAACAGGATTCTAGCTAATGTAACATACTTATACGTTCATCACTGGGAAGAAAAACTAGGTTTTTTCACACACTGCAGAAACTAGATTTTACAGGACAGAATGTTCACCTCTCATTTATGACATACTTATCTCTCTTGTTAATGAATGTTATTGCTTTCCATAGTTGTTGTTATGTGCTATCAAGTATCTTCTGACCTTTGGTGACATAGTGTGTGGGTTCTGCGAGCGCAATTGGCATACTGTCCCTAACAGAACCCTGGTGATGGAGATCACTTCATCGCTGCGGGTTTCCAAGGGGACAGAAATTGGGGGAGTTGAATATTAGATAGAGTTTAATTCATCAATAGCTGATCTGACAGGCAGCTAGGACAATGGAGAGCTAATGACTAATCTCACTAGGCATGTAATGGGTAATCTCGTGTCCGCAGATTCCTTAAAGCCCTAGAGTCAATGTTGGCCACTTGTTTGCTTCTGATAACGAGGAACAATGCATGTCCCTGGTAGTTAATTAAGTTAGATAAGGAACTTCCCCTGGTGAAGACCTCCCCAATTAACTTGTGTAAACATGTTATGCAGACTCAGGTTTTCCCTTGTATCACTATACGCAACGTATGCACGCAGCCAGATCAAGGCAGGCATAAATGCTTCTGATTTGTCATCATTAAACACTGGTCTTCGCTCCATCTTGCCTCGTGTGTCTTGCTTGACCAGTCTCCTCCAGGACCCACCAGCCGCTTTGCGGCCCCGATCCAGCTTACACGGCCCGCCTCACAGCCCAGATCCGACATATGGTGACCCTGATGTGATCCTACTTGTGAGTAGTGATACCCTTGGTCTGGTTCTGCACCAGAACCGTGTCTGAGACTTCCCGGAGGACAGCGCAGCAGCTCTGGTCGGAAAACCATCCGATCTGAGTGACAGCTACGCGATGAGGCATTCCAGAGGCAGAGCACGCTCCGAAGCTCCGAGGCATCTTGCTCGTTGGAAACGCATTCCACTCAGGGTCAGCTGTGAAACCCTGACTCCATCACAGCGGCCGCCAAGGGCCTGTGGCCGCAGTCCACGTTCTGAGTCCTACCCAGAGGGACATCACACCAAACCAGTTGACTGATACCAGATGCGTCGCTTCATCCCACGGAGGAAACTTCAAAGGACCGGCAGGTAATATGGGGACTTGTCCGCAGTGGCAAAGTCTGACCGCTAACCAGAGAATTCACTTAATGGAACTCAAGGCCCTGGCCAGGGTAAATCGTACACGCATTCACAGGTCCTAGTTAGCGGATCTTTTGGTGTACTTGGGGGAACATTGTCTGTTTTATCCAGAAACGGGCATGTTGAGTCTCCAACTTCGGGATAGGATAGGAGCCTGCATTAGGCAAGAACCTAGAGCCCCAGCTAAGGTAATCAGCACATGGAGCAAGTGTAGGAAGCTCATCGCAGAGGTAGACCCAGTCCGGTTAGAGACCGAGAACCCCCCAGCGCAGTCAGAACCATCAGCCCCGATGGTTCTCTATCCGTCACTTCAGCTTAAGCAGGGCAGCATAGGGAGCTTTCCCTCAGTGACAGCTGCAGACGTCACTGAAGGAATGCATGGTATGGGAAACGCTGGCATTTCCCTGACAGTTAAAAGTTCCCAGATAGCCAAAAGTTCCATCCAGCGCATGGTAGAGGAAGAAACCAGCAAGGGGGAGTTGTCAGCAGAAGAACTAGCTGAATTTAGGCAGAAATGCCCAGTCCATATAGAGATAGACACTCTCACGGGTCAGCAGCAAATGACCCATTCACCGGTTCCGTACAAGTTGCTCATGGCAGGACTCACAGAGGACTCACAGAGACAGGACTCCAGAGTCACTTCACTAGGGGCACACTTCAGCAAGTGTGTGATACTATGATGCTCATTCCATACGACTGGAAAGCCGTCATGAGAATGATGCTCAACCCCAGCCAGTATTTGCTATGGGACAGCGAGTATTGACTCGAAGCACAGGCAAGGGCTGCCAGGATGGGAGGAGCAATAATCCCTGACCAGCTATATGGGTCAGGTCAGTTCGAATTCGTCGATGCACAGATCACCTTGCCAATTGCCGCACTTCATCTGGCAGCTGAGACAGCCTTTAGGGCTTTTCTCAAGGTCCCGGCAGCTGGCAAAGCAGCCAAAAATTACACAGCAGTCAAACAGGGTGCCCAGGAGTCCTACATGGACTTTATTAACAGATTAGAGGAAGCGGTCAGTAGGCAGATAGACAACGAGCAAGCCCAACAGGAGCTTATGATGAAGCTAGCGAAAGACAACGCCAACCTTGACTGCTGTAAAATCTTGCAGTCACTGGGCAATCATCCCGATCTGACTCTTACCAACATGATTAGAGCTTGTGCCGACATTGGTACAGATTCCTACAAAATGGGTCTGTTGGCAGCGGCGGTGCAAGGCGGTAGGAAATTCAAAGGCAAGACCAAAGGAGCATGTCACAATTGTGGCAAGATCGGTCATTTCACTAAAGAATGCCGATCCAAGAAGGGTAATGGCCAGAACACCGGTCATCCCAAGGCTCTGACCAACCCATGTCCACGGTGTCACAATGGCTTCCACTGGGCCAGGAACTGCCCGAACTCGGGAAACCAGAGCACGGGCTTGTCTCTGGCCCCGGTCCAAACAGAGACCACAGTCGCTCTGGGAGAGCTAGAGCTGGATTAGATTCCTGTCACATTCCACCCTGCATTCCGGAGGCACAGGCCAGACATAAGGGCAGTGCGGGACAAGATTTGACTTGCCAGTCAGAAATCACATGTGACTTGCCAGGCACAGTCTATCTGGTCAATTCCCAGTACATGGGACCCCTGCCTAAAGGCTATGTAGGTTTAGTTTTGCCCCGTAGTATCGTAGGAACACGAGGAATCCTAGTGATTCAGGGAGTCATTGACTCCAATTTTTTGGGTGTACTCCAGGTTCAACTCTGGACACACCTACCCCAAACCATTCACAAGGGAGACACGTTAGCACAACTGATCATGGTTCCTTGTCACTCGCCAGCAGACAGCCAGGAAAGGCTCAGGGACAGCTCAGAGTCCGGGTTGGCAGACCGCTCAAGCTCGGAAGGGGCAGTACAAGGATACCAGGTCTTAGCGGCAGTGGAAACCAACATAGAGTGGAAGCAGCGGCCAATCATAAAGGTATTTTTAAATAAAAACCTTTTGACAGATTGTTAGATACCGGAGCTGATGTCAGCGTGGTCATCCAGAGTCGGTTGCCATGTGAGTGGGCTCTTGAGCCAGTCTCCGATGTGTGGGGGGTAGGCAGTGTTCAGGAAGCGTTTAGAAGCCAAGATTGGGTAGAAGTCATGATCCCCAAAGCTGACGGCACAGCGGTCATTCGGCCGCACGTTTTGGACATGCACATCAACCTTTGGGGTGAGACATCTTACAGCAGTACCGTGCCACTCTTACCTTCGGGTAATGGCTTTCCTGCTTAAATGGCTTACCAACACACCAGTCTGGGTAGAGCAATGGCCGGTAGTAGGGGAAAAATTAGTCACCCTAAAACAGCTGGTTAAAGAACAGCTAGATGCAGGACATATAGAACAGTCGACCAGTCCCTGGAATTCACCCATATTCGTCATCAAAAAGAAGTCAGGGAAGTGGTGACTCCTTCACGATCTAAGAGAGATCAATAAGTGTATTCAGCCAATGGGTCTACTTCAATGCAGCATCCTGAATCCGAACATGATCCCCAAGAGTTGGGAAATCTTGGTCATAGACTAAAAAGACTGTTTTTACACCATTTCCTTAGATGTAAGGGATCGGGAAAGGTTCGCTTTCACAGTGCCAGTCGTGAACCACAGAGAGCCTATGCAACATTACGCGTGTAAATTTTTGCCACAGGGGATGCTCAACTCGCCCACCCTGTGCCAAATTTACGTTCACAATGCACTGGAAAGGTTTCGAAACCTTCACCCCACAGTCTTAGTGTGTCATTTTATGGATGATATCTTGATCGCAGTGCCACAACTCGGCAGCAAAATGTTTAAAGACCTCCAGACCACTCTGGGGGAGAAAGGGTTACTCATTGCCCTGGAAAAAGTTCAGAGGACCGAGCCCTTTTCATACTTGGGCCATCGGCTTCTCCGTTCTTTTGCGGCACCAGTTTTGCCACAGCTTAATCTCAAAGAGTCAGTCACTCTTGTAGAATTGCAACAGATTCTGGGGAATATCAATTGGGCTAGACCGTATTTCAGACTAGATACAGAACTTCTTCTCGCTGCTAACGCTAGGTAAGCAGGTGGCAGACTGGATACACATTCCTCGAGAGGCTCGCTTGACTCTCGAAAAGGTCAACCAAGTTCTCAGCCAGAGATGGGTGGACAGGATCAGTCAGGAGCCATATGCTCCTGTTCTGAACCTGTACATATTCCGGACAGGAGCCATGTTCACCGGAGCTCTAGGGATAGACTCTGAGCGAGGGGCGAGTATCATGGAATGGTGTATTTACCACACACCTCTTCCCAAAACATCGTTCCTCCACAGGAACTGGTCTCCACGGTGATTTACCGAGGAAGGCTGAGAGCAAGGAAAAACTCAGGGTACGATTTAGCAAAGATCGTTGTTCCATTCACCAAGGATCAGATCCAGCAGCTGATGCAGCTCAGAGACTCACTTCCAATTGCATTGGAAGGATTCACTGGATGTTTGACATACCATTTGCTGAAAGACCCCAGACTCATCTCGCTTCAAACGCAGACAGTCAGTTTGTGTGAGTTTATGTCCCTGGTTCCACTTCAGGGGGCTAGGATGGTTTTCACTGATGGGGATCGAACATATGGTGTTCTTACTTGGCAAGAGGGCCAGGCTTGGCGTACGCTTCTGACTCTTCCACAGAAATCCGCACAGCGGGTGGAATTGGCAGCAGTGAACCTCGCCTTGCGCACCTTTGCCAAAGAACACTTGAATATCATTACTGACAGCCAGTATGTCCGGAATTTGCTTCACAGTCTACCAGGAGCGTACATCACTCCCGCGATAGACAAGAATTTGTTAGGTCTTTCCCTCATGACTCAATTTCATTTGCGGAACCGCACCAAAGCGCTCTATATCGCCACATTAGAAGTCACCAGGATTTACCTGGACCGATTTCCGCGGGAAATAGCAGAGCAGATGCGGCCACAAAGGAAATTCAGCAAAGGTCAGTTTTGGGAGTCTTCATGACTCCGATTCAAAGTCACACATTTTTTCATCAAAATGCCAAAGCACTTGCATGGCAGTTCAACCTGCCACTTTCCCAAGACCAGGGCATAGTCCGTTCCTGCCCGCATTGTGCAGGGGCGGGGGGGGGGGCTCGTGGGGTGTCAACCCATGAGGGACAGAGGACAACCAGGTGTGGCAGATGGATGTCACACATGTTCTGCAGTTTGGCAGATGGCAGTACATGCACATTTGCATAGACACCTTTTCACAGTTCATTTGGGCAACAGCTCAGAAGGGAGAAATGTGGAGCAGCATCTCCTCTCCTGCTTCGTGGCCATGGGCAAACCACGGCACGTGATGAGCGATAATGGTCCGGCTGATAGCTCCAGACAGCTGGCCACGTATATGGCCACCTGGGACATTAAGCACACGTTTGGCGTTCCATACAATCCACAATGGCAAGCGATTGTGGAGCGGGTGAATCGGACGCTCAAGTCCTACATTGACAAACAAACAGAAAGGGGGGAACTACAATACAATACAATACAATTTTAATTTGTACCCCGCCATTCTTGGCCAAAGCTGACTCAAGGCGGCAACAACATATCAAAATCCAAACAATACAATAAACAACATGATAATACAGTAATACAAGGTAGATCAATACAAAAAATCTGTAACATAACATAATATATCAACAATATAAAAATATCAGTAAAGAATTACAGTTAAAATGCAATATCATAAACAACCAGAGCAAGAATAATCTAATCAAAAAAGAAACGTTCAGAGATAAATTCAGTAACCAAAACAACCCTTAAAGAGATGGTCTCATGCCGCCATTCTCCTCCCCCCTGCTTTTCAGCTCCCGCCGGTGTTGGGACGGGTGCCCGGGGGTGTGGCGGCTCGGCGTCCAGGGCTGCCGGGGGTGTGGCTGTTGCCCAAGTCCCTCTTCGCCTCTCACCCCTGTGCTGCTTTTCAGCTCCCGCCAGTGTTGGGGCGGGTGCCCGGGGGTGAGAGGTCAGGCACAGCATTGTCTGAACAAGGTACTGTTTACGTACAATCACCTCAATGTTTTTTCAGATTACACTCCGCAGGAGAAGCACTTCCATCGCACCCAATGGTGCGTTGTTACCGAGTGCCACCGGATCCTTCTTGGAAGGGCCTGGCACCACTCATAACATGGGGAAGAGGGTATGCTGCAATTATGTTTCCTACAGGCATCATCTGGATTCCAGCCGGTGTGTCAGGCCTCATTTTGAGTCCAATGGCGTGGACCCAGGCACTCCCAGATCCGATACCGGAGATGGAGGGATTAACCCTGATGGGGAGAGCCAAGCGGAGGAGGCGATGACAGCAGACGCCAGCGCCGAAGATCACCTGGGGGATGGCCAAGTCCCTGTGCCAGGAGGAGGCAGACACCGTTCGGCGGGAGAACAAGGAACCGACGCCGGAGACCATCTTGCTTGCAGCCTTGTCCCAGAACACTTCTAATTCTTTGATGACCATCATCATCTTGATCCTTTCCTTGTTTGCAGGGAGAGGGATTCAAGCAGCTTCACTGGAAGCAGACAACCTGATGCCAGGTGGTGATCTCTCTGCCCAGCTGCACTACCTCGTCATTCAGTCCAATTTTTGCCTGAGGCAGACCACCGATTCTGCCTCTCTTCTTAGTACTTGTCTCATCCCGGTGTGCCACTCCCCAGATGCGCACATCAGGAATAGTGACTGGTTGGTGAAGCGGATATTTGGCCCATTTCACAAGACTGTTTACACGCACTGGGGAACCCAAGTCACAAAAGTCCTACCGGCTGATGTGGCCACTCTGTACACCCCCCGAGTGGCAGTCAGCCCGAAGTCAACTTGTGCTCGCATGACTGGCTGTTCTGCGGTTGAAGGGCCGCAGTGCCATTGCCTCGACCCCACAACAGCACTTGGACTTGTAATAACCCAGAGACTATTAACTCAATGTTCATTCATGTCACTTTGCCTTCAGGATGGTTTTTTACATGTAACCAGTATACTTGGAACTACATTCCTATCTGATTCCTTCTGTTGTATCAGTCGTTTGACACTGTTGCTCCCCACTAAAGACATGGTTGCCCCAAGCATTAATGTACCTCCCCACATATGGCACACTTGTGCCACCCAGTTAGACAGTTCATGTGATAGCAACATCAGGGTTCTGAGTAAAGCTGAGTATGTTTCATTAGCAGTCAGCTTGTTTGGCGTGCCAAGCTTAGCCGTAGGCAACGCTCGGAGAATTGGTCAATTGGCTTGTGCTTTGGCAAAAGCCATTAACCACACCTCCTTGGCGATAGCGCTGCTTAATCAAGAGCAGACGGAGCTTCGCCATGCCATATTGGATAATCAAGCAGCTATCGATTACCTCCTACTGATACACCACTTGGGTTGTGAGTCAGTCCATGGCATGTATTGTTTCAACCTCACGGACAACTCTCACGAGGTACAAAGCCAACTCACAGATCTCCATACCTTGGTTAAAAATATCAAGTAAGATGCTACATGGGGGTGGTGGAATTCGTTATGGTTGTGGTTCCCATGGGTTTGGCTACAAACGACACTCAAGGTGCTTGTGGGGGTGATAATACTGGGAACAGCGGTATGTTGTTTCATGCAATGTATTCCCTCACTGATGTCAAGGTGTCCCCCATGGAGAAAACCCCAGGATGTCCTCACTCCACGTCAGTTGATGCCGCTCCTACGTCGAGCCGTCTGTCAGGTCCAATTAAACAAATAAAGGGGAAGTGTGGGTTCCACAAGTGCAATTGGCATACTGTCCCTGACAGAACCCCGGTGATGGAGATCACTTTGTCGCCGCGGGTTTCCAAGGGGACAGAAATTGGGGGAGCGGAATATTAGATAGAGTTTAATTCATCAATAGCTGATCTGACAGGCAGCTAGGACAATGGAGAGCTAATGACCAACTTGCTAGGCATGTAATAGGCAATCTCGCATCCGCAGATTCCTTAAAGCCCTAGAGTCAATGTTGGCCACTTGTTTGCTTCTGATAACGAGGAATAATGCATGTCCCCGGTATTTAATTTAGTTAGATAAGGAACTTCCACTGGTGAAGACTTCCCCAATTAACTTGTGTAAACATGTTGTGCAGACTCAGGTTTTGCCTTGTATCGCTACGCGCAACGTATGCACACAGCCAGATCAAGGCAGGCATAAATGCTTCTGATTTGTCATCATTAAACACTGGTCTTCGCTCCATCTTGCCTCGTGTGTCTTGCTTGAACAGTCTCCTTCGGGACCCACTGGCTGCTTCGCGGCCCCGATCCAGCTTTCGCAGCCCAGATCCAACAATAGTGCCTTAGTGAACTCCAGAAGGTCCTTTTATTAACAGGCTGCTCAGCTTTTGCAAACATGAAGCCATGGTTCCCTTTATTGAATCAGTTGATCTGTTATTTTTTCTCCTATACACAGAAGTATTAATATTCATTTTCCTCCTCCCTCTATAGACAACTATAGTATGCTTTAGAAATGCATTTAATTATAAGAGACTTCAGCTGTAATCAAACATACTAGTTTCTCACCTTACTTAAAAACAAGGCCAGTATGTGCAATTTGCCAGAAATATAATTATTCCTAAAAATAATAATCACTTGGGAACTAAAATATAGGACAAATGACAATTTCTACTCTTCCCTCCCTAAGCTGTTCCCTTGAGACAAAGGCTGATATATTCGTACATAGGATGGGTGTGCCAACTTCATATTTAGCACACTGCATTGCCAGGCTGCAACTACCAGGTAATTTATCTCCAAGCAAAATCAAAATGAAATGGATGTGCAGCCTCCATTTGGGCTTGCTTTGCATTGCCCGATTTTACCAGATTGGGAGAGGGAATTGCTAGTAATGCAATTAGTGGCAAGGCAATGAAAATATATCCATGAAAAGGAAGTAACTGGAAGGAGGAATGCTTAACATTTTATTCTCACCAAAGACTATGGGGAAAACATTTAGCATGCCTCACGCAGTATCTGCCTCACACAATATTCAGAATTGTGCGATGTTGCAAGTTGCTTTTCCTAAATTACATCCACAAGCGGAAGAAGTGTCGAGCATGGTTGATTGGGCTTCTTTTAAAAAATCATCTGCAGTGCACAGCTGTAAAGCACAGAGCTGATGCTTTAAATTTTTATGCTGGCTTGTTGGAGTGGAATATATATTTTTTTCTGACCGTGTCTATATAAAGCTAGATAGTTGCAAACATATACCACATTACAGGGCCTAGTGCTGGCCATATTATTCAGTCATAGTAACAAGTCTGTTTGCAAAGTAAAAAAGTTGTGGCCTGGCATTATAGTAATTGCCCATGTTGTGGCACTCATCATCATCATAATAGGAACAGCCTATTAAAGGGGACATCATAATCAGAAATCAACCTAAGGGAAATTTATCTCCAGCAGAAGTAAATGTTTAATAAAGCTAATGTATTGCATCCAGTGAAGTCACGGTACTAGGCCAGGACCTGTTGAGCTAGCAGTTGCACATTTTCAGAGTAAACACAATGATGGTATCACTTATGATTTTTGTTCTATTTGCATAACCTCTGGTGCAACAGTGGAATCCAGTATAATTGGACTAACAGAGATTTTTACTCTTATATAGCATAGCAATTACACTTATATACCACTCCATAGCACTTACTGCACTCTCTGGGGGGTTCACAAGATAATTAGCATTTTGCCTCCAACATGCTGAGTACTCAGGGAGTACTGCAGCACCATGGCTCTTCAGATTATATCAGATTTTTACCTGTGGTTCTCATTTGCTTAACTACCCCTGAAATACTTTGCAACATGAGACAGAAGACATAATAGAGTGGTCTTGTGAGGAAAATCCATATCCCACTCACCATATATGTAGCTAGTGTCATCGTCATTAGCTGCTATTCGTATCTGGGTATACATCCCCCCCCCCCCCCCAGGAAATCAATAATGACAAACAGGAAAAATTTCATTGGTGTGATTTTGTTTAAGGTAGACCCCGACTTGCCATGAAGTGACCCACACACTGTGATCATGGAGCCATCTCCTGAGGCAGTATGAAATAAAACATGCTGGATTTAACACCAGGACTGCAACAGACTGCTGCAGCCTTGAGGAAATTAATTAGGTACGGCTTCTCAGCCAGTTCATCTGGCATGGTCTCTTCTGCCTCCATGATGGTTGTGAATCAGAATAGTGAAGTGGTTCCTCCTCCATTCATTTTACCATTGGGCCCAATATAGTGGTTTCCAGTGGTATTTTCTCCACTGAGGGGGTAATCACCCCACCTAAAGTGGCTCATTTGCCCATAGCCATTGGCCCCTTTAAATAGTCAGGTTATTTACCACCACCCAATACTCGGTGTTGAGTTGCTGGCTGTACGGTCTACTGCATTACCGTAGTAGGATGTCCAGCCAGACTGAAGTAGCTAATCTAAGAAGTCACTAAACTCAGCCAGAAGAGGGAAGATTTGAGAAAATAGTCAGAGTGGCAGGTTATGCAATTGTTCCCCTGAGTCTAAAGTGCCCTGACTCCACTATAGCACTGACTCTGAGCCTTACTCCAGTTATGATAATCTATTTTTAAAAATAACCTGCTTCTACAGGTACACTCATTATTCAATGGGAATCTCCAGGCCAAGCTATATGAGTTAAGGTAGTGTTTTTCAACCTTGGACCCTCATGTGTTCTTGGACTTCAGGTCCCAGAAGCCCAAGTCAATACACCTGCTGATTGAGGCTTCTGAGAATTGAAGTCCAAGAACATCTGGTAGCCCAAGGTTAAGAAACACTGAAAAGCCCCATAACAGCACAAGGTAGAACGATCCTCTACCTCAGTGATGGCGAACCTTGGCACTCCAGCTGTTCTTGAACTTCAATTCCCAGAAGTCCTGATCAGCATGAGTGCTGACTTGTGCTTCTGGTAATTGAAGTCCAAGAACACCTGAAGTGCCAAGGTTCACCATCACGGCTCTACCTCAATTCCCATGCCGTTCCCCCAATGAGCAGGGAGAAAACCACACATTGGACTGTGGGAATTGCCATACTCCCTGAGATTTGCAAAGATACTAGGGAAGGCAAGTTCTGACAGAGGCTACCTATGTACGTTCTGTATAGAGGTGACCTCCTTTGGATGTTAACCTCCTATGGGACTATGCAAGTCTCAGGGAATCTGGCAAATCCCACTGTCCAATGAGTCCCTTTCCCACACCCACACACACCCTGGAGGAACATTTTGGGAACTGAATGGAGGCAGAAAAGCTGTTTTGGTACTTTGGAGTTTTAACTTCCAATTCATCAGGGTTCCCACCAATTTGGGAACTATCTCTTCTGACAATAGAACAGAAAGTTTATAGCTATGAAACAGAAAATGGTTTTCTTAAAAGTGTGAAACTTAAACTACCAATGAGTTCAATTTCTATCAAATAATTGCATTTCACCTTTAATGTTTTATTCCACTGACTGCTGTGACACTGAATTCTATGTATATTTTAACCAGGGAGTGTTCATTTGTGCTCACTCACTGAATGCAAACATTGGGATGAATGTTTTTCCACTTAAATTGTGAATACATGGAAGTGCAAATGAAGATCTAATTCATGGAGTGAGATATTCACACATTTAGAAATCAGACCAAATTTGCATCTATATGTGTGGTTCATTTTTTGTCTGGTTTCTATTTATTATTATTATTATTATTATTATTATTATTATTATTATTATTATTATTATTATTATTATTATTATTATTATTATTATTATTATTATTTCACACTTATATGCCGCTTACTCAGGGGAACCCGACTCATGGCGGCTCACACAGCAATTATACAATATACACAATAAAACAAAATGCACAGTAATGCAATATACACAAAAATTATACAATATTAAGTCTAAAAGAACAACATATAATAATATATAACAATAGAATAACAATACTGCACTGTGATGGCCTCTCCAACTCGGCCACAGACAAAGTCCAAGGGTGGTGCCATAGCGGCGATTTCAAGCCCAAGCCAAGGGTGGGGCCCAGGTTTGCGGATGGTAGTAGGGTCCTGGTGCCTGCAGCTACAGCAGCCTCTTTGCCCCAGTTGCAGCAAAGTCTGGGGTGGAGGTGGCGAAGTCCTACCACCCACCACCGTGGTGGCCTTTTCAAGGCCCGGACAGGGCAGGCCCCAGTGGTGGTAGGGTCCTGCTGCCCGCTGCTGCAGCGGCCTCTTTGCCTCAAGTCACAACAAAATCTGGGGGCGAAGATGGCGAAGTCCTGCTGCCCACCACCATGGTGGCCTTTTCAAGCACTGGCCCAGGAGCGCCAGTGGTGTTAGGGTCCTGGTGCCTGCTGCTGCAGTGGCCTCTTTGCCTCGTTCACAGCAAAGTCTGGGGGTGGAGGGATTTGGATTGCTTTTGTTCTATAAAGACCAATGATAGTTATCAGTGAATAGCACAGTATGGGTCCATCATCAGGCAGAAGGAGGTGACCACTTGAAGCAGCAGGCCTTGGTGTCATGAAATGGTCTATCTATTTTCTTCTTATTGAAAATGTACTACTAGGAAAAGAAGAAAAACACTTGGATAATTTTCTGCCTCACTTGCCCAGAATAATTTGTCAAGCTTTGGGTATTATGCACCATGAGTCACTTGCCACCCCATGCTCAGGCAGCAATATATTTGTCTTCCTAGTGACAACATGCTTACTTGACACATAGGATGCAACACAATGACTGAACAATTTTTCTGATAAGTGATTTGTCAAATAAAAAACCTTGCCTTTTACTGCTACATTAAAGGATCCAGAACTAATTTCTGTTTCAGGGATTATGAAGAACTGTAAATAAATTCAAATGTCAGTCCTGTTTGCATATCAAGGTCCTAATCCAAACCCATTAAACATTTACCAGCAACTAGTTTGCTACATCCAAACTCTCAAATCCATCTCTATATTTAGATGTTTGAACAACACAGGTGCCTTGTAGATAAGCTTTACTGGAATATGTATTAGAAGATAATGCACCATAATAAACACAATCTACTCTTGTTCCTTTTTGCTTGGCAAGCAGATCAAACTATGTCTCTTAACATGTCCATATTTTTTCCATCACTCCTGTGTCTTGTTTTGTTTCCCCAAAAGCAGACTCAGCAGTGGCATTGGGAAGGAAGGATGAACTTATGCAGTTCATTTGTTTAAACGTTTTGGTTATTGTTTTAATCTGTTCTATATTTTCATTGCATATGCTGTATTTGATTTTATCCCTGGAAGCCACTTTGAATGCCATTCTTTGGGAGAAAGCCAGGGAGAAAGGAGAAGTGTAGAATAACTAATAAATGAAACAAATGCACTGACAATTTGAAAATCATACACCCAAATCACTTTTCCATGCATGGAAGTATGAAGTAGAATTTCTGATGATTTTGAGATTACCAGAACCTGTAGAGAAAGGGATGAAGCAACTTGCTCTGCTCATCAGATTCTGGAAATCAGGCAATACAAATTAACATTTTACCCTCTAATTTACTAAATCCTGAAACCATTATTCAAATTGTTAGGTTATAGCTACATTAAAAAACATTTAATGATTTACATTATTTTCACTCATTACCTTTCAGAGGTGAATTGAGGGATTGCCATATTTTACTGTTATCTTACTGACTGTAAACTGCCCTGGGTGGCAATATAAATCTAAACAAACAAACAAACAAATATTTGATAATTTTTAGTAATTGTTGCTGATTTGGTAGAATTACAACACATTAATTTTGTAATTTAACATTTATGATGTAGCTCAAACACTAAAAAAATCTGGAGAAAATACTCCTTACCAGACCTATTAGGGCCACCAGTTGGCTCTGACTTCATCTGGCACCAGTTTTCCCCACTCACCTGGATCACTTCCCTGCTCTTTAGAGGCTGTGATCTGCCCTGGCAGTGGATACAGGCTCCAGCTGATCTAGAGAGACCATCCCCAGCTGATCTGTGACATTTCCACTGCCTCTGTGAAGCCCTGTGTAGATTCACCACTAGCAGCAGGGAGAGGCTGCAGATCAGCACTGGAATTTCTGGTGAGTGCCATAAGAGAGGATAATAAAAGAGTAGAAGATAATAAAATAAGTTTATATGCAGATGACACGTTGCCAATGAAACACCCTATGAAAGTATTAGAAAGGATACAAATACATTTGAAGGAATTGGTGGAAATGACAGGTTTAAAAAGAAATTGGGGAAAATCTGAAATATTTTGTAATATAGATAAAGAAGAACAGAAGAAAATAAAGGATAAATATAACATACAGGTCAAGGATAATATGGAATACTTGGGGATACATAGCTCAAATAAATTTTATGAATTTATGAGAATGAATTATGGAAAAAAAAGAAATTAAAGATAAAATACAGCAATATAAAAAGTTGAAGTTGTCATGGTTTAGCAGGGTAGCAGTGTGTAAAATGATGTTGTTACCAAGACATAATTTTTTGTTTGAAGCTTTGCCAATCCAACTGAAAGATAAAGAAATTATGGAATATCAAAATTTGCTAAACAATTATTGTAATGGAGGAAACAAACCAAGAATATCAAAACATTTGTGGTATTTATCCCATAAAGAAGGATGATTGGAACTGCCGAATGTTAAGAACTATTATAGAGATTTTCAAGTAAAGGATACTGTAAAAGTTTTAATGAGGGAGGTGGCAATTTGGGAAGAAATTGAGATGAAAGAATTAGTTCAAATTGGTAAAGCAGTATTTTTAGATAAAGACATGGGTAAAATAGTTATTAAGAATAAAACGATAAAGAGAATGATAGATGTATAGAAGAAAGTGAAGAAGGAATTAGCCCCAGATACATCCCCGATTATAGAAATGGAAGATATGATGAATTTCCCGATAAAAAAGATAAGAGGATAAAGGAGGTTTTTGTTAGAAACAATGTGTTGAAAGATTGGATATGGATTTGTAAAGATGTAGAGAAAAAATTAGAGGTATATACACAAATGAGGTTGAACTGGTTTCAGATCATGTTAGTAAATAAGTGGAACAACAAATATTTGAGGGAAACCAGTCTGGAAAGGCCTAGAATGGAATTTGAGGAATTGGTATTAAAGATAAGAAAGGGAGAAATGGGAATTAAGGGCTTGGTGAGTAAGATATATAAGATTCTAAACCAAGAAGGTAGACTGCAAGAAACATTGAGAAAAATTTGGCAACAAAATTAGAATGTTAAAATTTCAGAAACAGCTTGAAAAAGAAACAGAAGAGGATCATGAGAACCATATCTGTTAGAGTGAAAGGTAAAAACATTGGGCCCAAACAGAAAGACAATGAAGCACATCAGGAGAAAAAACAGTTTGGAAACAAACTCTTCTGTTGTGATTATCACATGTGCTATTAAAGTTCAATAAAGTTCCAATCAAATCCACTTGTGTGTTCCTTTAATGCTTAGGAGATCAATAAATTCCAAACCAACCCCAATCTTGTATTTTTCTTCTAATGCTTTTCTTATAGTTAACTAGCATATTTTGCCCAGCCTTGCCAGGCAGTTTTTTTGATGTGTTTCTTTTTTAGTTAGGGGTGGTTTGGGTGGTAGTCACTTGGATTTTGTGGTTTTAAACATTTATTTTATTTTTTATTTTTATTTATTTATTATTTGATGGCTGGGAGATTGGGAGCACGTGCGCCGGCTCCCCGCGGACCCAAGAACTGTGACAGCCTCGCCAGTGTCGAGACGTGGAGTTCCTTCCTTCGGCCCACCAAGGATGTCGAGCATTGGCTTCATTAGGACTGTAAGGAATTGATTATGTAGCTTGATTCTTGTTTATTGTATAATGTATTTGTATTTGTGCCTGTATTCTTATTACACTGTGTATTGGGGGGATTTTGTATTTTGTATTATTTTATTGCATTTATTTTATTAATTATTTTTGTATTGTTGTATTGCCATACTTTGTTTGTATTGAAATGTTGGAGGTCACCCTGAGTCAGCTCACGCTGACTAGGGCGGGGTATAAATTAAAAATTGATTGAGGTTTTCACTAAGAGGCTAGGATGCTAAAAAGATTCAACAAAATAACAGGTAAATTAACTACATTTCTATTTCTATATCCATATGCCAAATGTTATTGCTATTGATATATTTGCCCTCAGCAATCTGCATCTGTTCTATCATGAATAATTTTGGAAAATAATGTGTTTATATGTTAATGTTTATATATATATAAAGATGGTTTATTATGTATCAACAAAAGTAGAACTTAATTATGTTTGTAATTCTGTCCAACTGTAGAAATCCTGATGAAAGAATATTGTCTGAAAAGCCGTCAACTACCGGAAAGACTTAGATGATTTGATGGTTTACATAACTTTTTGTTGGATGCCGTTTGACTGTATTAAGACTTTGAAGAGTGAATCAACTTTTTTCAGTTATTAACTATAAGAAAAACATTAAAAGAAAAATGCAAGATTGGAGTTGGTTTGGACTTTATTGATCTCCTAAGTATTAAAGGAACACACATGAGTGGATTTGATTTGGACTTTATTGAACTTTAATAGCACATATGATAATCACAACAGAAGAGTTTGTTTCCAAACTGTTTTTTCTCCTGATGTGCTTCATTGTTAGAGTGAAAGAACATTCAGTGGAACCCCGGACAACAGCAAAACTTGGTTCCACAAGTCATGTCATTGTTCGGTTTTTGTCATTGTCCGGGCAGCCTCTGGGTAATGACAAAAAAAAAAAAAGACTTCCTATGGAGACTACCCGCATAACGCTGTATGCATTGAAATGCTGCTCCAAGCCAAAACACTGTGGGAAACTCCATCGTCAGCTGCAGTTTTTGGCTTGGAGCAGTCCAGGGGGAGATCAGGGGAGGTTAGAACCAGCCCGGATCACCTCCCTGGAGCCTAACAGAGGCACCCATGCTGGTGGAGAAGCTGGAATGGGTGAAAAAAATCCATCACCATGGAATTTTTCCCACCTCTTTCAGCTTCTCTGCCACAGCAGGTGCCTCTGAAGCCTCCAGGGAGATGATCCGCCCTGTTTCTGACACCCCACGACCCCTCCCAGTGGTGCTGCAAGGAAAAACCTCAAGCTGATGAAGGATTTCCCCCCGGCGTTTTGGCTTGCAGCATCACAGGGTCATGGGGGGGTGGGTCGGAAACAGGGCAGATAAGGTCCCTTGAGCCTCCCAGAGGGGGCAGAAGCAGTAGAGAAGCTGAAATGGGTGAAAAAAATTCTGTGGTGTTTTTCATATGGGCATTTTCAGACAATTGACAATGGAATTTCAACAAACACATTGCTACATTATGGGCACAATCCTAACTATCTAGGCTGACTTCAGGTTGGCTGAGGCTATGTCTTATCCAAGCCCCTCCCAGTTTAGGAGGCAAGGGACTTCATCTGACCTAAGAGGAAAATAGTCCAAAGAAAAAGAGTTAAAAACTACAAGCCCAGCATAATCATCATGGAAACTGAGCTGTTGTGATTCCACCTAGGAAGACTTCATTTTTTATCTTTATTACATTATATTCATATAGGTTATTATGTAAGGATTTTAAACCTGCTTTTATTTTGTTTCTACGATACTCTCTGCTTAGCCTAAGCAGAGCCATTTTAAGTTGGCATCTGCCATTGAATGGCTTCATCATTTTCTCTTGGTAAAGTACATTTTGGTTCTTCTTCCCAAAGTCAGTGTCTGGGAAAATGTTCTATCTCATGGACTAAGATGGAACATAGATAATTTAGCCACTTGATATCCTTTGATCTTTGCACAAAACCTGTCACTTTGAGAAATCAATTAGCATTTCTCAAGGATGCTTTCCCCAAAAAAATGGTATAAAACCCAGGGCTTTTGCTCTGTTCGAGAGTCACTTTTTGATTGCTGCTGGAGGCTGCATCTCTCTTTACATCTGAGCTAGACTTCCCCCATCGAACCATCTCGTAAAATCCAGAGGTGTTGGGACTTAGTTCTGCAGAGACATCGATACTTAGAATTTCTTCTGAGACAATGCAATTTTTCTAATACATCGCATTTATTGGACTCTGTTAATTTCTTCAATAAATCATAAAAGGACATTAATTGTCAAGAGTGCTCTTTCTGCTCCTCCCTAAACAGAGCAGACTGAAAGGGAATATTTAACAATACAACCTTTTTCCTAAGAGAAGGATTACAGCTTTTGGGTTATTTAGTGGGAGTCGCTGCTGAAGGTGAAACTTTGTTTCAAGGCTTGGAATCCAGCTACCGAAGAGTGAGCTGCAGCCAGGGTAACAGCTTTACTCCCACACACCTTACCCAGCTTCAAGGCCGTAGTGTTCCCCAAAAAGAGATAAGGTTGTTTTCGCATGGGAATCCAGAGTCTTGTCCCCAGGGGCTTGGTTACTTTAATTTTAACTGCAACATCACCATTTCTCTGCGAACCTGTTGCCCAGCTCTGCTGGACCTGGCTTTCTTGGGCTAACTTTGATAAAGCACACCCTTCTCGGTCACGTGAGCCAAGTCACCGTGGTCTCATGACTGTGCAACACCTATGGGCCTCTGAATCAGAGAGAGCCAAGGCGCGCGCTGGCCCAGAGCATTCACAACACCTGACAGTCAAGAACTAGCAGCCAGCATATTGGAGTTAGGTCGGCCTAAAGGCACCTGTTCTGGTACAATGGGCTTATGCTCTATCCAAACCCATCTCAGTTTTTCTTCATTTGAAGTTAAGATTATTCCCTATTTTAAATTAGGCATTGCCTCAAAACATGGAGTACATAACTTGTTTTCTTTTATTTTCTATGTAAATTGTGATATCAACATTCCAAACACAAGGAAGGAAGGAAAGAAGGAAGGAAGGAAGGAAGGAAGTTAAAATAGTTCAAATGTAGCAATACAATCCAGAGATCAACATTTGGATGTTGACAATCATCTTAATTTTGAATTGATGGCATGTGGAAAATTCATCATTAGTTGTGCTCCAGTTGAGAAACTTCCTCTCTTAAGTGTCATGTCCTGCTCCTGCAGTATTATATTGAAGCATTCACACGAGACATTTTTATACAGTTTTTGCAGTGTTTTGGATTTGAAACACAAGAGAATGCAGTTTTCATTCTGCTGTTTCAGTTGAATTCATTTTAGTATCTTAATTATGTTGTTTGCTTTCTTAATTCTAAAATTTACAGCACAACCCCATATTGCAAGAGTGCAAAGCAGCTCACAAAATGAAGATGATCAAAATAACAATATAAAGTAATAACCCTGATTCCACCATATGCGTTTCAAACAGTTTTACAAGAGAACCAGATCTAAAGCATGAGTTGCTAAAAATAATGTGTAAATAGAAATGTCTTCACTTGATGTAAATACATACAATAAAAATAATAAGATAAAATAAATCACAAAGACAAACCTCTGCAGCCAAAATGTTGTGAGTTTGATACTGACAGGGATCAAAGTTGACTCAGCCTTCCATCCTTTCAGGGTCAGTAAAATGAGTATCCAGCATGTTGGGGGCAAAATGCTAATTAGCTTGTAAATTACCCAGAGAGTGCACTAAGCAGTATAGGGTGGTATATAAGTGTAATTGCTATCTTAGAGGGTTTTCCAAAATTACTATTGAACAGGCCCTCTCCCAGAATTTGCCTGTGAAGAAGATCTAATGAAAGCGCGGCACCAAAATGGCCACCATGCTTTTTGCGGGGGGGCCCTACCCGGACTCGGACATCCGGGTAGTTAGGGGGCGTGGCCACTCCTCTATAAAAGGGGTGGCCATGAGGCAGCCGAGCTGCCATTTTAGAACGCGACGGAGTGGAGAAGTCTTCTCCGTTACGTTTTTTGTTCAGAGCTTTGCCCTTCGTACCTTGGCTTTGAGCGGAGTTTCTTGCTCTTTGCTACTGCGGTACTCAGGGCTCAGGATCCGATCCCTGGCCAGGAGGCAGTTTCTTCGGGAGACATGGCTCCCAAGAGCAGGGCTCAGCTAGCCTCTATTCGAGGCTTCGTTTTATTCTCGCCTCTGTGCTAGAGGCTCGATTGGCTTTTAGAAGCGACGGGGTGGAGAAATTTGCTCCGTCGTTTCCTCCCCTGTTAGCCTCTGTTCGAGGCTTCTTTTTATTTTGCTTGCCTCTTTGCAAGAGGCTTGATTTTGCTCCAGACTGCAGTGGCTCAGGTGGCTAAGAGGCTGACTGAGAGGCTGAAAGTCAGCGGTTTGATTCCGAGCACTGCAGAACGGGATGCTTCAATGTGGTGGGCTCAGCCCACCCCTTTATTTTGTGGGAGTTCCACTGGGCCGGAGGGCTCAGATGGCAACCCCACAGGTCCCACGAGCTCGGGCTGGGGGCTCGGGCGGGGGGTGGCACAGGCCTGCCCCGCTGGGGTTCTTACCCCCGCTGCTTATTGGCCTGGATTGGGCGTAGCGACCCACTTCGGCACGGTGTGGGTTTCCACCCCGCCGTCATTCCGGCTCCTCGCGGGCCGTATTGATAGGCATGCCCCTATTATGGTCGGGGATTACCATGGGTTACCCCGTATCAATTACCCGGTGGGGCCATCTGGCCCATCCGGCCCACCTCGTCTTGGTGGGTTAGGTGTTGCGGATGCTCCCTTGCCTCCACTTCGGCAATGGAGGCATCTATGGTCATTGCTCCGCCACCTCGGATGGTGGGCGCCAACTTGGCGGTTCTGGCCCATGTGCCAGCCATGGCTGCGCAGTGGGCTGCCAACAGGGTCGAGCTGCCGGAGGCCTTCAGGCCAGCGTAGGGTGGCACCTCGTGGCTCCCCATCCGGCCCGGGACGCACGGGAACATGGAGCAAGAGGGACATTGCGAACTCCGATGCCCGCCACGGGCCGGAACCCCCAGTGGGGGCAGCTCGTGGGGGTGCACCGAGTGAGTATCTGGGTCAAGTTAGCACACCTCTGACACTAGCTTGTCACGCTGGGGTGTGTGTGTAGTGGCCATAGTCACAGCAGGACAATTACACTCTGGTTCTTAATGGGGTTACCGCCCTTATGGTTTTATTTACTTCCCCTGGGCCCATAGGGCCGGTTATGTGTTTATCCACTACTATCAGTGCCAACGGTGGTTCTGCTGTCGGCCGCTTGCTCTATGCCCCTGGGTGCCCACTTGTACTGGGTATTAGCTGGACACTGTGGTTTGGGGAATATATTCACTTTTTCTCCCTCCTGCATTGTGAACACACTGATTAGGGGATTAGGGGTAGGACGACAGGGTCAAGGACTTGCCCCGTCACCGCACCCTGCCCCCCCCCTATGGGGCTGATTGGTTGCTGGCCTATTGAGCATCCATGGCAGGATGTATGAGGGCCCGTCCTCATTTGGCCGTTCCAATGGTGCAGTGCTGGGACAATGATGGCAGGGCCGTGGTTGTTTTCCCTGGCCCGTCATGGTTAGCATATGTCAAGACCTTAGGCTTAGGGCAGCCCCTTCCCCTATGAGGCCAGCGACGACCCCTGTTAGCGAGTGTGGTTACTGTATGTCACTCTTACGCAGCAACGCTTATGCTGCGTGCGGAGAGTCCACTTTCAGGCAACCACTTGTACCTTGATCTGGAGCTCCCAGATTGAGTTAGCTGCTACTACCTTCAACGGGGGACATGTTTTACAGGGCACTGGCGCTAGATCATGGGTTGCGCGATCAGGAGTGGGCTCTGGTGAGCCTTCGCTCCTCAAGGGCCGATCAGCCGGGAGAGGCTACTAGCCTGGCGCTGCCATATGTCTGGTCGCTCCCCCACAGGTGTTTGTGGCAGCCCTTGGTTCGCATCCCAGCCTGTCGTCTGCCACCAAGCCGGGTCTACCCTGACTGAACTGAAATTGGTACCCATTCCTCCTGGTTGGGCGCCGCATCAGCTGCGGCTCCGTTTGGGTGCCCAGAGCCCGACATATGTTGCAGGGGCAAGTGTGGATTTGCCCAATTTCCTCTGTCCATTCGTCCCTGCACTGAATGAGTGCCTTGTCTGCCCTCTATTCTCCCTCCTTATTTTACAGACACAGTGTGTTCACGCACACTGGTGGTAGTGTGGCTGGTGGGCCACAACTCTGTGCACTGGGGCGGCGCAGTATGCTGCTTCGTTAGAATGGAGACCCCATCTCGGATGATGCGTAACTGCGCGTATGCAGTGGTATGGGTGCATGGCATAGAGGTGGCGGAAACTGTTGACATTCCTGATGTCCATCGGGGATGCTGGGCTGCCACATGTTTTAATGCTGCACTTTGGAGGCGGTGATCTTACCGGATTGCTGGCCCGGGCTTAAAGACTTCCGAGTGCAGTGACCTGGCGTTTCTTTGCCATTTATGGTTGTCTACATGATTGCTATGGTCATATATCATGCCGATGCAATATCATGGGTGACATTTTGTCCCAGCGTTTGGACCGTGCCTGACGGTCAGTGAACAGGGCTGCTGCCTGATTCTTTATCTAGAATGGCCCAGGGACAGCCATTTGTAGTCTGGGGATAGGGTTACAGGAATTTGGCCTGTATTCTGGAGATGGGGTTCACCGGTCAACAAGTCGAGGCACCTCTCTTTTGAATGACGTGCAAGAGGGCCAGGTGACCGAATTGTCGGTCAGGGTGAGCAGCCCCTGCTGCAAGGTGGCAATGTTGCCAAGTGGAAGGTGCCTATACGAGAGTCACATGTGATGCAGGGCTGCATCAACTTCGCCTGCAGAGTGGTAATAATAGGCAGTGCTTTTGCCTAGTGTCTGGGTCACGCTATGGCGGGTCTCGTTAAACGTAGCCGCAGGGTACAGCTGATTAGGGGTTTACGAGCGGACCTGTTGGTTTGGCTCACATTACCGCAGGACTTCCATGCTGTTGCATCGGGAGGTCTGAGCTTCTGGTCAGCTCCAGTTTCAAGTACAGTCGGATGCCTCCGGCTCCCTGGGTGGGGGGATTTAATTAAGGACAGGGGTCTATGGTCATTGGCCCCAGGGATGTCAGGGCATGGATCGCTTACGCGATCTTATGTTTCTAACATATCTTCTCAATTCTGGGTACCCTTTATGCTCTGGGGGACAGGCGGCCTGATTCTGTGCTTCACTTTTGGTGTGGTAATGCTGCGGTGGTGCACATTGTCAATGCCCGAACGTCTAACTCACCTGAGTCATGGCCTCAGCTTGCATATTGTTCTGGGGTTCATGTGCTTTAAGGCGCTTCTTTGGGCTAAACATGTGCCAGTCATTTATAACGATATTGCTTATCCCTTCCCCCGCCTGCAGATCGCCCGGTTCCGCAGCTGGGCTCCGGACGCTTGTGAGCTACCCTCTCCACTCCTGGCTGCGGTATGGTCATTTGGCAAGGAGACGTGAACCGGGCGAATTGCATGTATTTGTAACTCGCACGCGCACTGCACATCGGCATCCAATCCTTCACTTTATAGCCTCTTTGTTGGTAAAGGCAATTGCCCAAAATGCTGCCGACATTGGTCGACTGGGTTTTAGATTGTATAGTCTGCCCTATGATCTGGGGTTGGCTCCACGCACCATAGCCACCAGGCTTTGAGCATTGATACTCATGGCCAAAGCACAGGGCTTTCCTGACTATTCGAGGGTCTTCTGAATAAGCCATGTATTAGGGGGGTGGACACGTGTACGTGCCTGCCGCCTGACACACGTCGCCCTATTCTCACAGATATTCTGACCCACCTTGCACGAGGTTGGCATAGACTGTATTGCAGTAGGTAGGAGGAGTCTCTTTTCATGCAGCTACCAATGTAGCCTTTTTCAGGAGCTCGATGACTCAGCGAGCTGGTCAAAGGGGGACGTGTTTTGTAGGGCACTGGAACTCGAAGATGTCTATATCAAACAAGAGTGGGCTCAGTTGGGGATTCTTCCCTCGAAGGCCGATCAGCATGGAGCGGGCAGTGGTGTATACTGCCATGATGTACATTTGCTGACATCGTTCCGGTTGGTGCCCTACATGCGATTGGCAGTGCCTGCTGCACACCCTAGCCTGTTTTTATGCCACCAGGATGGGTCTACCCTTACCAAATTTAAGTTCCGAAGGGTGACCGGTACCGCACTTCACAGTGTGGGGCCCGTTATGGCACCCATTTATTTAGGATAGGCGTCGCATTGACCACGGCTCCGTTTGGGGTACTCGGAGGTGGATATAGGTGGGCACGTGGGCGTGTGGGTGTATTTTTTCTATATGTACATCCCCTCACTGTATGAGTACCTAGTTATGTCCTTAACCCCTTCTCCTCTTTTACAGATCCTGTGTGTCTCCGCACACCGGTGGCAGTGGGGCTGGTGGGCCGCAGCTATGTACACTGGGCAGCAGTATATGCTGCGGCGACAGAGTGTGGACCCCAGCTCGGGCTGCGTGCATCCGCACATATGCAGTGGTACGGTATGCGCGGCATGAAAGGGCGGGAACTGTTGCCATTCCTGATGTCCATCAGGGATGTTGGACCGCCTGATGTTCTTATTCTGCACCTCAGCGGCAATAATCTCACACGGATCACTGACCTTTCCTTAAACTGTCGAGGTGCAGTGACCTGGCGTTTTATATCATTTATGACTTACTCACGGTCGCTATGGTCTAACATCGTGCCAAGACACCAATTTAGAGGATTCGTGGATCTCCGCAGTTCGGACCATCCCGGCTGTCAGTGGACAGGGCTGTTGCCCGGCTCCTTGCTGAGAATGGCTTGGGGGACAGCCATTAGATATCTGAGGATAGGCTTACAGAAATTTTGACCTGTAGGCAGGATATGGGGTCCACCTGTCGGCTAGAGGTATGTACCTCTTTCTGGATGAGGTGCAAGCAGGCCTGGTGACTGAGCTGATGGTCTGGGGGGGGGGGTGAGTCATCATGGACGCCTCCCCGTGTGGCGGGTAGCACTGGTAAGGTAAAGATTTATGACCCATAGGTATCCGGTAGGTTTGCAATTGACTGGCCAACACGTAGACAGGTACAGGGGAAAGAGGTTTGGCCGGTCAAGGGCGAACCAGGCAAGGGGTGATGTCAGGAGCTTCACAGCCTGCATCACCTTGATATTTAACAGATACACGTCATAGGGTGGGGTCAGTAGATAGTTTATTTACTCCGGTCAACAATTTGTTTGTGTCAACAAACAAATTGATACAAATAGTTACATGTAGCCAATTGCCATTGGCATTTTGGGAGGAACCTTACCAGTGTTACTGCGGCCTGCTTGCCTTAAAGAATTACAATTGGATGATTACACCAATTGAAAGATATATTTCAGACTAGGGCATTATTCAATAAAAGTGGCCCAATGCCTTTATCCATATACCGGTGTCCGAGTCTTTCTTTGGGGGGTGCGCCTGCAAAGCAGGGATGTCCAAACTACAGCCCGTGGACTGGATCCGACCCTAATGCTATTCCATCAGGCCCACGGTACCCTTGCTGCTCCTGGAAGTGGATGGGGGATGCACCCACCAATGTGCATGTGCATTTGGAACCACTCCAGGAAGTGGTTCCAGATGCCCCCGCATATGCACAAATATGTCCATGCCACTTCCAGGAGTGGCATGGATGTGCTTATGCATGTGCAGGGGCATCCTGAACCACTTCTGGCAGTGGCACAGATGTGTTTGTGCATACGGAAATGTGCCCGCACCACTCCTGGAAGTGGTTCTGGATGTCCATGCACAAACACACTGGCTTTCGGGGTATGGTCAGGCCTGCTCATCTGTTCCAGGGGCATGGTCAGGCCCCTGGCACAAAATGTTTGGGTACCACTGATCAAAAGGTTCAGGTACAAATGTATAGGGGGGAAGAAGCATTGCAAGTAATCTGGTGCCAAGATATTTACAAACTTTAAATATTAAATTAGGAATCATGGCAGCTGACAAAAAACCAAGGATAATAAGGTCAATATATGTAGTCCCACTTTTTTTTAATTTTTTTAATTTTTTTATAATTTTACTTTCTAATAAATTTTTTAATTTTATTTCTCGATACACATCCAATAATTAAAAAACATGAGATAACACACAGAACAATATAAGAAAATAAAAGACAAAATACACAATAATATAAATAAGCAGAGAAGGAGAGAAAAGAAAAAAAAAGAAACAGAACAAAATATCACCACGTGCTATATACAATGCTACAGAGACAGAATTTCCCCTTTTATCTATTATCGTCTCAAAAATGCAATGTAATCCGGCACCGGCAGTTGCCCATGACCATTAATCAAGGTATAATCTATCAAACATTTCCAAATTTCCTGAAATTTGCTTTCTTTAATTAACCCTTTTCTTAAATTTAACTCCCAGGTGAGCTTATCATTCAGCGCAGTATTCCACAACTCCTTATACCAATCCTCTATTTTTGGGGTAACATCACATTTCCAATATCGCGCTATACACTGTCTAGCACTGGATAACATAATTGCTAATAATTCCCTTTTTTGTTGCTCTACCACCTCCACATCTGTTAACAAAATTAAAATTACATCCAATTTCATTCTTACATCTAGAATTCTCCCAATTTCATGTTCCACCTTCAACCAGAATGACTTCGTCTCTTTACACCCCCACCACATATGCTCATATGTTCCAATTTCCCCCTTACACCTCCAACAAAATTTTGACTTTGTATTGTCAATTTGGTATAGTCGTACCGGAGTCAAGTACCACTTCCACAATAATTTATAATTGTGCTCTTTTATTCTTACAGACAAAGACCTCATTATTCTCCTTTTCCATTTAGCATTCCACTGCTCGTCTGAAATTATGATATTCAAATCTAGCTCCCATGTTTCTTTTAAAGCTTTCTGATGCTGATCTGAGTCATCTAAAACCTTATATATTTTGCTTACTAACCCCTTAACTTTTACCTGCCCACTTTTTAGACTAAGTACCAACTCTTCAAATTTCGTCCGCTCCCTATCCAAGCTCGTTTCATCTAAATATCTTTTATTCCAACTGTCAATAGACATCAATTGAAGCCAATTCAATTTAAGTTGTCTTCCTATATCTAACTTTCTTTCCTTGTCTCTACATGCTGTTATCCAATCCTTTAATAAAGTTATATTATTCTTATTCAATACTTCTTCTAATCTCCTATCCATTCTCAGTGGGAATGATTTCATATCACTCAGGCCTAATATTGGGGACAACCCTGGTGCCAATTTATTTTTCAATAATGTCCAAGTTTTTAAAAGAGCTTTTAACAATTTATTTGTAACATTAATTTTTGCTTTCCCTTTGCCCAAAAACATTAATATTTCTTCACCCAGTTTCTCTCGCAATTCAATTTTTCCCCAAATCGATTCTTCTTTCACTAAAATTTTACAAATATTCTTCAATTGAAATGCCCAATAATAATTTTTAATATTTGGAATTCCTAACCCGCCCTTTTTTTGTGATGAATACCATAAAAACTTTGGTATCCTGGTCCTTTTTCCACCGTTACAAAAATTATTTAATATAGTTTGAAAAACCTTTAATTCCTTCTCTTTCATATATATTTGCAGGGTATCAAATAAGAAATTTAATTTGGGTAAAAGCTTCATTTTACATAGCGAAACGCGTCCAAACCACGACAAATTTAGCTTCTTATACCGTAAAATCATTTCTTTTAATTCTTTTTCCAATTTATCATAATTTAACCTTTTTAAATCATCGTATTTATTTGAAATGTTTATCCCCAGGTATTTTATATTATCTCTAATTTGTATTTTAAATTTAGCCTTTAAACTTTCTTGTATGTCCAAATCCACATTAAAAAGAATTGCTTCTGACTTATCCCAGTTTACCTTAAGTCCCGTCACCCTTTGAAATTCCTCTAAATGTCCATATATCTTCCCTAGTGCATTCTGTGGATTTTTTATTGTTATTAGGGTGTCATCAGCATATTGGCTAATTTTTATACCCTCAATTCCAATTAATTCCTTATCTTCCCTTATTACATTAGCTAACAATTCCATGGCCATTATAAATAAAGATGCCGACAATGGATCTCCTTGCCTTGTGCCCGATTCCAGTTTAATCTCCCCTGTTAATTCCTCATTTAATTTAACCCTAGCCAAGCCTTGCTGATACAACTGCTCAATTACTCCACAAAATTTTTGTCCGAATCCGTATTTCTTTATAATTTCCTTTATAGTTATCCATTGGATCGAGTCAAAAGCTTTGAATATATCCAGGGAGAAGAAACCCACATGCTCCTCTTGTTCCTGAGCAATAATTGTCAAGTCAACCATCCTTCTCGTCAAATCCGACATATACCGATCCCTCATAAATCCCACTTGATCCTTATTAATGTATTTGCCACTAAAATTATTCAATCTATTAGCTAAAATTGCCGTAAAAATTTTTGCGTCCTGATTCATCAGGGAAATCGGTCTATAGGATTCAATTTTTTCCAGATTTTTCCCTACCTTTGGAATTAAAATTATAATTGTACTATACCACGATTTAGGAACTCTCCCTCCCTCCAAAATATAATTAAAAACCCTTTCCATTTTTGGTAACAACATCTCTTTAAAGTCTTTATAAAACTCCACCGATAAACCATCCTCGCCTGGAGCCTTGCCTATCCTTAACCTTTTTAGGACCTCCTTTATTTCCTTTTGTGTTATCTTTTCATCCATGTAACTCCTATGCTCCAAGCTTAAATTTATTCTTGACCACTTATCTAAATATCGCTCTAATTCATCCTTATTTACGTCCTTCCTCGAATACAATTCCTGATAAAAAGCCTTGACAATTTGAATTTTATCTACTAACTTATTACACCTTCTGCCATACTTATCTATCAGAACTGAAATTCCTCTTTTATCCTTCTTTTCTTCAGCCGCTCTAGCTAATAGCTTAGAATTTTTATTACTGTACTCGAAGTAATCTCTTTTCAAATAAATTAAATTCTTCTTTACCTTTTCAATATCTTTTTCAATAAATTCTCTTTTTAATTTTTGCATTTTATCGAATATGTCCCTATCTCCCGTTCTTGCATGAATATCCTGCAACTTCTTTATTTCGTCCTCTAACTCTTTTTCCTTTTCCTTATTTTGCCTATTATTAATACAAGAGAGCCTAATGCTTTCTCCCCTGAATATTGCCTTCATGGTATCCCATAATATTCCATCATTTACATCCTTTGTATCATTAATTTCCCAGCACTCTTCCCATCTTTTTATTATCGTTTCCTTACTCTTTTGATCTCTATGTAACCTTGTATCATAGCTCCATGTACCCCTTTTTTGTTTGTCATCACTTAGTTTAAATTCTGTAATTATTTTAGCGTGATCAGATTCCTTAATCATACCAATTTCAATATTTTCAACCTTATCTATCATACTTTCTGAAGCCAAAACATAGTCAATTCGTGAATAAGAATTGTGCACGTGCGAAAAAAATGTATATCCCCGTTCTGATCCTCTAATTTTCCTCCAAACATCCTGTAATCCCGTTATTTTTAACCACCTATCCATCACCCTATTAGTACATGTACGCTTAGCCACATTTGTAGTATCCAAACCTGATCTGATCAAATTAAAATCTCCAACCATTATTAACTTGGACACCCTTTCTGATTCTATACTTTGATACACCTTATCTAAAAATTCCTCCTGTTTTTCGTTTGGCGCGTATACATTAACAAAGGTTATATCCTCATTATTAATAAATCCCCTTGTTATTTGAAATCTCCCTTCTGGATCTACAACTGTCTTTACTTTTGTAAATCCTAACTTTTTTGATATTAATATGGCAACCCCTCTTGCCTTAGACGTACCCAATGCCTTCTCATAATATTCTATCCCCTTTATATACAATTTATTTACATCCTCACTTTTTTGAATGCGTTTCTTGTAAGCATATCACATCTGGCCTATCTTTCCTAATTACCGCTTCCAGACGTTTCCTCTTAATAATACTGCCCGTGCCTTTCACATTCCATGATAACACCCTAATCGATTTCATAATTCTTTTTTATTTTTCGCTTGCAACAATTCCATCTCCTACAAGCATGTGCTAATCCAACCCACAAAACATAAGCAAACAGCTGAACACAAAACATAAAACAATAAATCATCACCCTCCCCGCCATTTCGAAATGAAAAAGAAAAACACCCCTGCCAAACAAGGGGGAGGGGGGAGGGGAGACAACACTCACAAACCAAACCACCACTTCTCCTGCCTAATTACCCATTCTAAATACTATTTAATTTTTCATGCCACCATTTCCACATGAGGATTCTATCATCGCTTTATATTGTGCCTTACAGTTACTTCAATTGCAATTTTTACACCGTTATATCATTCCACACTACCTAGTTCATCCTGGCTAGACAACGCAACCCTCATATCCTTCATCCGCTCTTCCTCTTCCCTGTCATATGTTGTGTAAACCCCTGCTATTATCAGCTCCTCTTTAAGATCTTCCCATTCCTTGGAGTTTCGGTCGAGTATCTTTGCCTCTGCAAGTATGTCTAAGACATATGACCCATCCCTCAACACGTATGATTTTCCAGATACTATGAATTTTAGCTTTTTTAAGGCAAGCCAAAAATAAACAATTCCTTTTTCCCTCAACTTCCTGGTTACTGGTTTGATTAGTGTTCTCCATGTTCTCTCGCCAATAGAAATATCATTATAGATCTCTATACTATTCCCTTCCATTTTCAATATACTTGACCCAGATTTCCTGATATGTCGCATTAACATCACCTTCAAACCTTCACTAGCAAACCTCAATAGCACATTTCTGTCTGCTGTATTATGTTTCTTAGACCCTAATCTATGCACACTTAATACATCCTCAACCTCAAACTTCCTATCCATACCTAAATCACTTAACCAACTCATTATTCTGGCCTTCAGCTGATCAGGGCGGGCCTCAGAAACATGCCTAATTATAATATTTCTTTTTCTAGATTGGTCTTCAAGTAACTCCAGTCTCACTTCATGATCATCCACTTTTACTTCTCTCCCTTTAGCTTTTTCCTGCACCTCTTGGACATGTCTCTTTACATTTTCAACCTCCTTTGAAATTGAACCCATTCCTTCTTTTACATCATTCACCTCTTCCATTATCTTGGCAATTTCAACTTTAGCTGATTCCATCAAACCTGTCACCACTGACAGCATTTTTTGCTGAAAAGCCTCAAAACTCTCTTGCTGCAGTTTAATAAATTCTTGATTATCCCTCGCTCGCTGCTCTTCTAAATTTTGGAACTTGGTCTGAAGATACTTCTCAAGACTATCTAATCTCATTTCAATAGAGCCTCTACATTCATTCACATCAGGGCTATCCCCTTCCACACTTTCCTCTACATCTCCTTCTATTACTTTCTTTTTTATAGCTCCCCGAGCATTGGCCTCTTTAAATTCAATTTGCTGATCTTCTTGATTTATATCTAACTGTTGTAATTGCTGTTTCTCTTGTACTTTCTTCTTTGCTGCCATGCTTGCTCTAAGCCTATCCTGCTCCTCAGCTTCCAAAATTTCGTCCTTTAAGGACTTCCTTCGTTCCTCACCACCTGCTCTTACTAATCTACCTGTTCTTAGCCAAATTGGATCTATTTCTATCTCTTCTCTCTGCTGCTTTCTTTTTTCTTTTCGACTCATTCACTCTATTCTAAAATAGTCCTAACCAGGTCTACACAACTTTATCCACACTTTTAGCCAATACCCTATACAATTATCACCTTATGCCCCAATACATAAACAACCATAGTTTACAATCCCTTTTACAATTAACTTCAACCACTATGGACTTTCAAGTTAATCCAGCTCATTATTCTACACAAGGCATGTATACAAAACACAGATCTTGAAGAAAGAAAAAAAAATTGTTCCTATAGTCCAACCAGTTGAGCAGTACACAGCTGCACTTGATGATAAAGCAACTCCAGGGCTAGCCTTGATTTTATCACTGTCCTTGGCACAGCAGCTGTGAAAACTAATTTTCTTTTTTCCTTCACTTTCTCTCTTCTTTCTGCCGCAGTCAAAATCACAGTCACAAATTGCCCTCCACCACCTAAGCACCAGCTCTATTTTGCACCCCCACAATGGTCCAATGATCAGGGCTCATGGAAGGACCCTGCCCGACAGTCAATCAAACAGAATATCCTCTGCCCTTCCAGCACACCACTTGTAAAACAAGTTCAACACAATCCAAGTCCAAGTTCCAAGGATAGAAGAAATAACAGCTCCTTAAAGACTTCCACACTTTCAGCCAACGTTCAGTAGTATTTTCAGGGGACGCACATCCAACCAATGCACTGGTCAACACGTGCTACCCAGACTCCTGCTCCGGATTAGGGCCCTTTGGGATCAATTGGGACTCACTTCCGCACCCCCCAATTGACTCCCCTCAGACCCCTATCCCCACAGAGTAACGACTCCTTCTCCGCCCGACACAACCGACACAACCAGAGCACTCTCCTGACCACTTTGTGTTCCAGCGTCCCCAAACTCCAAGCGGCGCTGAGACTTCAGCCGCCCACAAAAGCGCTTCTCCTTGCCGAGACCTCCCTCCTAAACTCCGTCCTCTGTTCTTCGGCAGCGCCACTCCAGCCGAGACCAAAATCGTTATTTCCTTCCACCCTGGAACTCTGCACGCGAGATCGTGCTCGACTCTCCTCCTCTCTCCTCTGCTCCACTCCGCCACTCGAGTCTCCTCCAAGCACTGCCGAACCCCAGATTTTGCCAAAATTCACTTCTCTCGAACACAGCTATTGCCAGCTCCCAAGGAAGCGCTTCTCTTTGCTGTCACCTCTGCTCATAAACTCCATTCTCCAACAGCACCACTAACTCGGCTCTCGGCACTTGAGAAACAGCTGCAACAGTTTTACTCTTTTCCGTTGTCCTCCAGGCTCCAAATACCTCCAAATACCTCCAATTACAATCTATCAACTTCACATTCCTTCCAGAAACATTTTCCTTCAAAAACGTAACAGTTTAGCATTATATATCCACATTTGTGGCTCCCCTTTCCAGGCAGTGGTGTGAAAAACGATGTGCTCAGTCTGCCATGATGCTCCTCCCCCACTTAAGAACTCACCTGTTCTGGACCAACTGTAGTTTTGAAGCCAGTTTTAAAGGCATGCACAACAAATTTGCAGTGGCAGAAATGGAATATTCACAGTACATGGTTAATTGTATCTAAGCTATCTCCATACAGTCAAGGGCAGCATACTAATGCTGTGATTAACTAAATCAATATCAAGCATACAGAGTTGGAGGGTGTTGAGTTTTAAGTCCCTGGCATTATCATGGAGTCCTTTAAGCATTTTTATTGCTTTAAACACAAGGACTGTTTCAAGAATTCAAAGCCTTGTTAAGTCATCCTGTTAAGTCACAGACCAACTAAATAGAGAGGTTGGCATACATCTTGACTCGGGAAAAATCTCCCCAGGTTTGCCTGTGTACATGTAGATTAGGATTGACATTTAGATACTGTTTTCTTAATATCAATTTAGCATAAACCAAAATAGCACACTAATCATGCTTGTATTAAAACCCAAATTGCCAATCTCTTCAATTCAGTTTGAGCATTGATACTTCCCCATACCTATCGGTGCCTAAAAGGAGGAATCAGTTCCACTCCCTCAAAGATTAATTTTCACAGTCTATGGAAAGGGCAGGCAAGAAGTTGGATTTTCAAATATAGCAAGATCTAAACAACAGCGATATAAAAATTACTGGGCCTTTTCAGTACTTCAGAGATCAGTAGCATTGTCTTGTGGAAGATAAATGCTTTGTCATTCATAAATTGAGTAAGAGGTGGCAGCAGTAAGTGTGAAGTTTGCAGAGAAGTATATCTCTTGACACAGTTCAGGGGCTCACATTTTGCTGGGAGCCATCCTCTTTCTGTATCCATTGTGGCATGCTGCTTTTTATTAAGTCAGTAGGGTCAATTTTCCTGAAGAAAGTTAGCCACTTTGGCACACACCACTGGCTGGGATAAAGATAGACAAGATAGCCAAGCTGTCCTCTGTTCCCAACTGCAGCTGCAGATCCATTTGAGAAGTGACATTAAGGTATGCAAAATTTAACATGAAATGTTATCTTTATGCAGGTTTTTGCTTGAAATTCAGTGGCCTACATTTAATTAGGTTTATTTAGTTGTTTGTTAAACTGTGTATTGGCCTTGGACAAATCCCAAACTCCAGGTCAAGCTGGAGGCATTTCTGTTATTCAAATCATGGCCTCAACCAAAGTGGACTGTCCTGATCTGGCTTCAGTGAGAACTGGGGCGTAACTGGTTCACTGTGTAATCTTTCTGCTAGTCAGAAAGTTAAACATTTAAAACAGGGACAGTTAGGAAAATGAAAAAAAACTAAAGGGGCAGAGCAATACAGAGCGTTGGGCTTCATTCTCAGCATAAAAAAGATGCTGCAATGGTATAAAGAAAGGTATGGGGAGTGGGATATTGATCTTCTGTGGCTGTTATGTATGATAACTGATGTATTAATTGTCAAGCAATTCAAACCACCAAGCTCCCGCGCTCAAAGCTGTCAAATAGCGTCCCTGTTTGACAGCCACGAAATCTCGTTGAATAGCGTAGTCTTGCAAGATTCGGGAGGAGCACAATTGGAAGCGCGGTGCCAAAATGGCCGCCACGCTCTTTGCGCCCCCCCCCCCACCGGACGAAACCATCCGGGTAGTTAGGGGCATGGCCAGCACCCTAATAAAAGGGCTGGCCACGAGGCAGCCGTGCTGCCATTTTGGCGAACCGACGGAGCGGAGAAGTTTTTCCTCCTTACCTCCGTCGCTCGTGTCCTCTTGGGGGAAGCCTTTTCAGGCAGCTTTCTCTTGTTTTAGGCTTCCTAGCTACCTTAGCCATGCCCTCGAAGAAGAAGGCAGCCGCGAACGTGGCTCGATCGGCGCGGAGGCGTCAGCCGGGTCGGAGGACCGCGACTGTGCCCGTTCCGCAGCCACATTTAGCAGACCCCACCGGGAACGGGGGATGGGATCGGTAGCTCCTTGGCCTGATGCGCGGAGCATACCCGCTGCCCCGGACGGGGCCTCGGCCCTTGGCCCGCAAACAACGACCACGGCCCCTGCCATGGTCCGTGCGGCGGGGCCATCTTGCCCGGGTGCGCAGTTCCCTATGGGGGGTGCAAGCCACGGAGGGTGGTTGGGTTCCCTGCCTTTACAGGGCGTTCCTACGGCTCCCCAGGGGTTGAGCGTGGGCTCTTGGCCTTATCTGGCCCCTGGGGCTCAGGGACCTGATCAGGTACCCGTGAATTATGGGCCGGTTGCCCAATTGCCCCCTGTCGGGGCCGGGGCCTATGTCGACGTGGAGGCCCTCCTGGCCCGGGTGGCGGCCCTTGAAGCGTCCTTGGCAAGGACCAACCAAACAGGGGTATCTCTAGGTTTTCAGGTGCCCCCTTTGGCCGCCGAACAGCGGCCGGCGATGGGTCGGGTCGAGCCGCCTGAGGCGCGCGGGCCGGTGGTGGCCACTGCCTCGCAGCTCCCCACCCCAGGTGCAGCAGTCTGGTGCTGGTCTGGCTCCGTCGACGAGCTCAGCTTCGGTCGTGAGCTCCGACGCCCCCAGCGGGCCGGAACCCCCGGTGGGGGCGGCCCGCGGGGGTGCAGCGGGTGAGTATGCAGTACAAGCTAATGCACCCACACAACTGACTTCGTTGGGGGGGGCTGTTCGATGGCCTTGGCCTCGCTCGGGTGGCACGGCGGCCCAATGGCCCCCGGCCCACCCAGCGACTTTGCCCGTGACACAGGGCCTGGGTCGGGGTGGTGCCCCCAATGTGCTGGGAAATGTGTTGGGGATCCCCGGGCTGGCTCAGGCTCATTTTCCTTTGCCCGTAGTTCCCTCAGTGCCGGTGTCGGCTTTGCCAACAGCAGGGTATTCCTTGCCCTTGGGGGACCATTTGGCCCAGTCTACCAAGGAAAAGATTTGGAGGGGCGAGTAGGTAGATATCTTCTCCCTTCTAAATAGGGAGCCGACCAAGGAAGAGAGGGAAGGGCTGGACGAGAAGGATAAGGAGCAGGCACGTCGTCGTAAGCCGCCACGCACGTGGACAAATTGGTGGCCAGCGTACCTGATTTACATGGCCGTTTACCTCAGGGCTAGGCCGGATTTGGCTATCCCTATGGTCCAACATCTGGACAATAATTACCGGGCTATGGTTGACTTCCCGGGTCCGTCATGGCTGGCTTACGACGAAGAATCCCGCATGAGGATTCCGCTGCACCCAGAGATGAGGTGGGATGAGCCCTGCCAGAAGCTGTGGCTTCTGTATATGACCCCCACGCGCCCGGCGCCTGGGGAGAGATACCATTGTGGACATGCGGTCCAACGAGCGGCCCCGGTACAGGCACCCCGCCAAGTGGCGGGGCAGGGGGTTCCAGCCCGCCTGCTGTGCTGGACCTTCTCGTCCATTGGTTCTTGCAACAGGAAAAATTGCAAGTACAAGCATGAGTGCCCCTCTTGTTCTGGCCCCCATGCTGCCTCCGCCTGTCCCAAGCCGGGAGGATACGGGGGCAGGGGTAGGGGCGGACAAGGGGCAGGCAAGACTGCCATGGAGGGAGCGGGTTCACCAAAAGGCCCCCTCCCCAATTAATGTCGACATGCTGGAGCGTTGGCTCGCATTGTACCCGAGGAGAGCAGACGCTGTGTACCTCCTTCGGGGTTTTCAACTGGGTTTTCATATTCCTTTCACGGGGGATAGGTCACCGCAAGATACACCTAATCTTTTGTCACTTAGGGGAAGGGAGGAGGTGGCTGCTGCCAGCATTAATAAGGAGATTGCTGCGGGCAGGGTCGCCGGCCCTTTCCCTGCACCCCCGTTCCCCAACCTTAAAGTGTCTCCACTAGGACTAGTGCCCAAGAAGTCCCCGGGCGAGTTCCGCCTGATTCACCATTTGTCCTACCCAGCCGGCCACTCGGTCAATGATGCTATCCCTGATGACCTTTGTTCTGTCAGGTATACATCCTTTGACCAGGCATTGTGCATGGTGCGCTCATGTGGCCCGGGTGCACTGTTGGCTAAGTGTGACATTATGTCGGCGTTTCGCCTCTTGCCCGTGCACCCGGGTGACTTCGAGTTGCTGGGTTTTCAATTCCGGGGTGAATATTATTTTGACAAAGCCATGCCATTCGGCTGTTCCATATCCTGCTCGGCTTTCGAGCGTTTCAGTACCTTCCTGCAGTGGGCATTTGTCCGTAGGTCAGGGTCTCGGTCTGTAGCCCATTACCTGGATGACTTTTTATTCGGGGGTGAACGGGGCTGGGACACGTGCACACGTCTCCTCAACACATTTCAGACGCTAATGGAGGAACTCGGTGTCCCTTTAGCGCCCGAAAAGACCGAAGGCCCGTCTAATAAGTTACTACTCCTGGGGGTGGAAATTGACACGGTAGCGCAGGCGTCTAGGTTGCCCGCAGACAAGGTGTCAAGGATAGTGGCCCTTATCTCGGACTTGCTGGCTAAGCGCAAGGCATCCCTTCGGGAACTGCAGGTGCTACATGGACATCTCAATTTCGCTTGCAGGGTGGTCGCACCTGGCAGAGCATTTGCTCGGCGCTTGTGCGACGCCATGGCAGGCTTATCCAGGCCCCATCATAGGGCGAGATTGACACGGGGCATCAGGGCAGATCTGCACGTATGGCTCCAGTTCCTGAGGGAGTTCAATGGGGTCTCATTTTGGAGGTCTGACCTTCTGGCTTCGCCCCAATTTCACATTCAGTCTGATGCCTCGGGATCCCTTGCTTGTGGGATGTACTTCAATGGGAAGTGGGCATGTGGTGGATGGCCACCAGCCTGGTCAGGCACGGGTCGCCTGAGGGATCTCACATATTTGGAATTTTTTCCCATACTGGGGGCCTTGATGCTATGGGGTGAGGAGTGGGCCAACTCTGTGGTGCATTTCTGGTGTGACAATGCGGCTGTTGTCCACATTGTCAACTCACAGACCTCTAAATCTCCCAGGGTCATGGATCTTGTGCACCTTTTTGTATTGTGCAGCCTGCGCCTCAATGTACTGTTCAGAGACAGGCATGTCCCGGGGGTGAATAATGATATTGCTGACGCTTTGTCCCGCCTGCAGATCTCCCGGTTCCGTGCCTTGGCTCCGGATGCGGAGGAATTTCCCTCGCCACTACCGCAGGAGATATGGACCATTGGCAAGGAGAGGTGAACCGGGCGATAGGCATGTCACTGGCGCCACGCACGCGTAAGACGTATCACCACGCGTTGGTTTCATTTCGGACCTTTTGTTCCCAATCTCGCCTGCCAGATACCTGGCCGATCCCAGTGGCCCACATCCTCCGTTTCATGGTTTACCTGCATGCCCAGGGCCTGGCACCCCGCACCATAGCATCTAGGCTATCAGCGCTGGCTTTTATGGCCAAGGTGGGAGGTCACGCGGACAGTACCGCTGATTTCCGTGTGAGACATGTTTTGGAGGGGTGGGTGCGGGTACGTGGGCGTTGCCTGGACGACCGTCACCCAATTTCCCCTGGGGTACTTACCCAACTGGCACGAGGCTGGCATGACCTATGTTTCGATAGGTATGAGGCAGCCCTGTTTCGTGCGGCTACTACAGTGGCCTTTTTTGGAGCGCTCCGCATCAGCGAGCTTGTGATGCTGTCTAAGGCGGATGCAAGTCGTAGGGCACTGGAACTCGAAGATGTCTATGTTGCAATGATTGGGCTCAGTTGAGGATACGCTCCTCTAAAACAGATCAGCATGGCGTAGGCAGTTGAGTAATACTGCTACGATGTTCCTTGGAAGACATCTGTCCGGTTGGTGCCCTACAGGAGTTTCTTGCACTGTGTGGCACGCACCATGCCCCATTTTTCTGTCACCAGGGTGGGTCTCCCCTCACTCAGCCATTCCTGCAGGATGGGTGCGGTTTCTACTGCGGCTACTTTTGGGTACTCTGGGGCTGAAATACGCCGCATGGGAAGGTGGGGATCACATTGTATTCAGTTTTGTGTTCACCCTCTTCAACCGTGAGTGCCAGTTTAGTCACTGCAATGTTTCTCACCCCCCTTTTTTTCCTTGACAGACCCTGGGTGTCGTTTTACACCGGTGACAGTAGGGCTGGTGGGCCGTTGCCACGTGCACAGGGCAGCGCGTTACGCTGCACAGGGCAGCGCATTACGCTGCGGCGACAGAGTGGGACCCCGACTGGGACTGGGTGCATCCGCACATCTCAGGTGGTGTGGTAAGCGCGGCATGTTATGGCGGGAACTGTTGCCATTCCTTTTCTACATCAGGGATGCTGACTCGCCTGATGTCCTGGTTATTCACCTTGGGGGCAATGGTTTCGGACAGGTCACTGGCCTATCGCGGAAGCTTGCGATTTGCAGTCACCTGGCCTACTCACATTATGTGTGGCCTGCCACACCCCTCATTTGGTCGGACATGATACCGCAGTACGCTTACAGGGGAGCGTTTGGCCTCCAGGCGCTTGACCGGGCTCGTCGCTCCAGGGCTATTGCCCGGTTCCTTTTTGATATGGGTTGGGGACGCGTCATTCGCCTCCCCATCATCAGTCTGCAAAATTATGAACTTTATTCAGGGGAGGGGGCCCATCTGTCGCAAGGAGGTATGGACCTCCTGCTGAGTGATTGGCAAGCAGGCCTGTCGACCGAGCTGACGGTCTTGGGGGGGCGTCGAGCCTTTATTGAAGCCTCTCCGGGTGGCGGGTAGCACTGGTAAGGTAAACATTTATGACCCACAGGTATCCGGCAGATTCGCAATTGACTGGACAACACTAGATAGGCATAAGTTGTTAAACGTTGTCCGGTCAACGACGAACCAGGCGAGGGGGTGATGGTTACCACTAGACAGCTGGAATCACCCCCTGATTTTACGGATACACGTCAGAGGGTGGGGTCATTAGTTAGATATTGACTACGGTCAACAATTTGTTTGTTGTCAACAAACAAAGTGATACAAATAGATACGTTGTAACAATTGCCGTTGGCAATTTTGGGTGGTACCTTACCAGTGTTACTTCGGCCTGCTTGCCTTAAGAATTATGATTGGTCGTTTTACCAATAGAAATTTATAATTCGGACTAGGGCTTGAATCAATAAATGTGGCCCATGCCGTTATCCACTTTCATTTGTGTCTGAGTCCATCATTGGGGGGGTGCGCCTGCAATGGAAGCGCGGCGCCAAAATGGCCACCGCGCTCTTTGCGCCCCCCCCCACCAGACGAAACCATCCGGGTAGTTAGGGGCGTGGCCAGCACCCTAATAAAAGGGCTGGCCACGAGGCAGCCGTGCTGCCATTTTGGCGAACCGACGGAGCGGAGAAGTTTTTCCCCTCCACCCCCTCCCTAGTTAACAGTGTGATTTCTTGGTCGCTTCGGGGCCGGGTGGGAATTTTTGGCTGGGACTCGCTATTGGCCCTTGAGTCCTGGCTTTTTCGCCCATCCCACACTGTTGCTATGGTTTGATAGAGGGGTTGTTCTGTGCTACCGTTGACTTTGGTCACATTGGCGGGTAGCACTGGTAAGGTAAACATTTATGACCCACAGGTATCCGGCAGGTTCGCAATTGACTGGACAACACTAGATAGGCATAAGTTGTTAAACGTTGTCCGGTCAACGACGAACCAGGCGAGGGGGTGATGGTTACCACTAGACAGCTGGAATCACCCCCTGATTTTACGGATACACGTCAGAGGGTGGGGTCATTAGTTAGATATTGACTACGGTCAACAATTTGTTTGTTGTCAACAAACAAAGTGATACAAATAGATACGTTGTAACAATTGCCGTTGGCAATTTTGGGTGGTACCTTACCAGTGTTACTTCGGCCTGCTTGCCTTAAGAATTATGATTGGTCGTTTTACCAATAGAAATTTATAATTCGGACTAGGGCTTGAATCAATAAATGTGGCCCATGCCGTTATCCACTTTCATTTGTGTCTGAGTCCATCATTGGGGGTGGTGCGCCTGCAATTGAAATCTGACAGGCATGCAATGTATCTCCTTTGTGCAAATGAAGGGATTAAGAAGTGTACATAGGTTGATTGACCAATCAGATTGTTCTTTGTTGTAACTGTATCTTTCTGTATTGTATAAAAGTCCGTGTTTTGCCCCATCCAAGTTGTGTTCAGACCCTCCAAATAAAGAGCTGTATTTCACTTTCAATGCTTGTCATCATAATTTCCTGAACACCAAATTGGCGACAAAGGTGGGATGGTGTCCCCACAAGGAAGGCGCATCGGCCCTTTCAACCCGGCCCATCCAGACAAGTGGGCGATCTACGAGTGCTGGTTCCACCAGGCCATGGCATCCCAAAAGATCACTGATGAGGACCAGAAGTCCTCCTGCTTCTTAGCCCAGTGTGTATACGAGACGCTAGAGCTGGCCATCCACCTTGTTCTTCCTTGGGACGTGGATGAGGTGCCGCTCGCCGAAATCCTGGCAGCACTGCGGAAGCACCTGCAACCTGAGGTTTTGATCATCCCGGCCAGGGTGGCCTTTCACCGAAGGGAGCAGTGCACCTGGAGAGTCCATCGTCGAATATGCTGTCGTGCTTCACCTTGCTGTTGCCCCTTGCAAGTGGGACAACATCAAAGAAGCACTCCGTGACCATCTGCTGGCCAGTATGAAAGACGGAGATGCCCAACATTGCCTCATGACCAGGAAGACGCTGACCTTCAAGTCCGTGCTGGATGAGGCACTAGCGTCTGAGGCTGCACGGTCCAGAGTGAAGCTGTTTTGGCATCGCCACCCCACTGTCAGTGCCACTGAATCAGCTGTTCAAGCCCACCGCTGCTCGTCGTCATCATCATCATCATCTCCTGGTTCCACATCATCATCTGGGTCCAGTGACAAAGAGAGCGAGGTCCGAGTGGTTCACCAAAGGCACCGGGAGCACCACAATGATTGGGAGAAGAAACCCCTCCAGAAATGCGATGGCTGCGGGGCCCAGCATGACCGCAAAAACTGCCCGTTCTGTACCACAGAATGCCACAACTGTGGATGGAAGGGACACATAGCCAAGGTATGCCATCAGCGAAAGCGGAGACCTCCAATGCCGGAAGCCAAGTGTGGTCATCGCTGTGAATTGTCCATCACCAAGGTGTCCTCCAAGCTAGACCCGAGCCAGGTGGGCAACGTCAGCAATCAGTTCTACACCAACTTGAGTCTACAGGACGTCCCCTTCAGAATGGAAGTGGATTCAGGTATTATATTTTCAATAATTCCACAGCGGGAGTTCCTGAGGATTCCCCCGGCCACTTGCCCCAAGCTTAAATCCCTTAAGACTTCCCTCCGGGATGTGCAGGGTTGCCAGATTCTGGTCCTAGGCGTGGGTGACTTTTTGGTCCGTTTCAAGAACATATGCACCACTTTGCCCTTAGTTGTGGTCAAACAGGGCACTAATAATCTGATTGGGATCCAGTGGTTCAAGGCCCTGGGGATCCAGCTATCTGGCATCCATGCGATAAACTCTGACCCAATCCGGGACGTTTGTGCTGCACATCCTGAGATATTCAAAAAGGGTTTAGGTTTGTACAAAGGGCTCCCTGTTGACTTTGAACTCAACCCTGCCATCCAGCCCATCCGTATGAAGCCACGCCAGGTACCCTTTGCCCTCAAAGAGAAAATAGAAGCCGAGTTGGACAAACTGGTTGGGCAGGGCATCCTGGTGCCAGTTGACTCCACTGAATGGGAGACATCAATTGTGACAGCACTGAAAAGCAACGGGGAGTTCAGGATATGTGCAGACTATAAATGCACAATAAATAAAGCCATTCGCCCAAACGCATATCCTGTGCTAGTGGTAAGCCACCTTCTTGCCTCCTTGCACGGAGGAAACTGCTTTGCAAAACTTGACCTTGCCCAGGCTTACCAACAGCTAACTGTGACTCCTGCTGCTGCTGTAGCACAGACTATTGTTACACATAAGGGGGCATTTAAGGTGACCAGACTACAATTTGGGGTGAATGCAGCCTCTGGGATATTTCATTCTCTTGTCAAACATATTCTTAAGGGGTTGCCAGGTGTCCTGCCATACTTCAACGATGTCCTGATCACCGCTAAGGACACCGTTGAACTAGTGGCCAGGCTCAATAGAGTACTGTCATGTTTCAAATGAGCAGATCTGCATCTTCGAAAAACAAGTGTGTGTTTTTGGCAAGGGAGGTAGATATTCCTGAGATACAGGATTACCCCCCAAGGTATTATGCCCTCAGACTCCAAGGTGATGGCCATGCAGAATGCACCCAGGCCTACGTGTAAAGCTGAATTACAATCATTTTTGGGACTGTTAAACTTCTATCATGCTTTTCTTCATTGCAAAGCCTCAGTTGCCGAACCATTGCACCGGCTCCTTAAAAAAGACACTGTTTGACACTGGGGCCATTGCCAGAAGAAAGCATTCCAAGAAAAAAAATTGCTGTCTTCTGATGCAGTGTTAACACATTTCGATCCCACCAAATGGGTCATTCTGGTGTGTGATGCATCCCTTGTGGGAGTCTGTGTTGTGCTATGTGTTGAATGACGGGAGAGAAGCCCCCATAGCATTTTATTCCCGTTCCCTTTCAAAACCTGAAAAGAATTATGCACAGGTGCAGGCAATCATGGCAGGCACCAAGAAATTTCACGATTACCTCTATGGGAGGCCCTTTACCATCGTGACTGACCACAAGCCCCTCCTTGGCATCTTTGTAAATGGGAAGCCCATGCCGCAAATCCTATTCCCATGGATGTTGCCCTGGGCAATCTTTTTAAATGCATACGATTTCACCCTAATACACAGACCCGGCAATGTGCCCTGTCACATTCTCCACTGCCTGGGGTCAAGGAACCAGATTGTGAGATCGAGAATGATCACCAGGTCCTCATGATTGAGGCCTTCGACTCACCTCCAGTCATCCCTTCTGACATAGCTAAAGCTACGGCCAAAGATGTGGTATTATCTAAAGTCATTTCTTGGGTGCAGAAAGGCTGGCCTGTCTCTCCACCAGCCGAGGAATTCAAAACATTCCACCGCAAATGCTTAGAATTGTCTGTGGAACGGGGTTGCTTTCTGTGGGGCCAGCGGGTGGTCATTCCTGTCACCCTCCACCAAAAGGTTTTAAATCTACTTCACACAAGTCACCAGGGAATTGTACGTTCAAAAGCCCTCATCTCTAGTTACTTTTGGTGGCCCCAACTGGACCGGGACATAGAACATAGAACAGATGGTCGGCACTTGTGCCACCTGCCAATGTTTTTGCCCAGAGCAATCCCACCTTCCCTCCCAGGAATGGGACTCTGCCAGGGGCCTGTGGTCCAGGATACACATAGATTTTGGGGGACCATTTTTTGTTGTTTGTGGATTCATTTTCCAAGTGGCTGCAAGTAATCCGAGTGTCCAACACCACTTCATCCATGACAATAATGCACTTACGGAGACTGTTCGCTATGTTTGGACTCCCAGATGTTCTGGTGTCCGACAACGCGTCCATGTTCACGTCTGCAGAATTCTAATCCTTCATGGAAAGGAATGCTATTCAGCACATCACTGCCGCCCCATTCCACCCTGCCGCCAATGGCCAGGTTGAGTGGCAGGTGCGCACAACCAAGGATGTGCTTCAGCGGATGGGTGAAGGGGATTTGGAGCTCCAATTATGTCAGTTCCTCTTTACTTATAGGCTCACCCCCTTGCCTCAGGGCTATCCCCTGCAGAATTGCTCCAGTGAAGGAAACTAGCATCCTTGCTGGACAGGTTGGATCCCTCTAGGGTGGAGGACAAGGGTACAAATATATCAATCCAACACCTGAAGGTTTTCTCGCCCGGGGACCCTGTCCATTGCCACAATTATACAGCCAGTGGTCCTACATAATCAAAACAGCCACTGGTCTGATCTGGAGGAGGAACGTGGACCAGTTGAGACTCCGAATACTGGATCCACAGGACAAATACAAATATTCAACATTAGGGTTGGCCCCCACCCGTTTAAACCATGGGGCAGAGGTAATAGTCAGCAACCAGCTAACATAGACCCAGAAGTGTGTTCTAGGGATCATTTTGATTTTGGGAACCAGGGAGAATTTGTGGAATGCTCCCCTACTAAGGCTCCCCTACTAAGGCCCCACACTGTCTTATCCTAATATGCTGGATTCTCCTGTTAATAATGACCACTATTTTTTTGGAGTCGCCCTCCACTCTTAGCAAACACAGGAGGGATCCTCAGTTGTTGTTTTCATCCCCAGCATTAGACTTTAGTTTTGAGCGATCCCCTGCTCCTTCAAATGACAAATGGGGCTATGATGTGGGTTTTCAGTCCTCTCCCTCTAGTTCTCTCCCTCACTCCTGCTGGATTTCCCATCCTATGAGCCTCTGAGCTGGCTCAACCAAGTGTCCAACCCAAAAGGGAAACTAGACCGCCATCCTGGTTAAAAGACTTTATCTATACCTAGGGGGGAGGAATGTTATGTATGATGACTGATGTATTAATTGTCAAGCAATTCAAACCGCCAAGCTCCCGCGCTCAAAGCTGTCAAATAGCGTCCCTGTTTGACAGCCACAAAATCTCTTTGAATAGCATAGTCTTGCGAGATTTCGGGAGGCGCACAATGTGAAATCTGACAGGTGCGCAATGTATTTCCTTCATGCAAATGAAGGGATTAAGAAGTGTACATAGGTTGATTGACCAATCAGCATTGTTCTTTGTTGTAACTGTATCTTTCTGTATTGTATAAAAGTCAGTGTTTTGCCCCATTCAAGTTGTGTTCAGACCCTCCAAATAAAGAGCTGTATTTCACTTTCAATGCTTGTCATCATAATTTCCTGAACACCAAAGCGACTGACAGCTTCACTCCCCGGTTAGGATAAAGGAACTCTTCTGCACTCCAAAATCAGTGAAAGTTTGGGAAAGGACTCTCCATAGTTCCCTGGGCAGATATATGTGTTGCCCAGGATTATGGGCTTTGCAGAAGATGATTATAATTGCAAGGAGTTAAGGTGATATTAGCCATTTTCCTCCTCTACAGTTCTGAGGTGGTTAAAATCATATGTGTATTATATTAAAATAAGTAATGAGATGGCTAGATGGTATTGTAGATGCAATTGGCACAGATCTGGGTGAGTTGAGGAGGATGGTGGAGGACAGGGGTGCCTGGAGGGCAATGGTCCATGGGGTTGCAAAAGGTCGGAATCAACTGTGCGACTGAACAACAACAAAATGTAATAAGAGCCTTAAACACCATATTTTGGAGCTCTTTTGACCACCAGAAGCCTCCCTTGCTACCTTAACCTGAGCTGGAGAAGGGACAGAGGGAACCCATACTGATTGGTAAATATGCAAGCCTTTTCGCATTTATATTTCTTGTATTTATATTTCTATTTCTGTCTCTGAATATGCTTTGTTTGTCTGAATAAAACTTTGTTTCTTACACATTGAGTGTTTCATTGTCTCTGTGTTCCTAAAAAGAACCTAAAGCCCATCAGACCTTCCAGTCTGAGTTGGCAATACAATATATTGTTTAAAAGACACATCACTCTTCATTTTGAATAAGTAAAGTTAAGATACAAGTGTCAGATATTATTATTAAATAGAACTGTGTGGTAACATTTATTTCTCAAAAGTGAATTATTTGCCCTAAAATGAGGCTTTAAGGCAGAGCAGCCAGTCAGCCAAGGTTGACTGAGGTAAATAATGTATAGATGTACCAGGGAGGAGGCACATCTGCTCCAAGCACTTTAGGCAAAAGTTATCCTGAAGTAGATTTTGGATATTGAAGGAGAGGGTGAGTTACCAGAGGGTATAAAAAGGAATTTCTCATGGCTGCAACTCAGCTTCCTGGTCTTTTTGGCCAGAATGCCTGAAGCCACAATGACACCATACAGTCCAAAACCGCTAAAAAAATGGACGTTATCCAAGGTATTTGGTATAGAAATCTCGGACAAAGTCCATTTTTTGGACATTATCCAATGCATCACCCAGTTGATTCAGATAAAGTCCAAACTTGTGGAATGGAGTTTGGACTTTATTCGAGGTTCTACTGTACAGTATATGCAAACAAAGCTGTCACTCATTGAAAGTGGAAAAACCAGGTGATGCATGTGGATGGACGAAGCAAGGCCTAAATCTTAATTTTTACTGGATAGCCAACTCTTCTTAACTATCCATCAGGCAACTTCAGGTTCAGATCCCAAGGGATCCTGATGAATATACACATTAGAGCAGTGATGGCTAACCTTGGCACTCCTGGTGTTCCTTGACTTCAATTCCCAGAAGCCCTGATCAACAGGAATGCTGGCTTGGGCTTCTGGTAATCAAAGTCCAGAACACCTGGCTCTGAGGAAGTTGTTGAACTATAGTGCCCATCAGTCCTCAGCATCATAGTCAATAGTGGAGCCTTACATGAAGGGCAGTCCAACAAAATATGGGAGCTTACACATTCTCCAGTTCTCATGTATACAAGTCATATGGACTGAGCCTGTGGAAATTTAATCAAAGAAATATCTAATGAGTGCAATAAGAGAATATCAAGTCTATGTTTAATGACTTAATCAGTCCAATAAAACACAAAGCATTTGTTTAAATTTATCCTATTAATGCAAATAAAATGTTGACTGCAGTTGTACTGTGCTCTAGGTTCTGAGTTTGCAGATGGCAAAGTAATTCTTCAATTCATCCTTACGCTGCTTTATACCTCCTCAGACATTTCAATCTACAGTGCAATGAACTATTATTTAAGACTTTCTAAAAGGGGAGAAACTTTACTTAAAAGGTTATTCATTGAAATGGGGGAGGGAACCCCCACCTTCCTTTGATAGATTTACCTTTTTCTAATACAATTCTTTTCACTGATGATTTAGCCCTTGGATTGGCTTCTAAATCTTACAAGGATTTCTCTCTGTAATGAATCTTTTAGATATCTGTGCCACATATTTAATTTAAAGCCTCTTTTCTCCATTATCTTCAACCATCAACAAATTGATGACTTCTTTGTAGATAGACAAACCACAATACTATACAGAATTATTTTGGGACTTTTCAAAAGGGCACTGCTAATCAAATACACAATTATATCTGCATAAATGACTCATATTTTTCAAGGATGCAAGTAATCAATAATAATACCTTTATATAGCACAGTCTTTATGTGACTTAACAAGGAATGGTAGTATTGCTTTCTACGTGTTGTAAGTAAACTCTGTGCCCATGTTCCTGTTTCAGTACTCCTGATTTTTTCTGTTGACTATTATTTAATTTAATTTAATTTAATTGTCACATTTATATACTGCTCACTCGGCCAAAGCCAACTCAGGGCAGTTCACAATAAAAATTAAAAAAAAAACACATGTTAAAAACAGTTAAAACTACCCACCCCCTAAAAACAAGGGCTGCAGGATCCAAAGGCACCATGGGGAGGAGTTCTTCTACACCAACCACCCAATGGAGGTGGTTATGTGACTTTTTCCAGTTCGTATGTGCATGCACGATTAAGAACACTAATATTTCAATGATGTGACAGTCCTTCATATAGCTGGGATCATTATCTTAATGTTGGAGGTTGAGGGACAGCAAGTTGCTTATAAAGTGAGATTTAAATAGGATGGCCATCACCAAAAAGAAGGTGAAAAGTCATTTTTTAAAAAAAGAGGACACGGAGAGCAAAAAAAACCCAAAAAGGAGGACATGATTAACAAAAAAGGACATTTTTAGAAAATGTGCATAATATGCTAATGTAAACTAATATTTGCAGCTATCTTCACAATTAGACATTTACTATTATTTAAGTAGAAATACACTTCATTGACCTCATTGAGTTTAATGGAAGAAAGTGAAATTTAAGATCACAGTGCCAAGCACTCTAACTAGAAAGGAATTCAGTCAATATAACCTGGAACCATTTCTTAATGTGTAAGTTGTTACCCCGAAAAAGGTTATTCATTTTCATTTTTAAAAAACTCATGGAAATTCACATTTAAATAGATTTGAACACTTAGACTGATTTCAGAATCCCAGCCCACTTCCTATGTAGTATAGAACTAGTTATGTGAGCTGAAATGAAACAGTTCAGCATGACCCACAGTTGCAAAATTTTTAGTAGTCCAGTCTATTTGATCTATATCTGAAGGAAGGAACTTCCATTGTATTTAATTGGCTTAGTCGTAGATTAGTGGAGGTGTTTTTCATCCCTTTAGGGTGCCAAAGAATGTTTACCTGAGATGTAAGATATAATAAGAGAAGAATGGTGAGGTATTTCATCAATGATTTTAATTTGTGTATATATTTATACTTAAAATTACCATTTCATTTAAGAGTCAACAGCAAAGTAGCTTAAACAAACTGCTCCCAGGGATATAAAATATAAACTGAAACTATAAGGAAACAACACCTATTTAAAAGAGAGAGTGTGGCTATTAAGAGTCTGGCTCTTAAAGAGTCCTGTCCTGCATACCACTACATGTTATTCAGAACTCTATCCCACATCATTGGTGTGTCACCTGGAAAACTGATTTCAGGTCAGAAGTGTGGTGGTGAAAGGTATACCGACCCTAGAAGAATAGAGGGTTAAAAACCACATTTTCACCCCATAACTGCCACCCTATCTAGTCCACTTGGGTAAAATCACACCAAGAGTCTTCAGACTTTCAGAAAGTTGAATGACAGACAGGTTGAGCATCTACTTCAGTCATAATAGCCATAAGAAAAGGTTTGGCAAAAAGAATGAAAACTTATCATCTGTATTCTTTTCTACAGGAAAGATAATACAGAAACCTGTTATCAGTCAGTTATCTTCTGGCTATTGCCAGGATAAAAATAAATAAATTTTGTATCAGAAATTACTCTGGGTTGAAAGGGTTTTTGCTGGAGAAACTCTGCTCAAGGGACACCCAAATGAGGCTTCTTTCATGTCCCCAAGATCAGTTGTGCAGCACACGGGCATCTGCCAGGATATAAATTATAGATTCTTACACCAAAATGCTTCTCATTTTCCAGGATGAGTGGTGTTTGACTATACGTGTTCTTGATGTTCTTTATGGAAATTTAGTGTGATTATTTCACAAACCACATTCTATCCCAAAGTTGGTTGATTGTATTTCAAAGTCATCCAATAAAGAGTGGTAGTTAAGTGATGATACTATGGCAGATGAGGAGCCTCGCTGCAGCTGGGGACCAGGGACATCTGCTGTCAAATACTTTGAGCACTCCCCTTCTCCCCATGCTGGATCAGTGGGAGGAGGTTAGGTTTAATTGGAGGGAGTTTTGGCCCCAGGAGTCGTCGTCGGCACTCCTTCAGCTGTCACCATCCCGGCTCTCCATGTGATTCGGTCGGGGGTGGGAGATGGGGGCATACCTGGAGGTCGTTTCGGAGGGTAAATGTTATTGTAATCTTAATTGATACTTTATATTGCTGATTATGTAATGTTATTATTATACTGATTTTTGAATTGAATTTACTTCTGTATTACTGTATTATTATGTTGTTATATTGTATTGTATTAATATTGATATGTTGTTGCCGCCTTGAGTCAGCCTTGGCCGAGAAAGGCAGTGTATAAATTAAAATTGTATTGCATTGTATTGCCAAAGATACTAACTTATTTTGTAGTTGGAGTAAAGCTTTGGGATCAGGAAGCTGCATTTAAAAATAAAAGAAATGTTCTGATTTTTAGTGTAAAAAGACAAGTGTCCCTTGCTACCTAATATTCATGAACATTCCAAAAGGTTTGATCAGGATTACATAAATGAAAGATGTGATTTCTTTCTGGGGTGGGGTGGGAGGGACATCAAATATCATGCTTATGTTCTTACATAATTTTGTTTTAACAAGTGCTAAGATGTTCATCATTATAATTCAGTGTTGACAAGGTGATTGATGTAACATCTTTTATATTTGTTCTCATCATTCACTGCAAATGGAGAATAGCATTGACTTCAAGAAAGCCTGTGCAAATACTTGGTTTTCAAGTTAGTATGGCTCCCTAATTTATCTTTAAAGAACATTTTGTTTGTAGGACCTAAGAAGCTGTAAATGACTATGAGTCAGGATATCTGAAAGCTATCTGCTCCCAAATGAGCCTGTCAAGAATCTGATATCCTGAGTGGAAACCCACTTACATGTCTCACCAAAGTTAGGGTATTGAGTTGATGAGAAGGGACTTTCTCTGTTGTAGCACTTGAAGGAACTCCACCCAAGAAAATTCATGCAATCTCTATTCTTGTAACCTTTTTGGTGGACAACAAAGATTTTATTATTGTATGTTGCATTTAGTCTTTAAACTGGCTTTTAAATTGGCTTGTGGGGCTATTTTCAATTTATTCACCAAAAAATCCTTGATGTTTCAACATTATTTTACATCTGTTTCCAATAATGTTTATTCTGTGGACCCTAGCTGATAGCAAAATTATCAAAACATTTGTAGTAAATAAATAACATGCACTGGAGACATTTATAAAAATGTATACAAAGAGTGCATTCTTTTTAAATACCCATAAACACATTTTAATCGGTGAAACGTAACTTTCATGACACAAAAATCCGTGAATTCTACATTCTTTCTAGCCAGTGGACACACACACACACATGCAGACATGAACACATGCATATACATGCTTTCATACACACGTACACACACACTATTTATACTTCTTCTATGCTAATGTTGTAATGCCATAGCTGGGAACACCACATTTTAATGAGTTATTTTTGGGATAAATTATGTTTTGCTGTAAAAAAAACCAGGAATAATGTTACCTTTTTTTGCTTACTGTACCTGAGGCTGCAATTTACTACTTTCTTCAGGTGAACAAGAGCAAGTTTTCACCTGTTTTTCATTTTGATGAGTAAATAGCCTAAACAGTGTGAGCGGAAATGGTGATTCACATAAATGGTTTCATAGATTGAGGAGGTTTCTTGCATAAAAGAATGAGCAAAACAAAAGAAAAAGAAAAGAGAAAAATGTTATAGGGATTTTATTGTAGGAAAATCTGGATAATGCCGACAGAGATCATGGAAAAGAGACTCAGAAAATCTAAGAATGAGAAATTTTGCATGAAATCTTCATATCCTGAACCTTGATTACATAAAGAAAATAAGAGAGGCAAGAAGGGTGTAAAATAGAAAAATAGAATAGAGGAAAATATAGGGTTAGCCATAGAAGAAAATTAAAGGAGGGATGGAAAAGTGGGTGGGAAATATGAGTCTGAAAAATACTACACCCCACCCCCAACACACACACACACACTTATTTCAATGCTAGTAGTCTTTAACCACCTTGATACCTTTTTTCCCATCTCCAGCTGGGGAGCCACTAATAACTGAAAAAGAAACATGACCTGGGGAAAAGCAAGAAGAATACTCATCCAAAATGATATCCCTTTTTCATATTTATCTCATGTGCTAACTTATCATTCAATGCTAAATCCCACATTTCCTTATACCATTCCTCAATTTTTATATTAACTTCATTTTTCCATTTTCTCGCAATACACATTCTACCTGTTGTCAGCATTATTTCTAATAACACTTTTTTTATCTTTGTTTAAGTTTATATCTTCCACCTCTGTCAGCATAATGGTATTTGAACCCAGTTTGATTTTTGTTCCCATAATTTCATTTATTTCGTTCTCAATTCCTTCCCAAAAATTCTTTACCACTCTACAATTCCACCACATATGTTTGTATGTACCCAGTGCAATCTTACAACGGCAACACATTTTATCATTCTTTTTATTTATCTGATGTAATCTCACTGGGATCAAATACCATCTCCACAACATTTTATAATTGTGCTCCTTTACTCTTACTGAAGAGTTCTCATAATTCTTTTCTTCCATTTATTTTTCCAGTTTTGATCCTTTATCTTTATCCCTAGATCCTGTTCCCATCTTACTTTCAATTCCTCCTGTGGATTACCTTCCTTGTTTATCATTATATATAGTTTGCTCACCAGCCCCTTTATTCCTCTTTGTCCCTTTCTTATTTCTAGAACTAGTTCTTCAAATTCAGTCCTCTCTCTTTCTAATCCAGCTTCATTCAAAAATTTACAATTCTACTTATTTATCATCCCTATCTGAAGCCAATTCAATTTCATTTATAAATACAAAGTTGTTTTTATCTCATTATCTCTACAGGCCCATATCCAGTCTTTCAGCAGGAAAACTTCATTTTTATCTAACACTTCTTTAATCCTTTTATTAATTTTTATTGGAAAGTCTGCAATATCTCCAATTCAATAATAGGGGAAGTATCTGGTACCAACACCTTCCTCACTTTTTTCCATAGTCCTAATGTTGTCCTCATCATTTTATTTTTAATATCTACTTTCCCAATGCCACTTCCTAAAAAAACTATTTTTCCCATATAACTAAGTTCTTTCATTTCAGTTTCTTCCCAAATTACCTTTTTCCTTGCTAAGATCTTCACAACGTTCTTAATTTGAAATGCTCTATAGTATGTCATTAAATTTGGCATTCCTAATCCCCCATCTTTCTGGGATAAATACCAAAACTTTTTAGCCAATCTAGTTCTCCCCCCCCCCCCGGTTACAAAAACTATTAATCATTGTTTGAAACTCATTAATTTCCTTATCCTTAAGTTGAATTGGAAGTGCATCAAATAAAAAATTGATTCTTGGCAATAACATCATTTTACTCATTGCTATTCTTGCAAACCAAGACAACTTCAATCTTTGTAACCCCTGTATTCTAATCTTAAATTCTTTTTTTCAATTTTACGTAATTCAATTTCTTAAGGTCTTCAATTTTATTTGAAATATTTATCCCTAAATATTTCAAATTATCCTAAATTTTTTAGGTTACTTTTTCCCTTTATCTTTTGTCGATCTTCTTTACTCATATTACATAATATCATTTCTGATTTATCCCAATTTATTCTCAAACCCATGATATCTTCAAAATCCTTTAATAACGTTTGTATTCTATCCAATGCCTTTACCGGATGTTTAGTTATTATCAAAGTATCGTCCGCATGAAGATTTATCTTATTGCCTAAGACCCCATCTTTTTCTTTATCTTCCCTTACAGCTTTTGCCAGCATTTCCATTGCCATAATAAATAAAATTGGGGAGAGTGGGCAGCCCTGCCTAGTACCTGCTTCTAATTTCACTTCTTCTGTATCCTCATTATTTACTCTTACTATTGCAGTACCTTGCTGATATAATTGTTCAATTGTCTTTCTAAATTTATCTCCAAATCCATAGCATTTGATTATCTCATTAATTGTTACCCATTGTAAAGAATCAAATGCCTTAATAATATCTAATGATAATAAGCCTACTTTTTCTTTTATTTGTCCTACCACGTCTATTAAATCTATAACTCTTCTTGTCAAATCTGACATATGTCTACCTTTCAAAAAACTCACCTGATCCTCATTTATATAATTACCCATAAAATTATTCAATCTATTGGCCAATATCGCTGTGAAGATTTTAGCATCTTGATTTATCAATGAAATTGGTCTATATGATTCGACCTTTTCCAAATCCTTCCCAGGTTTTGGCAACAACACTATTATGGTCCTATACCATGAAGTGGGGATTTGTCCACCTTCCATTATATAATTATAAAGTTTAGTCAATTTTGGAACCACTAAATCTTTAAACTCCTTATAAAACTCAGCCGGTAAGCCATCTTCTCCAGGTGCTTTATCCGTTTTTAATCTAGCAATGGCATCTTTTATTTCTTTTTCCGTAATCTGGTCTTCCATTCTATTCCGATGTTCCTGGTCTATTTTATTAATTATTTGTTTCTCCAATTATTATTTTTAAAATTTCATCTCATCTATCTTCTTTTTTGCATATAAATCCTGATAAAACTCTTTCACAATTTTACATTTATCCCCGGTTCTATTGCATCAAAACTCCAATCTCTCTTTTTTATCTCTTTTCCTTTGCTGCCCTCGCTAATAATTTTGAATTCTTATTGCTATATTCAAAATATTCTCTTTTTAATATACCAAATCTCCTTTTACCTTGTCTATATCTTTTTCTATCAATTCAGTCTTTAATCTTTGCATATTATCAAATACCTTCTTATCCTTAGTTCTTGCATGCTGTTCTTGTAAATGTTTTATCTCAGTCTCAATTTTATCTTGCGCCACTTTACATTGTTTATTTCTAATACTAGCCAATTTAATACTCTCCCCTCTAAAAACCGACTTCATGGCATCCCATACCACATTGAAATTTACCTCATCCGTGTCGTTCCAATACCAACTCTCCTTCCAATTCTCCATTATTTGTTCTTTAATTTTAGGTTCCTTATATAATTTAGCATCATACCTCCATACCCTTCTCTTTTTCCCCCGATCCTCTATTCTCAGTTCTATCATCATTTTTGCATGATCTGATTCTTTAAAAATACCTACATCTGCCTCATCAATACTTTTAAATATATTATCTGATACAAATATATAATCTATTCTATACTATGAATTATATACATGTGAAAAATAGGTGTAGACCCTTTCAGACCCCTTAAACTCTCTCCATGTATCCTTCAACCCTAGTGCTGTCATCCAGTTATCCAAAACCGGCTTCTTAGTTCTTTTCCCACATCTTAATATATTTGTACAATCTAAATTTGACCTTATTAAATTAAATTCTCCAGTCACTATCATTTTTGTCATCCTTTCTCTAATATTTTATACATTTTCTCTAAAAAAAGCTCTTGCTGGTCATTTGGGTCATATATATTCACCAATGTTACTTCTTCTTCATCTTCTTCATCCTGTTTGAGCCAGGAAATTTCCCATATTTGACAGAAATTTCCTGAAACTTGACAGGTATGCTCCGTTGGAATCAAGGACCCTTATTAACAATTTGAGGTACAACAGTGGCTCAAATGGCTAAGACGCTGACTGGGAGGCGGAAGGCCAGCAGTTCAATTCCTGAGTACTGCAGGATGGAATTGTTGTGGGCCGTTCTCTCAGACTAACAACTCTGTTCTGAGTGACTGAACAGACAGCAGTCTAGAAGATTTATAGTGCAGAGGCAGCGCAGCACTTTCTCAGAGATTTCCCTGCTCAGGGTAACTTTTGCAGGCAGTGTTTTGAGGTGCACTGTTTCTCTGATTAGTCAGCCTCAGCTGACAATTAAAAATAGCTATGAGGGATTTATGAGACAGTTTCTTTTAAAACCCAAACATAGCCTTCTTATGCTCCCTCTCCCGCTAAAGGCACTCTGAGAGTCCAGCTTTTACCTTGAGATGAAACGATTGCTTCGGTGCAGGATGGTACCAGCAAGATAACGTTGTTCTCAAAACAATCTTCGGAGAAGCCCAGTCATCTTGTCTTTCTCCTCCGCTGTTGGAATATAGCCTTCCTGACAAAACCTTAAATTTATGGCTTATGCTGGACTTCTAAAAATCTCCCCTTTCTCACTTAGAGGAGAAAAAACCAGGGACTACTAAAATCATCAAATTAGCAGCTTTTATTGGTTTACAAAAATGAGGTAGATTATTATGCGGTTAAAATAGACATTTAAAAATACAAAACAGAAATCATAAAACAAAAATGAATAACTAAGCTGACTAAATAAAAAGTATATTTGGGACCAGGTGCCCCTCCATAGAGATCAGACCAGCATTGTCCAATTTCTAAGGAAAAGAAAAGACAAACCGCATTCCTCTTAGGCAAGAGGAAAGCCGACCCATCCTGAACACTAAAAGGTATCAGTATTTATACGTTTTCCTTTCATACACCCACCATTGGAAAAATGTCTAAACTCCCAGTTATGTCATTTTGGCGACATTAAGACTGGACACCTGGACTCTGCCAGCTGTATCTTTGCACCTGCAAGTGCGACGTGAGACTGTTATCTCATGTCCCCATCTCTTATCTAGTGAGATAAATGTACCTGTCAGATTCTCAGACATAGGGTCTTCAAATCTTGGTGTCAATATGTGGGTGTGTGAAAGATGCCTACTTCTTGTAGTCTGGCTAACACCTGCTAATCAGGATTACATCATAGAGTAAAAATCTAACTGGACATTTCTACTTCACACAATTAAAATTAATGAGAATAAATGTCTTCCTTTTTAATTTGCCCATCACAGGAATGAGCTCCTGTATTTGTCCCAGCTCCTGCCAACCTAGCAGTTTGAAAGTAAGACATTGCAAGTAGATAAATAGGGACCACGTCGATGGGAAGGTAACAGCGCTCCATGCGCTCCGGTGTCTAGTCATGCCTGCCACATGACCTCTGGCTCTTTGCCTTTGAAACAGAGATGAACACTGAACCCTAGAGTCGGATATGACTGGCTTTTGACCAAGGGAAACTTTACCTTTACTATTAGCAATTCAGAAAGGCTTATATACTTTTTACATGCTACACACACGTGAGTCTTCAGCCCAAATAGGGCCTATGGGTGGTAGGCGTTCCATGTCTTATCTTGATATAACATATTCAAACTTACATATTTAGTGACGTACAATTACAGTACTTACATGTTCAGTGACATACACACATGTCTGCTTACTTAGCAATTTCTGTGTAACTGTGTTCTCAGCAAACTATTCTAAACAACTTTTTAACTAGGATGGATTTCATCATTTCAAAATGGCTCTGCCTGTGCTCTTTAATTGCATACTTTATTTTGTCAATAGAAGATGCTAACAAACCAAAATTTGGCTATTTATTTCTGATCTCACACTTCTATTTCTCTGTTTTAACAGCCAAGAAGAGCAATAGCCAAGAACAGTAATTTCTGAGCCTGGTGCAGCTCTTGGCAGGGGCTGGTTTTTAAAACTACATTTGTGCTGGTTGCCTGCTGAAACACAGTGTGTAATAGCCATATCTGACAGCATCTGCATGAGCCTGGGCCTCTGGAATTTCAATTTCACCCCACTTAGTTCAGGAAGAGAGATGGGAGAGAATTAATCATTGGCTGTTACTTACTCTATTTATCAAAACAAGAAGGCCAGAATTAATAAATTTTTTTTTTTAATAAATTTTGGGCCGTGCAATGATTTGCAAGGAGTTTCCCGCTAGAGGAACTCTATTTCAAACTCCACAAAGAACTAAACACTGTGCTGTGTGTGTGGTTTTTAAATAAACCTTGGGAGTCCTGCAAGTCCTGTTGTTTGTTAAGTGAAAAATAAATGTACCAATTCACTGCAGCCATCACACAAATGTAAAGAAGGGAAAGAAGATTAAAGTTTATGCTCTGCTCTGCTCACTGCTTGCAAATAAGACTCCAAAATTCCTTTGTGAATTCCTACAATCCTCCTATATAATGTCGTTTGTCCACATTGGTTGAAGGGAGGAACAAATGCCAGATGATCCATACTGGAAGCAGGTATTGTGACACAGTAGTCAAATAGCTCCATTCTTCTTCCGAGATGATTCACTGGATGATCTCTGAAATCCTGAAGATGGAATGGCTCATTCTGTATTATATTGCTGTCACCTTTAGCCAATGATTTATTGTGTTCCACTCCATGTCACATTTTTCCAGTTCTTAACTGCTATCTTATATGTTGCAAGTCTTAGAGTAACTAAAAGCTGAATAAGGGCAAAACCCATATTCAGACAGGATACACAGCCAGTGTATGGTAGAAGATGAAATATCAGACAAGGGCTCAGGAACCATGGGTTAAAACCATCATTTACCATGGAAACCTACAAGAGGGAAAATAGTAAATCACTCCTTGAACATCAAATATACCTAAAGATCCTGATGTAGGTTGACATAAATCAGAAGCTACTTTATGACATACCACATGGACAAACAAAGTTTGGTTTTCTTTCAACTAGTAATAGATGATGGTCATGATTTCAGATTTCTAGGAATGTTGTGGTCATGGGGATTAAAAAAACCCAAGCTTTTCCTGTTTTCCTGTTTTGTTTCAAGATGGGGGGAGGAAGGTGGAGGAAATAGACACAATTTTCTAAAAAGCACATTTTCCTGATTAAACTCAGATCTAACTTGTTGACTTAGGAACAGAAAATGTATTGCACATTTCATGTATTTACTCGTCAGATGGGAAACATCAGCAAGAAGCAGCATTGCACAGGGGCTAGGGATTCACCAGTCCAGGTTAGACAGGTGAAGAGGAATTTACCTGCTCTAGTTCCAGGTTGCAAACTACCAGACCTCACCACATAAATTTTCAGTAAAGTTGTGTCCCAAGTTTATACCAAAATGTTCATGTGAGTACTTTATAGAAATGAAGTTTTCCTGTTGAAGGACTGGATACGGGCTTGTAAAGATAGGGAGAGAAAAGAAAATCTTTATGCACAGTTGAGGATGAACTGGCTTCAGATAGTGTTGGTAAATAAGTGGAATAGTAAATATTTGAGAGAAGTCAGTTTAGAAAGAGGTAGGACAGAGTTTGAGGAATTGATATCAAAGATAAGAAAGGGGGAAAGGGGTATTAAGGGCTTGGTAAGTAAAATCTATATAATGTTAAATAAGGATGGTAATCCACAAGAGGTGCTGAAAACAAGTTGGGAACAAGATTTGAAAATAAAGATAGTAGATGAGGTTTGGAAAAATAAATGGAAGAAAATAATTATGAGAACTATGTCTGTTAGAGTGAAAGAACATAATTATAAAATGTTGTGGAAATGGTACTTGACCCCAGTGAGGTTGCATCAGATAGATAATAAGAAAGATAAAATGTGATGGAGATGTAAGGATACACTGGGAACGTATGAACATATGTGGTGGAGTTGTAATGTGGTAAAAGATTTTTGGGGGGAAATTGAGAAAGAGATATGTGAAATTATGGGAATGAGACTTAAATTGGGGCCAAGTACTGTTTTGTTGACAGATGTGGAAAGTATGAATTTAAATAAAGATAAAAAAGAGTTATTATCGATAATGCTGACAATGGGTAGACAGTGTATTGCCAGAAATTGGAAAAATGATGTAATTTTAAAAATTGAAGAATGGTATAAGGAAATGTGGAATTTGGCACTGAATGATAAGTTAACATGGGAGATAAATAAGAAAAAGGGCATAGTTAAAGAGAATAGATTTTGGAATGTTTGGCAAGCTTTTGTGGATTACTCATTGAAGGGGGATGATGGGAATAGACCAGTACTCGGGCAAAGGAGTTTTTGGGAATGAAAATAAATGAGATACTCTGTGCTCTCCAGGGCATTGTATAAAACACTGGGTGGAAAATTTTTGTATGTTTACTATCTTAATATTTGTATTAAATATTGTATTTGAAGTTTGATTTAGTAGATGTATCAAATTTTGGAGTATATGAATTGAGTTTGAATTAGTATATTGGGATAGTGATAATAATATATAAATTTGAATATGTACATTAGGATAGTGTGTGAATGACACAAACATTCAAACATTTATTTTTGTTGAAAGATAATCAATTACTTAAAGTTGTAATGAAGAATAGGGAAGTTATTATACTACTAAGTCATAATTAAATTGTACTTTTTATGACTTTTTATTTTTATATGTATAATTTTTTTAGATAGTATATTATGTTAGTAAGTTTAATGTTTTGTATTTTCATGTACAATTTTTGTTTTACTTTATAAGATGTATTATTATTGTTTAAAATTTAATAAAAATTTATATTAGAATGTTCCTGTGCTCCCTCTTTATTTGGGATTGGGAGGGAATGAGTTCAGTGTTGGTTACTAGTTACAGAGCATCAGACAAGTGGAATACTAAACAACAATAGACTGAAGAAGTAACAGAATGGTTTTCAATTTTTTAATGTATTTTCTCACAGTAATTGGGACCTAGACTGCTTTTACCAATACATATCTACCTCTTTTTAAAGGGAGGAATAAAAAATCATATTTTTTCTTGCTGGAGAAAATTGCCAGGCTTTAGGAGATTTAACGTCTTTATTGCTTGTCTAACAAAGTATGATCTTTAAGAACAAGAGCTTATTTTCAAAATTGCTTAATAATGGCAAAGAGCTTAAGATCAACTGCTAACCTTAGAAGTATGCAAAGGGATGCAGATGCAGAATTTCAGCATAAGTTAAAGAAATTACATCCTAAATGCTTTGGCAAAAGATTAAACTGGACTGCAAGGAAAATTTAGAGCTCATGTGAATGGCTATCAACCAGCACTATCTAATTGCAATTATGCCATAGATGTTAACATTTATAAGAAAGTGAGGGGTGTTATCCACCCAAGACCCTTACCATATCTGTATGGCCTCCTTTTCATTGTGCTGTGAGAAACTCAGTCCATAGTTTCCAGTATCCAGGGCTAACCTTTTTGTAAGGCAGAGAGAGGCAGCTGCCTTAGACTTCAGGTACTGAGAGCAACCACTGCAGCCCACAGTCCATATGTCTTGACCTTCCCATTTACCTCTTTTAGAGAATAATTAAAATATGCCACATGCACAAGCCAGCATCCTTAATAATTGCCCTCTGGCATGCCGGAGGAGTCTGCACCATCTGTGTGGAAGTAAAGTCCAACCACCCATCATGTCTGTTCCTGTACAGAATGGGAAACGGTGCCATCTTGTCATTTGCCTCAGAGAGTAACTTGTCTAGGACACCTGACCTAGCCAAATCTGTTTATCTTCAGCCAGTAGTACTTTTAATTAAGCAGGTATTACTTTTAATTGGGTTTTTATAGATTCTAAGTTTAGACTGTATTGTTTGATTTTAACTTTGTGAGCCGCCCAAAGTCATTTCGAAAAATTATGGAATGTTGAAGGCCTTTGAGCAGATGTGGCTGGAGATGAATGTAAGTTTTAATCTTTTAGGCAGAAGGTCTCCAACATGGTGCTATTAGATGTATAGAGCATCCAGGGTGGACCCAGTGGTACCATACCTGTCAACCCGCGGCTCCGGAAAAACAGGACCTGCGCACATCGCTTGTGCGCAGGTCGCATTCCACGCATGCGTGGGAAGGTTTTACTCCTTCCACGCATGCGCGGAAGCACTACGCCGCTTGCACAGCCCTTACGCAAGTGACATAGCGCTTCCGCGCATGCATGGAAGGGGTAAAACCCTTCCGCGCATGCGCAGAAAGCGTTTTCCCCCGCTGCCAAATTACGGGGTTTTGGCAGCGGGGGCCGGGTTATGACATCAACCGATGTCAATTTATGGGGTAATCCCGGCCAAATCGGGAAGGTTGACAGGTATGACTGGTACCATAGGGATCAAAAAGACCCTAAATCAATTGTATAATTGCCATGAGATTGTGCATCGAAGCAAATTTTGGAGATGCTGTTTTTGTTTTTGATTTTTGAAGCTTTACCACACCCACTCATTAGAATTGCACTATTTGTGGGAGGGAATTTCTGGCATTTCAGACAGCAAATGGGTAAATAGCATCTGAAGGACAGAAAATGGCACAGCAGGAAGACTCAGAATCTTCCACCTTTCATAACCCAGTTCTTGTTTAAATTGAGAAAATTGTGGTTTCTATGTCTTATATCAGGGGTTCCCAAACTTTTTACACCATGGGCCAGACCATGCCCCCTGGACTGCTGAGTGGGCTGGACTGGTGGTTCTCCCCAGTGTAAACACTGTCATAAAATGCAACTGTGGCTGTCGTAAATATGCTTACAAAAGCCATGAACACATTTACGGCTGTTGTAAATGCATCCACTGCCACTTCTGGGGTGTCAGCCATGGCGATGCAGACCACATGAAATGGTGCCATTGGCCAGGTCTGGCCCATGGGTCATAGGTTGTGAATCCCTGTCATACATAATAAAAAGTAGAAACAAGTTCAGGATAGATAACCATGAATTGTAATTGATTTGCTGGTTCAGAGCCATTAAATTGAACTTTTGAACTGCCCATTTCCCTCAGAGTCCATTTTTAATCAGTTGCTAAAGCTTTAAAGGGGGTGATTTCTTTTCTTTTCCCTATCTACAAATTCTATATCTGCAATTTTTACACACAAAGCTAAATCCAAACTGATCTATGTATAGCAAAGGAGTAAAATCTAGGATAATTAAGGATATGCTGGACCATCTTATGTTTGCTTCTATGACCACCAAGTCTATCTGCAACACTGTTTCATAGCACCAAGCCAACCGTGTCCTCTGCCAATGTTCCAGCATAGAATTCAAAGTTTTAGCAGATAGGAATTGCTTTCTTCTTTGAAGCAAATATGAATTATTTCCTCAACTGGAGCTGTGAAGTCCTGCTTATATTTAATGCATAAAGAACATGATGCCCTATGGATATATTTCTGAGAGTAAGCCCTGCTGAGTTTACTTCAGAATAAACATGCATTGAATAGCATTGCAAATGTTTTTAATGTTCTTTTTAAAATTGCAGCCTGCCTACTTACCCTCAGAGTGGATTCTCAATTGAGGGTGGGGTAATCATACTTACAACATGCAATGGATGCATGAATAGCAACTATATAATAAATACTAATCTTTAGCGAAGCTCACTTTGCTGAGTAACAAATAATGAAAAGATTTAAAAGCAAATCATAGAACAGTGGTACAGGAATGGTGGCATTCCCAAGTGGTTCATGCCACCCTTAAGGGTTCTAAAAAGTTTTCTTCTTCTTCTTCTTCTTCTTCTTCTGCAAATATAGACTGAACATTGGTGTATGGAGGGACATAAAATATTTCTTCTTCTTCTTAACTGCACTGTAGCTGCATGGTAGAATATGCTTCCTGTTTAGCTTCAGATGTTTGATGAAGCCTATCAAATCCTTTTTATCATGCTATGAAATGTTGTGATTATTTTTCTAGTTTGAATACATCTGTATCCTATTTCCTCGTTTTCATTTGTTAGTATAGATCCCAATTTGTTCCACCACCTTCTTTTATTCCTCATTTTTACAGCTCTCCTATCCTTGATGCTCCAAAGGTGATTTTTTCAGCAAAATCTTTTTCTCTATAAAGCAGTGTATTCTAACTACAGTACTTCATTTTTGAATGGAAGAGGAGAGAGACTACAGATAGTAAAATAGGCTAATGGTGTAATCCTATACATGCCTATTCAGCAGTAAGACTCATTAATTTACGTTGAATTTATCCCCAAGTGACTGAGCGAAATATTACAGCTATAGATTTCAGTAGGCAATGAAACTGTATATGTGTTATTTGAGGGGTGAATCACTCTCTGACAGGGATGTAAAGAAACCTCACTGGTGTGATTCTATTCAAGGTTGGTCATCTCAGCACATCAAAGCATTCCCCAGTCTCCTCAAAGGTTCTCCAACTTCCTATTGCACATACTTCCTATAACACCCCTGCAGAGTCTCATTTTTGCTAAGACATATATGAGCACATGACAGTCTGTTTTAACTGAAAAACTTGTCTAACCAAGGACAAGTATAGGTTAAAAACAGTCTGCTACAAAATAGCCTCTGGTCTCAAGTGAACCAAGCCTGCAAGAGGAAATGACAGGAATATAGCTCTAAATCAGTGGTGTGCTTGCCCACAGGGATACAGGGACTCATTCCGGTGTGCCCCAGTGACTGGCACCCCCAGAGGCAGGCAGAGGTAGTGAGAATATATGGGATTTATCCCCCAACTCCCCCAATCGGCACACCATCACTTCCTGTCCACCACCCTCCCAAGATGTGCAGCACACCCCTGCTCTAAATGAGGGGTGCCCAAACTTTTTGTGCTGTGTGCCAGTTATGTGATTGAGTGTGCCAGTCACCATAAGTGGAAGTACAGTAAAACCTTGCATAAAGAGTGCCTCACTTAGAGACTAACTTACTTAAAGAGCAGAATTTTCTCTGAATGATTGCCTCGCTTAACTACTAAAACCAACCAAAAACTTGCTTAACAACTAAATCAGGTTTCGCAATCCCCCTCACCAGAAGTCGCAATTGATCACTTACAATGGTGTTTCACTTAAAGAGCAAACTCGCTTAAACAGCAATCTCGGGGAACACATTATGCTCTTTAAGTGAGGTACCACTGTAAAACGTGCATGTGTGGGTGCATAATGCATCCACACATGCATGCTTTACATCCACTCCTGGAAGCAGCAAGGTTGGCACAGGCTGGATGAATTGTTGTTGGGGGCTGGATCTGGCCCATGGGCTGTACTTTGGACATCCCTCCTCTAAATGATTTGTATCAAAATTACAGATGACATGAATATCCCAGCTAAAATCATCTCTCACAATAATACTCCTGTAGAAAGCTCATATAGATTAGATTGCGGATTCCGCATGCCCAATTAGCATAGAACCTTGGCAGAGGTTAAACCAGTAGAGCAAACTCCTGGCCACTGGCCCCTGCCAGTATGGAAATCGGGGGGGGGGGGGGGGTGGATTAATAATCAGAGGGTTGATTCACCCACATCTGACCTGACCGGCGATTCTGCTGAGAGAATCCGTTACGTATTAGGCAATTACTGACTCACAGATCAGCCCAAGCTCTAGTGCAAATAGAGGCTATATTTACTCTGGTGTAAGCCTCAAACAATGGTTTTCCCCTGTCAGTGTTTGCCCGAGTTAATTAACTTCCCCAAGAGAGATTTCCCATTAACCCGAGTAAATGGGTGTTGTGATTTTCTGTCACGCTGACGGCACAGCGGTCATTCGGCCGCACATTCTGGATGTGCACATCAATCTTTGGGGGCGAGACATTTTACAGCAGTACGGTGCTACTCTTACCTTCGGGTAATAGCGTTGCCACTTAAATGGCTCACCAATACGCTGGTCTGGGTGGAACAATGGCCGGTAGTGGGGGAGAAATTAGTCGCCCTAAAGCAACTGGTTAAAGAACAGCTAGACGCAGGACATATAGAGCAGTCCACTAGTCCTTGGAATTCGCCCATTTTTGTCATCAAGAAGAAGTCGGGGAAGTGGCGACTCCTCCACGATCTCAGAGAGATCAATAAATGTATACAGCCAATGGGTCCGCTTCAATGCGGCATCCCAAATCCAAATATGATTCCCGAGGGGTGAGAGATCCTAGTCGTAGATCTCAAGGATTGCTTTTACACCATTCCCTTAGACCCCAGGGACAGGGAAAGGTTCGCCTTTACGGTGCCGGTTGTGAACCACAGTGAGCCCACGCAGCGTTACGCGTGGAAATTTTTGCCACAGGGGATACTCAATTCGTCCACCCTGTGCCAAATTTATGTTCGCAACGCACTGGCAAAGTTTCGAAACCTTCATCCCACAGCTTTAGTATGCCATTTCATGGATGATATCTTGGTCGCGGTGCCGCAACTCGGCAGCGAAATGTTTCAAGACCTCCAGGTCAGCCTGGGGGAGAAAGGGTTACTCATTGCCCCAGAGAAAGTGCAGAGAACCGAGCCTTTCTCATACTTGGGTCATCGGCTTCTCTGCTCCTTCGCAGCACCAGTTTTGCCCCAGATCAACTTAAAGGACTCAGTCACCTTGGTAGAATTGCAGCAGGTTTTAGGAAACATTAATTGGGCCAGACCGTACTTCCGATTGGATACGGATCTTTTGAAACCGCTCTTCTCGCTGCTCACATTAGGCAAGCAGCCGGCAGACCGGATACAAATTCCTCGAGAGGCGCGCTTGGCTCTCGAGAAAGTTAACCAAATTCTCAGTCAAAGGTGGGTGGACAGGATTGCTCAGGGGCCATATGCCCCGATCCTGAACTTGTACATCGTTCGGGCAGGATCCATGTTCACCGGAGCTCTAGGAGTGGACTCCGAGAAGGGAGCGAGTATCGTGAAATGGGTGTATTTACCGAACACCTCTTCCCGAAACATCGTTCCTCTCCAAGAATTGGTCTCCGCGGTGGTTTACCGCGGAAGGCTGAGAGCTAGGGACATTTCAGGGCACGACTTAGCAAAGATCGTGGTCCCGTTCACCAAAGAGCAGGTTCAGCAGTTGATGCAGCTCGGTGACTCGCTTCCACTTGCCTTGGAGGGATTCACCAGATGCTTGGCATACCACTTGCCAAAAGACCCCAGACTTGTCTCGCTTCAAACGCAGACAGTCAGCTTGTTCGAATTGCTCTCGCTGGTTCCACTTCAGGGGGCCAGGACAGTTTTTACGGATGGGGGTCGCACATATGGTGTCTTAACCTGGCAGGAGGGCCAGGCTTGGCGCACGCTGTTAACTCTTCCACAGAAGTCCGCGCAGCAGGCAGAGTTGGCAGCGGTGAACCTTGCCTTGCGCACCTTCGCCAAAGAACGCCTAAACATCATTACTGACAGTCAGTATGTTAGGAATTTGCTTCACAGTCTGCCGGGAGCATACATCACTCCCGCGATAGACAAAAACTTGCTGAGTTTGTTCCTCACAGCACAATTTCACTTGCAAAACCGCACGGAAGCGCTCTATATTGCCCACATCCGAAGTCACCAGGACCTGCCGGGTCCAATCTCCACGGGCAATAGCAGAGCAGATGCGGCTGCAAAGGAAATTCAGCAACGTTCAGTGTTGGGTGTTTTCACTACTCCTATTCAGAGTCATGCATTCTTTCATCAGAATGCCAAAGCGCTCGCCAGACAGTTCAATCTGCCACTTTCTCAAGCCCAAGGCATAGTTCGCTCTTGCCAGCATTGTGCAGGGGCACAAGGGGGGCCCTCGTGGGGGGTCAACCCACGAGGGACAGAAGCTAACCAGGTGTGGCAAATGGATGTCACGCATGTCCCGCAGTTTGGCAGATGGCAGTACATGCACGTTTGCATTGATACTTTTTCACAGTTCATTTGGGTGACAGCGCAGAAAGGGGAGACAGCTTCCCACGTGGAGCAGCACCTCCTTTCCTGCTTCGCGGCAATGGGCAAACCACGGCATGTGAAAACCGATAACGCCCCGTCTTACAGCTCTAGGCAGTTGGCTAACTTCATGGTCACCTGGGACATTAAGCATACTTTTGGCGTTCCTTACAATCCGCAGGGGCAAGTGATTGTGGAACGAGTCAATCAGTCGCTCAAGTCCTACATTGACAAACAAACAGAAAGGGGGGAGCCACCAGCCCTCCCCAAGTCACAGAGTCAGGCACAGCATTGTCTGAATAAGGTGTTGTTCACATACAATCACCTTAATGTTTTTTCGGATTGCACGCCGCAGGAGAAACACTTCTGCAGTTCGGAAGCTCTCCCGCGACCGATGGTCCGATACCGGGTGCCACCGGACCCTTCCTGGAGGGGCCCGGCGCCACTCGTAACCTGGGGAAGAGGGTATGCTGCAGTTATGTCTCCTACAGGTGTCATCTGGATTCCAGCTCGGTGTGTTAAGCCTCACTTGGAACCACATGGCGTGGACCCAGGCCGACCCGAGTCCGATCCCGGAGATGGAGGACCTCACCTTGACCGAGGGGACCCGGCGGGAGAAGCGGCGACTGCGGACGACAGCGCCGAGGATCACCTGGGGGATGGTCAAGACCCTTTGCAGTGAGGCCCAGGATGCCCTCCAATGCGAGGAGAAGGAACCGACACCGGAGAACTTCGTAGCTGCAGACTTCGCCCAGATTAATGCCAACTCCATGGCAGTCACCATCATCCTGACCCTCTCCCTACTTGCGGGGGGAGGCGTCCAGGCAGCCTCACTAAAGGCCAACGATCTGATGCCAGGCGGAGACCTCTCTGCCCGGATGCACTACAACCTATGGGAAAGGTTGGCGGGTCTCGTCAACCAGTCCGATTTTTGCCTGAACCAGGACGCGGGTTCTGCCTCGATATTGAGCACCTGCCTCATCCCAGTGTGCCACACTCTGGACGCGTGCACCAGGGATGGCGACTGGCTGTTGAAGCGGATTTTCGGTCCGCATCTCCCTGCGAGCTTCACAGCATACGCTCGCTGGGGAATGCAGCTGACTATGACTTTGCCGGCCGACGCAGCCACTTTCCACACTCCGCGGGTGGCGGTCAGCCCAAACTCTACTTGTGCTCAGATGGTCGGCTGCTCTGCAGTCGGCCGGACTCAGTGCCGCTGCCTCGACACTGGCCGCGGCAACTGGACTTGTGATAAACCAGAGACACTTGGTTCAATGTATGCTCATGTTACCCTACCTTCAGGATGGTTCTTTACATGTAATCAGTACACTTGGAACTACATTCCCGCAAATGTATCAGATTCTATATGTTGCATTAGTCGTTTGACACTGTTACTCCCCACTAAGGATATGATTGTTCCAAGCACAAATGTTTCCTCTCCCATACGACACACTCGTGCCACCCAGTTAGACAGCTCATGTGATAGCAGCATTAGGGTTCTGAGTCCAGCTGAATACGTCTCGTTGGCAGTCAGCATACTTGGCGTGCCAGGCTTAGCCGTAGGCAACGCTCGGAGAATTGGTCAATTGGCTTGCGGATTAGCAAAAGCCATTAACCATACCTCCTCAGCGATAGCGCTGCTCAACCAGGAGCAGGCAGCGCTTCGCCATGCCATTCTTGACAATCGAGCGGCTATCGACTACCTTCTGTTGTTACATCATCTGGGTTGTGAATCTGTTCATGGCATGTGTTGCTTTAATCTCACAGACAACACACGCAAGGTACAGAGCCAGCTCACGGACCTCCACACCCTAGTTAAAAACATCAAGCAGGGCTCCGCATGGGATTGGTGGAGTTCCTTGTGGTCATGGCTTCCGTGGGGGTGGCTCCAGACGACGCTTCAAGTAATTGTGGGAGTGATAATACTAGGCATAGCAGGATGCTGTTTCATGCAATGTATTCCCTCACTATTATCGAGATGTCCCCCGTGGGGGGAGCCCCGAAGTGTCGTTCCCGTACACCAGCTGATGCCCCTCTTGCGCAGGGTCGCCTGTCAGGTCCCTAAATAACAGAAAAAGGGGAGATGCGGATTCCGCATGCCCAATTGGCATAGAACCTTGGCAGAGGTTAAACCAGTCGAGCAAACTCCTGGCCACTGGCCCTTGCCAGTATGGAAATCGGGGGGGGGGGTGGATTAATAATCAGAGGGTTGATTCACCCACATCTGACTTGACCAGCGATTCTGCTGAGAGAAGCAGATCACTAACCTCCGTTACGTATTAGGCAATTACTGACTCACAGATCAGCCCAAGCTCTAGTGCAAATAGAGGCCATATTTACTCTGGTGTAAGCCTCGAACAATGGTTTTCCCCTGTCAGTGTTTGCCCGAGTTAATTAACTTCCCCAAGAGAGATTTCCCATTAACCCAAGTAAATGGGTGATGTGATTTTCTGTCAGATGACGATTCTATCCCGTTTTGCCTTCTGATCTATATATGATGATGCTTTTCCCTCAATAAACCACTGATCTGATCTCGCTCCATACTGCCTCGTATCGTTACTTGATCAGTCTCCTCCGGGACTTCACGGCCGTCCAGCGGCCCCGATTCTACATTAGATCACATTTTTTTGTTTGTGTACCACAAGGACTGTCTGGAAATCTGCAACAGCAAACAGCCTTGAATGGTCTACATTTGCATTAACACAATATGGCCATCTTGTTCCTGTTGAGTCAGTGGCCTAAAAGGCCCATTCCAACTCAGTTAATATGTGATTCTGAAATGGCCAATTTTCTCTCTATAAAAAACACATGGTAACTATATGATTTGTTCCTCCTCTTCCAGGAGGAATCTTCCTATTATGTCTCTCTGTTTGAATCCTGCTCAAACTTGAATCTCTGCTAGGCTTCTTGGTGCTGACTTCATTATTTCAAAGCAGAAATCACTGCCTTATCCTCTCAGAATCCAGGAGTTAGCCAGAGAATCCTGCTAGCTTATGTAGTTCTTTCGAATTCCTAATATCTGGGCTAGGACCTCTGTTTGACTGTCGTTTCTTGGGATTTGTGCCCACAAATTCCTTTACATTGTTCTAGATCAGGGATTCTCAACCTGTGGCCCATGGGCTGGATGTGGGCCGTGGCACCATTTTACATGGCCCCCACTGCCTCCACCACACCAGGAAGTGTCATGTGGTGAAAGAAGGGCAAAACGGCTGTCGGGGCACTGAAGCTGTTTGAGGGAGCATGACCCAGCCCACAGCTTTAAAAAGTTGAGAACTCCTATTCCTGATGGAGTTACAATGCTCCTAGCTTGAAGACAGTCTAACAAAACAAAGAGAAGGCAAATTCTCTAACCTCTAGTCTACCTTCATTGAGCATTTCCCCCAGCTATTGGTGACCCTCAATTTACTCATGTATGTTTGTGCATGTGAGTTTTGTGTTTATATTTATACATATTAGTTATATATTGTTGAATCTTTGCTATTTTCTAATATAATCATTTTGTATATTTAAATTCTGATGTGTTCAATAATATTTCCCTTATGAACAGCTCTGTGTGAGTGTGACACATTCAGCCAATCTGAATAGTGTCAAGACACACTATTGCCATTGTTCAAAGATCCCTTACAGGTATGTCTCTGTGGGCTTATAATATGTTCTAAGAACATACCTGGTAACACCCCTCAAGGGCAAGGATGTGAAGAACACCCACAAGATTACTCATTCCAAATAGGTATGGAACGGAAGCTTTCTCTCAGGGAGCCAAAATTTAGTTGTTTGTGACTAATCAGACAGTTCTCCTGTGATAACTCTCTGTGTATTTATACTTTGCTTCACAACAGAAAATGCAGAAGCTTTTGTACTGACACATGATGTTCAAATTACAGTACTGTAGTTGTCTTAGTCCCTAGATACTTATATTATTCAAAATATAGATACATTTTCTTTGTCTCATACCTGGATTGGTGGCAGGAAGTCTTGCGGAGGCTAATGATTTCTCATCAAGATGTCTTCAGGTGTTGAGAGCAGAACTGTAACTAGAAACTTTAGTTCCTGAGGCAAATGGCATCAACTCCCACTCATTCCACCATGAGTCATCAGTGCAAGCTTGCATCAAGAAAAAAGGGAGACAAGTTGTGATGGTTTTGCGAAGAAAGAGTTTCTATTTTTTTTAAATGAACACAGTCAGGAGACATGACCATTTCCCCCCTTAATACTCACCAAAAGATCCACCTCTATATTTTGGTGCCCTCCAAATCTTTACCTATAAGAAGGTGTGTTAACCATGCGTGTCCAGCATACACAGCCACACACGGTCCAACCATCCTGTGTTTTGAGTGTTTGGTCTGGGTGTGGTCTGGGTGTGGTGTGTCGGGTGTGTGTGTGTGTTGTGTGGGTGTGTCATGGGTGGGTGTTGTATGGGTGTGCTGTGTCATGTGTGATGTGACTGTGGGAAAATTCGGCTGCCTCCAGGCCTGTTTGGCACCCGCAGGATCACCAAGAGAACAACGTGCAGGTGCACAAAGGTAAGTCAACCAGGGGGGGCCTGCCCGGTTCACTCCTTGCCCCTGGTTGGGTCTCCCACCTGGGCAACGCTGGGTACCCCTGCTAGTTTAACATATTTTGTGATTTAAACTTTCAGTAACACCAGCTAACACCCTAGTGGCTTAGTGGTTAAGGCACTAGGCTTGGAGACCAGAAAGATAGGTTCGATTGTCAAGAGCTGCATTATGGGGGGCATGAAAGGAGCCTCATTCAAGCATCCCCTGCAAAAATCCTTTCAACCCAGAATAATCTCTGACATGAAAAGGAACTAATGTAGAATCTAGATATCCTAAGGAATTCTGATAAACAGAGCTCCTCCTCTTTCCACTTGGTTTGATTCTGCACAGGATTTAGCAAATCAAGCTCTTTACCAAACTTTAATGGTCCCTTGATTCAGTCCAAACCCAATTCATGCACCATTGCATTTCTGTTCGGATAGCAATACCATTTCTGAAACTTCCAGCCTATTTCCACCCACACCAGTCTCATAATCTTTCCTCCATTGAACTCTGCAAGACCCATACTTTCTTATCTGGCTGATACACTGCCACTAACAGCTTCTACTGCTCCTGTTGTGGCAGCAAGAAGAAGGGAAAATGTCTTTCTGTGTTCAAATGCAGCAAAAGCCCCTTCCTTCCTACTGTTCCCTCTCTCTTCCTTCTGTCTACCTTCTAGTTGTCTTTCTTCGTTCGACCTTGAAGAGCTGGTAGGACAACATTACCATGTTGGTTGGTAATTAATAGATGCCAAAATTACAGATTCTGATCTGTTTCTTCTCCTCAGTGTAAAAGCTAGGAATGGGCAGAGGGAACTTTTAAAAAAAATATTAAATTCAGATCTGAAGAGAAATTGAAGTGAAATGATTTTGACACAGCTCAGAATGCCAGTTTATCAAGTCCAATTCATGTTGTTAACCAGTTCATTACAAAATGTGGTAATTTCATTGCTGATAATCTGTCTCCCAGTACAAGAAGAGAATGACAAGCTTTTAGATCATGTCTGCTTTGAAACAAAGTTGCAAAAGGGCACATGTGACATTTTGTCACTGTAAGAGTGGGGGGCACTGAGGAGTCCTTGGCATGGTAACTAATTGCCCAAAGGCTGCCAGGTGTACAAGATGTGGCTTGCATCAGCCAGAGAGGATATACAACATAGAAAAGTTGTTTTGGCATAACTTGTGAGAGTGACTTGGATATGAGTTATGGCATTGACTCCTCAAAATGATGTGTACAGCCTCCAGCCCCATTTTTTAAGGATGAATAAAATTTGGCTATTAGATTACATCAGGTGAGAAAAAAGATCCATTACCTGAGGTAACTGAGCAAGGCCTTTTAGACATATTCTATCATACAAAGAAACAGGCAGTAATGGATTTATCATGGACTCTTCAAGGCCTCTGCTGTAGAACTATAACTAATGAGATCTCAAAACTTTTAATATAATCTAGTCTGTGGTGGCTGTACAATGCTCAAGGTTTCACTTTCCAGTCAGACTGTGATGTACATAATATTTGAAAGGACTTGCTTAAACTAAGGGGATATATAAATGGTCAACTGTAGTTGTTTCTCCTTTTAGTTTCAATCCAGAAAAAGACACAAAACAATTGCACTGAAATCAACTGAACATGCTACTTGCAACTAACTCCATTTTCCTTTACCAGAATGAAAGGTAAAGTCAGTCAGCAGTAAAGGACTAGTTAGATCATGTTGGAAAGGGATGCTTTGCTGAAAGCAATCTTCCTTAAAGCAATCTTTTCCATCCATACAGGAATCACTCCAACCCCACTTCAAGAAAGAGTATTCAAACTCCCAAAAACCTCCAGGCCATGCACGGAGCAGTATCAGGCTGGTTTGTTATCAGTTATATGTTCTCTGACCACTGGAAAAGAGTTCATACAAGACTGTGCCAAAAGCAGTTAAAATACAAGCTATGCCTGTCTTTTCATACACTTAAGAAAAAGTTTAGCTGGGCTGTAGCTAAATGAAGACCACTAATTTGAAAGTAGGATTTCAAATTAGTGGATTATTCTATAGAAGAGATGGAACTATTTCAAGCTGCAGAGACTGAATCTGTCAAAATCCTAACAAGAATATACTAACAAATATGGAAAACAAAACAATGGCCCACAGCCTATAAATGTTCAATATACATTCCAAATCCAAGAAAGGATGGGGCTGCAGTGGCTCAGTGGTTAAGAAGCTTGCCTTGTTAGATGGAAAACCAGCAAGTTGGCAGTTTGAAACCTAAGTACTGCATGACGGATTGAACACCTGTCTCTGTCCCAGCTCGGGGACATAAAAGGAGCCTTATTTGGGTGTTCCCTGAGTGGAGTTTCTCCCACAAAAATCCTTTCAACCCAGAATAATTTCTGACTCAACATTATTATTATACCAAGAAAGGAGATGCCAAGTAGTGGAGTAAGGTCATTCCTCTAAACTCCCATAAAAGCAAAGAGAAAAAACAAAAATCAAAATGGCGGCGGCAACTATTTTCACTTCTTGCACAGCTCTGGAAGGTCCTAGGAAGGTGGGGTTTTCACTGAATAGGTCCTCTCAGCCTCCCTGATGCTGCTATGGAGTCAGAGAGCTGGAAACAGCAAACCGACGATGGTGATTTTTTCATCCTCAACCAGCTGGAAAGGTAGGGGATCACATCGTCCTTTTGGTGGGTGTGGGCAGAGGCAGCGTGGGTGCCTCTCTGAGGCTCAGGGGAACCAATTGGGGCTGTGTTTACCTTCCAGCAGCATCCGGACAGGTGGGGGTGGGTCGGAAACAACCCCGATTGGCTCCTCTGAGCCTTAGAGAGGCACCCGGGGTGTTGTTTTTTTTTTTTTTGTCTCTGTCCTTTGCATGCACCGGACAATGACAAAAAATGCATAATGATGTGACTTGGAGAACCAAGTTTTGTCGTTATCCGGGGTATTACTGTACCTAGCATGGGTTTTTTTCATATTCAAATTTCTTCTCTCAAATCTATTCCTTCTAATGCTACCTAAAATCCCTGTGCTGTGAAAATCTACAGTGTTTTCCAACCCCATATATCTCTCTTTACAATGAGACAAGGGTTTCTATGTGTGTCTGTCTTTGGGTATATCCGTGTGTCCATGCACATGTGTATTTGTGCATTGTATCTACTGTTTATTTAATGGGGCTTATTCCTAAAATGAATTTAGAGGACTGTGTTCCCCAATTTCTCAGCTTTGTATTTTCTACTCCTATAATATACTTATGTGTGAGTTTTATTCTTTTTGTTGATGTTTTGCAAATAATTTTAAACTGAGCTCAGAATTAACCTTCAGTTTTAAACTCTCATTTTTCAAAACAACAACATCAAAATGAAAACCACATATGTAAACCCATAAATGGAATATGTTGCGAAACTAATTGATTTTCTATTTAAAAAAATTGGTACTTAATAATTCCAAATTAGACTGTATAGGCAGTAAAAACAAAAGAAAAGTGTTTTCAACTTTAAATACACTAAAAATACAGAAGATCATGTTGATTAAATTATCATTTTTCATAGTCAAACTTATGGGAATATGAATCCACCCCAGTATTTAACTGTATTTCTCTTCAACATATCCAAAACAGCTAATTTTAACTTTACAACAAATGTATGAAATAATAAACAATGAAAGATACAGGAATCCCCAACCTTTAATGACTTGTTTTATATCCTGTCCCACTCATTTTAGATCAATTGTTTAAAACAACAGCTGCTTTCTGAATGTAGAATATTGTGCTTAGATAAGTACAATATCCTACATTCAGAAACGAGTCTTTTTAAAACATGGTTCAAAATGCAAGGAAATGACCAATATTGCCTGACTATCATGCCTGCATTGCCAGGAAAAGAAATTATACCAAACTATTCCTAGCAAAAGGCATTCTTAAAGTTGTCAACATCAATAGCAACAGTCAAGATGGTTTACAGAAGGGGTGGCCAATGTTTTCCCATGATGGGCTGGACCCACCCCAACACACAGATGTGCGGGCTGGAGGCATGGTTCCTCCCGGTGCTTCTGGTCCAGTGGTGGCAGTGGCAGCCACAATCATGGTGCTTTTTCAGCTGATTTTGCAGCCTCCGCCGCTTCCTATGGTGGCAAGAGGGAGTGCAGAGTATTTCCACCACATTTTTATATTTTCCCACTAGATTTCACTGCGTTTTCACAGAGAAAATGCAGCATTTTGGCACTTCTGGTTTCCACAGTGGCGGCTGCAATCATGGTGGGGGTTTTTTTGGCACCTCAGGAAGCTCCCACCACCACCAGGAGTGCAAAAATGTGGTAAAGAAATTACAAAAATGTGGCAGAAATGCTCTGCACACCCTCCCACCACCATGGGAAGTGGTAGTGGCTGCAAAAGCAGCTGAAAAATGCTAGCTACAAACTGGAAGTGCCAAAATGCTGGTTTCCGCAGCAGCAGCGGCTGCAATTGTGGCATTTTTTTCAGCTGCTTTTGCAGTCTCTGCTACTTCCCATGGTGGCGGGAGGGTGTGCAGAGCATTTCTGCCACATTTTTGTAATTTCTTTGCTGCATTTTTGCTGCAAAATTGTGGAATTTTGGCACTTCCGGTGGCAGGGGGAAGAGCTTCCAGTGGTGCCTACGTTCACACCATGGACCAGATTAATTAGTGCCATGGGCCAGATTAGGGCCATGGGGCTTTGGTTGGGAACCCCTGGTCTACAGCATATCCGTTTGTGCTCACTGCCATTCACAAAGAGACACTAAGGCAGAGAAAATCCCAGAATTTGACTCCCTTTTCACCAATCCATCTCATTTCTTCCTGTTCAAAGGGGAGAGAAAAGACTTTGGAGACCATTTAAAAGTGCTGGGCCCTTTAAGAGCAAAATAAATAAATAAAATCACTAAGTTCAAGTTCTTCCTTGCTCTCTTTATTGAATCTTTGAGGTCCAAAACCAGAAAATAAGAACAGTAGCATCTTAGGCAGAGACAAATTGAATGTTAAGAGGGATGTACCTGTCCTCTGATTAATCTATTTTTATTTCTGCATCCCAGTGGTTCACAGATGAACTACAGGAGCTCAAATGGGCAAAGAGACACCTAGAGAACCTCTGGGTGAAAAACCGGAGTGATTTCGATTGGACACTAGCTAGAGCCACTATTAGGGCCTACCTAGTGGTAATGGGGGTGGTGAGGCAGCAATACTTCACCACCCTTATTTCCTCTGCTGATAATCGCCCAGCTACCCTGTTTTGGGTAACCAGGTCTCTCCTTGGTAGGGGGTCAGCGGTGCCCGGTTGGCAGGGTTCAGCTGAAGATTTTGTTGACCATCTGGTGGAGATAATTGATTGGATTCACTCGGGGATTAATCCTGGTGTGGTCGGGGAGGGTCTGGAGGGGACCGGAGCTCAGTCTTGCCATGTTATCTGGGATCGGTTTGACCCAGTTGTCCCTGATGAAGTGAACAGGCTGCTTGCAGCTGTTCGTGTCACTACTTGCCCGTTGGACCCCTGTCCCACCTGGTTGGTGAAGGCCACCAAGGAGGTGACAGGTACCTGGGTTGGAGCAATAATACATTCATCTCTATGGGAGGGGGTGTTTCTGGCACCTCTGAAACATGCTTTGGTGCATCCCCTTCTAAAAAAGCCATCTCTTGACCCAGCGATACTGTCTAATTATAGGCCAGTCTCCAACCTTCCCTTTTTAGGGAAGGTTTTGGAGAAGGCAGTGGTCCATCAGTTGCAGGGTGCCCTGGATGAAGCAGATTATCTGGACCCCTTCCAGTCAGGTTTCAGGCCCGGGTATGGTACGGAGACAGCATTGGTCGTGCTGATGGATGATCTCTGGCGGGAGTGGGATGGTGGACATCTGTCTGTCCTTGCTCTCCTTCACCTCTTAGCGGCTTTCGATACCGTTGACCATGGTATCCTTCTGGGACGGCTCAAGGGGTTGGGGATCCAGGGCACTGTGTTGTCCTGGTTCTCCTCCTTCCTGAAGGGCCAGGTCCAGTTGGTGTGGTTGGAGAGTGAGAGGTCCAGCCCTAGGCCCCTCCAATATGGGGTGCCTCAGGCTTCGGTGCTTTCTCCTCTCCTCTACATGAAGCCGCTGGGTGAGATCATCCGTTCCCATGGGGTGCAGTACCACCAGTACGTGGATGACACTCAGTTGTACATCTCGGCCTGTGGGGACCACAGCGCTGCTGTCAAAGTCCTATCTGGATGTCTGAAGGCTGTAGGTGTTTACTGTATGGGACCAAAGACAACAGAACAGCCGAAGGGTTGGCTTAACACAGGTTTATTGCATGATGATCCGGTGGAGCATGAGGTAATGGCGGTGATACATCTCTATATATACAGTAGCATTATACATTTGAATCTTGTAGCACGGTAGCTCATTGGCCGCTACCAGCGTGGCCTCACCCAGGCATGCCTCTCTTCAGTAGTTCTTTCTCCTGCTGCTGAATGCGGGGGAAGGTTTTCCCGCGGCTGTCCGTGATTGAGCAATGTGAACCATGTGAGACTGAACGCTCGCAGCTGCCCTCTATGGGCTGCTTGCTCGCGTTCCTTTACAGCTGAGATACATTGTATTTGGAGTGGTTACATTCTTATCAGTACAGAGAACATGCATACATAACAAGGTGTCTGGATGGGGGCCAAAGGGTTACAATTGAATCTCAGAAAGACTGAGTGGCTGTGGGTTCAGGGTCCTATGCCATTCCGGGAACTGCCATCCAGACAGACCCAGTGCGCAATTTGGGGGTCCTCCTGGACTCTCAACTGCTACTAAAAAGAGCAGGTGGCAGTTGTGGCCAGGAGGGCCTTTTCATAACTACGTGTGATACGCCAGCTGCGCCCGCTCCAGGCTAGGGACTAATTGCTTATGGTCACACATGCCCTGGTCACCTCCAGACTAGACTATTGTAATGTGCTCTACATGGGGCTGCCCTTGACAACCATTCAGAGGCTGCATCTGGTCCAGAATGCAGCAGCCCGGGTAGTGATGGGGTGTGGGCATTATGCCCATGCCTCGCCCCTGCTCCAGGAGCTGCACTGGTTACCAGTTTGCCTCCGAGTGCAATTCAAGGTGCTGGTTATGACCTTTAAAGGCCTATATGTTAGTGGGTCAGGATACCTAAGAGACCGCATTGCCCAAAGAACATCTGTCCGTCCAACCAGAGCAGACCAAAGGGGTTCCTTAGCAAGGGGGCCCCACCTCTATGGCACAAGGAAAAGGGCCTTTTCCCTGTTCGCTCCAGCCCTTTGGAACCTCCTGCCAGTAGAGCTACGGTTGCAGAGGGAGTTGCTGCCCTTCAGGAAATGAATTAAGACCTGGCTGGTGGGGCAGGTGTGGAGCCCTGAGGGCAATGTGGCTCCTTCCTGCTGGTTTTTACCATAAGATGTACCCTCTCTCTGCTTCTCGGGGTGGGTGGGATTTTTAATGTGGGTGGGGTTTTTAATTGCTTTTATTTTATGGGGTTTTAGATTATGTAAGCCGTGCTTGAGTGGGCAGCGACAAGTCAAAATGTTAAATTAAAATTTAAAATTAAATTTAAAATTAATTTTTTTAGAATCACATATTTTAGCAATAAAAACATTAACTTAAATTCCATATACCTCTCAATAACCAGGCACAAAGCAAAGCATGCTAACTGCAAACCACAGCACAAGATCATATGGTATGACTAACATAGTTGTTGGGTTGTTGTTATTGTTTTTCTTTTTCTTTGAGACCTTTAGTTTATATGTACATAGACCGGCGGGAGAACAAATTCAGCTGAGGGGAGTTTGGGGCTGGCAGTCACAAAGGACCACTGCCGCACCCCCAATGCTGGTGTGAGGAGGACAGTGCCGGGGGAGGGGGGAATGAACTCATTTGAGTGGAGTTTGGGGCTGGTGGGGAGTTTGGGGATGGCCCGTCTTCCTTCAGCTGTACTGCTGGAGGAGAAGAGCCTCAGCTGTCAAGTGGTGATCCTGTAATGTATTCTGTCCCACCACCACCACCACCCTGTTATTTTACTTTGAAATGTATACTGTCTGAAATATGTACTGTACTGCTTTTGAAATATTTCTGCATGTTGTGTCATGATATTTATAATTGTAAATTGGGATGTGATATTGTTTAAATGTGCACTATACTGCTTTTGATTTATTTTTGTATATTGTGCCATGATATTTTGTAACTGTAAATTAGGATTTGACTTGCTGTGCTGTACCTTTAAACTATCTGTAAGCCACTTTGGGTCACCCATTGGGTTGAGGAAAGCAGGATATTATTATTATTATTATTATTATTATTATTATTATTATTATTATTATTATTATTATTATTATTATTATTATTATTATTATTATAGTGGTTACCTTTTTTATACTAACCTCCATACAGAGCTACCTAGAGGAACTTAGTTCTGCAGACTCAGCATCAATCATACTGATTTCTTTCTTTTGGTTGATTATTATTAGCAGCACTGGAAAAGGCTGCTACATTGTATTCTGCTCAATTAGCAAGTTTGTCTATCCATTAAAATTGCTATGAATCTGGACATATCTTAACTCTGGGATTCTCAATCTGAGGCCTGTGGCACCATTTCATCTGTCCCCCACTGCCTCCACCACACCAGTAAGTCTCATGAGGTGGAGGAAGGGCAAAATGGCCATCCAGCCCCAAAGCTGTCTGAGGGAGCATGACCTAGCCCCCTGCTTAAAAAGGTTGAGAACTCTTGTCTTAACTGGTCCAAAACACTGACCTGACAATTATTATTATTATTATTGCTCTGAATTCAGTTCACATGGTGTCTAGTGGGGGTGTGAATCCATACTGGTCCACATCAGCTGGAGACCATTCCCAGATATTTAGAGGCTCCGATCTGCCCGGTCAGTGGAGATGTGCTCCAGTTGATTGGGAGAAAACATTCACAGCTTCTTCTTTTCTCGAGACCCAATCAAACCCTGGACTGCTTTGTTGTTGGTCAAACTTACTGTAAGTCCACAACAGTGCATGTTTCTGGCAGTAATTGGCAGACCAGTAAATGAGCCAGATTCTGTATCTCTCCACATTTACACAGCATGTTGTTTTCTGCCAAAAGCCCCTATTTGAGCATGTTGGTCTTGCATTTACGGACTCCAAACCTCAGCCAAGTCAGAGTCCTCCAAGTGATGTATGGGAGGTTGAGTTTCTCAGCTATATCCTCCTCTAATGTTGTTCCTTGTCCAATGAGCTGCTTCCTCTATCTTATTTCGTTTTGCTCTTGTGTACCCTCAGGAATGTTTGTTCTTGCTATAAAGCTCTTTACAGCTGACCTCTGCTGCCTCTGCAAATCCCTGTTGAGAGTCTAAACCAGGAGTGACCAAACTGTGGCCCATTGGCTGGATCCAGTCCACATTGCCAAATCATCCAGCCTGCACAGCCTGAGCAGTTCCCAGAAGTGGAAGTAAACTGCACCCATGCATGTGCAAAATGTTACTGTAAATACACCCACGGCTGCCGTAAATGTGTTTACAACAGCTGTGGGTGCATTTACAGCTGCGTTTTGTGCATACATGGACACATTTTACTTCAACTTCCGGTGGGAGGAACCATGTGACCAGCCTGCTAAACCACATGACCAGCCCACAGCACAAACAGTTTGGGAACCCCTGTTTTATATATATAAAGCATCTGCTGCATTAACTGAGAGGGGCTTCAGCTGATTGATACAAAGTATTGCCAGCTGATCTGCAGCTTATGTGAGATGCTGTGGATCAGTTGGGGCCTGTCTCCCTAATCATCTGGAGATGAAACCCCAGATAAACATTGACGGGAGTGGGGGCAAAGCCGAAACTGATTTGTTTTTCACCCATTTAAATGTTGGTGTAAATTAAATGATCCCCAGCCAGCAGTTTCAGATATACCAATTGATTGTGAACTGACACACATGTGTTTGTTTGTTTTTGCAAGTAAACATGCACCCTAAAACAGATCTAGCCTAGTATTCAGAGGCTTAAGAGGAATTATAAGTTTTTTAAAAGCATTTTTGCAATATATTGAATTTATCCTTGAAGGTGTGCTTATTTACAAAGTTCAAGTGACAATATAATTAAGATTTCTCCCACATATCAGGCAGTTACATGCTATTGTGGTTAAGCCATAAATCACAGTAATGTTTGGAATATTATGCAGTATGTCACAGTTAATGTGCTATACAAAAAGCTGAAGGTCAGTAGCTTGACCAGCATCTCGATAAAGGTTATTACATAATAAAGCCTAGGATCACTATGTTGTGATACATCTATTAGTATGTATACAGAGAACTTGCGGGTGTTTTCAGGGCCATAAATATGTTTTGCAGTATAAAGGCCACCTGAAACTTGTGAGCATTAGGTTTTAAAAGCAGCAGATCACATCAGCATGGGAACATTAACAAAACTGGCAGAAGTAACTCTAGTGGCAAGCAAATTCTTTGAATACAATTCTGGCAGAATTTTTTCCTTCCCAACATGAGTCTTGATAGGCAAGTAAAAAGTGAGTTTTGATCTAAAAATGATTTTAAATGTAATGAATAGAAGTGCAAAATTGTATGTGCAAAAACAAGTCATAGGTTCATATAGACATAGTACAAGCGTGGCACCAAAATGGCCGCCACGCTCTTTGCGGGGGCCCCCACCCGGACGCAGACATCTGTCTAGTTAGTGGGGTGTGGCCACCCCTCAATAAAAGGGGTGGCCACAAGGCAGCCGTCGCTTCCTTCCTTGCTCACCTCTTTTAAAGAGGCTCGCTCTGCTTTTCGATCGGAGGTTTTCCCTTCCTCTGAACAGCACCTGACTGCAGTGGCTCAGGTGGCTAAGATGCTGACTGGGAGGCAGAAGGTCAGCGGTTCGATGCCTGAGTACTGCAGGACGGAATACTCTTTACCTAAGCGCAAGGCTCAGGCGGCCCCCTTAGTCGCACCAAGGGGGGGGGCTCGGCCCAACCCCTCTACTTTTTCGGGGCTGCCACCGGGCCGGAGGGCTCGGATGGCACCACCGCAGGGGTGGGGGTGGGGTTATCATACCCACTGCCACCAATGAGCCCAGTCTGAGGACTCGGGCGGGGGGCGGCACAGGCCTGCTCCACTGGGGTTCTTACCCCCGCTGCTTCTTTGCCTGGCTCAGGGCATAGCGGCCCACTCGGGCATGGTGCGGGTTTCCGCCCCACCATCATTCCGGCCACTCACGGGCCGGATTAATGGGCATGGCCCTATTCTGGCCAGGGATTACCACATGGGTTTATCCCTCATCAATTACCTAGTGGGCCATCCGGCTCATCCGGCCCACCTTATCTTGGTGGGTCAGATGCTGTGATTACTCTCCACATTGGTCCACCACCTTCGGATGGTGGGCGTGCCAACTCTGCGGTTCCAGCCCACATGCTGGCCACGGCTGCGCAGCGGGCCGCCAACAGGGTTGAGCTGCTGGAGGCCACCAGGCCAGCACAGGCCGGTGCCTCGCAGCTCCCCATCCAGCCTGGATGCACAGAAACACGGAGCTCGATGGCTATCGCAAACTCCGACGCCCACCACGGGCCGGAACTCCCAGTGGGGGCGGCTCGTGGGGGTGCACTGAGTGAGTATCCTGGTCAAATCAGCACACCTGTGACACTAGCTCATAACGCTGGGGGGGTACAGTGGCCATGGCCGCAATAGGCCAATTACACCCTGGTTCTTACAGGGGTGACCGCCCCTATGCTTTCCCTTAACTTCTCGGGGGTCCGATAGGGCCTGTTATGTGTTTTCCCACTTCAATCTGTGCCAACGGTGGTTCTGCCGATGGCCGGTTACTCCATACCCCTGGGTGACCATTTGTCCCGGGCTATTAGCAAGATGATGTGGCGTGGGGAATATATTCACATTTTCCCCCTCCTGCAATATGAACCCACTGAGGAGGACATGGAGGGGCAGGATGACAGGGACAAGGAGTTGCCCCATTGCCGCAAGCTGCCTCGCAATGGGGCCAATTGGTTACCGGCCTATTGGGTATCCATTGCAGGATATATGAGGGCCCGTCCTGATTTGGCCATCCCAATGGTCCAGTGCTTGGACAATATTTACTGGCCCGTGGTTGATTTCCCTGGTCCATCATGGTAAGCCTATGGCCAAGACCTTAGGATGAGGGCAGCCCTTCACCCTGAGATGCGAGCGACAAGCCCTGCTAGCACTTGTGGCTAATATATATGACTCCTACATGGCCAGCGCCTATGCTCCGTACGGAGAGTCTACTTTCGGGCAACTACCTCTATGCCTTTATCTGGAGCTCTCAGATTAAGTGAGCTGCTACCATTTTCAACAGGGGACATGTTCTGCAGGGCACTGGAACTAGAAGATGTGTTGCTTGGTCAGGAGTGGGCTCTGGGGAGGTTTCGCTCCTCAAGGGCCGGTCAGCCGGAAAAGGGTACTAGCCTGGTGCTGCCATATGTCCGGTTGCTTCCCCACATGTGTTTGTGGCTGCGCATGGTTCACGCCCTGGCCTGTCGTCTGCTACCAAGACAGGTCTCCCCTTACTGAATTACAATTGGTACCCATTCCTTCTGGATGGGCGCCGCATCAACTGCGGCTGCATTTGGGTACCCGGAGCCTGACATACGTTGCATGGGCAGGTGGGGATTTGTGCATTTTTCTCTGTCTGTTCATCCCCTAACTGCATGAGTGCCTTTGTTCTGTCCTCTATTCTCCCTCCTTATTTTACAGACCCTGTGTGTTTCCGCACAATGGTAGTAGTGTGGCTTGTGGGCCACAATTTATGTGCACTGGGGCGGCACAGTATGCTGCATCGTCAGAATGGGGACCCCATCCTGGGCTACGTGTAACTGCGCGTATGCAGTGGTATGGTGTGCACGGCATATAGGTGGCGGGAACTGTTGCCATTCCTGATGTCCATTGGGGATACTGGACCACCAGATGTTTTAGTTCTGCACCTCGGAGGCGGTGATCTTGCACGGATTGCTAGCCTGGACTTAAAGACTTCTGAGTGCAGTGACCTGGCATTTCTTTGCCATTTATAGCTGTTTACACGGTTGCTATGGTCATACATCGTGCCGAGGCACTATTATAGGGAAGGCTTTGACCCCACGGTTGGACCGTGCCCGGCCGTCAGTAAACAGGGCTGTTGCCTGGTTCCTTATCCAGAATGGCTTGGGGACAGCCATTTGTCGTCTGGGGATAGGGTTACAGGAATTTGGCCTGTATTCTGGAGATGGGGTTCGCCTGTCAACAAGTGGATGCACCTCTCTTTTGAATAACGTGCAAGAGGGCCAGGTGACCGAATTGTCAGTCAAGGGGGGTGGCCCCTGCTGTGATTTTGGCAATGTTGCCAAATGTAAGGTGCCTCTCCGAGAGTTGCAGGTGATGCATGGCCACATCAACTTCACCTGCAGAGTGGTAACACCAGGCAGTGCCTTCGCCAGGTGTCTGGGTCACACTATGGTGGGTCTTTAAAAATGACACCGCGGGGTACGGCTGACTAGGGGTTTATGAGCAGACCTGTTGGTTTGGCTCACATTCTCGCAGGACTGTCATGCTGTCTCCTTTTGGAGGTCTGAGCTTATGGTCAATCCCAGTTCCAAGTACGTTCGGATGCCTCCGGCTCCCCGGGGTGTGGGATTTAATTTAAGGACAGTGTGCCTATGGGATGGTAGGGCATGGATCGCTTACGCGATCTTACGTTTCTGGAGTTTTTCAATTCTGGATCCCCTTTATGCTCTGGGGGGACAGGTGGGCTGATTCTGTGCTTCACTTTTGGTGTGACAATGCTGCAGTGGTGCACATTGTCAATGGCCAAACGTCTAAATCCCCCGGAGTCATGGCCTCAGCTCGCCTATTGTTCTTGGGTCCATGCGCTTTAATGTGCTCCTTAGGGCTAGACATGTGCCAGGCATTAATAACGATATTGCCGATGCTTTATCCTGCCTGCAGATCTCCTGGTTCCGTGAATTGGATCCAGACCCAGAGGAACTCCCCTCTCCACTCCTGGCTGAGATATGGACATTTGGCGAGGAGACGTGAACCGGACATGAACCGGGCGAGTGGCTTGTCTTGGCACCTCACATGCGTACGGTGTATCAGCATCCACTCCTTCACTTTAGAGCCTTTTGTGGGCAAAGGCAGTTGCCTGAAATGTGGCCGATAACGGTCGACTAGGTTTTACAATGTATGGTGCGCCTTCGTGATCTGGGGTTGGATCCACGCACCATAGCCACCAGGCTTTATGCCTTGACATTCATGGCCAAGGCACGGGGCTTTACTGACTGTGCAAGTGTCTTCCGCATATGCCATGTATTGGAAGGGTGGACACGTGTACGTGGCCGCCACCCGGACACACGTCGCCCTGTTTTCACAGGTATTCTGACCCTGACCCACCTTGCACGAGGTTGGCATAGACTATGTTACAGTAGGTAGGAGGAGTTTCTTTTCATGCAGCTACCACCGTAGCTTTCTCTGGAGCTCTGCGAATCAGCGAGCTGGTCCCATAGTCAAAGGAAGATGTGTTTTGTAGGGCACTGGAACTCAGAGATGTGTCTATCAACCAGGTGTGGGCTCAGTTGAGGATTCGTTCCTCAAAGGCCGATCAGCATGGAGTAGGCAGTGGTGTTATACTGCTACGATGTACATTTGCTTACATCTGTCCAGTTGGTGCCCTACATGCAATTTTGGCAGTGCCTGCTGTGCGCCCTGGCCTGTTTTTCTGCCACCAGGATGGGTCTACCCTTACCAAATTTAAGTTCTGGAGGGTGACCGGTACCGCACTTCACAGTGTGGGGCTCGTTATGGCACCCATTCATTCAGGATAGGTGTCATATCAACTGCGGCTGCGTTTGGGTACTCTGAGGCAGATATATGTTGGGCACGTGGGGGTCCATGTGTTTTTTCCTTATATGTACGTCCCCTCACTGTATGAGTACCTAGTTATGTCCTTAATTCCTCTTCCTTCTTTTACAGATCCTGTGTGTCTACACACCCCGGTGGCAGTGGGGCTGGTGGGCAGCAGCTATGTACACTGGGCGGCAGAATGTGCTGTGGCGACAGAGTGGGGTCCCCATCTCGGGCTGCGTGCATCTGCACGTATGCAGTGGTATGGTATGCGCGGCATGAGAGGGCGGGAACTGTTGCCATTCCTGATGTCTATCAGGGATGCTGGACCGCCTGATGTTCTTATTCTGCACCTCTGTGGCAATTATCTCGCACGGATCACTGGCCTTTCCTTAAAATGTCGAGGTGCAGTGACCTGGCATTTTTACATGATTTATGGCCATACACACGGTTGCTATGGTCTAACATCTTGCCGAGACACTGTTTTAGAGGAGACATGGATCTCCGTGGTTTGGACCATCCCGGCGGTCAGTGGACAGGGCTGTTACCCGGTTCCTTGTTGAGAATGGCTTGGGGACAGCCAGTAGACATCCGGGGATAGGCTTGCAAAATTTTGACCTATAGGCAGGAGATGGGGTCCACCTGTCGGCCAGAGGCATGAACCTCTTTCTGGAGGATGTGCAAGCAGGCCTGGTGACCGAGCTGATGGTCTGGGGGTGGGTGATGAGTCATCATGGATGCCTCCCCGTGTGGCGGGTAGCACTGGGTAAGGTAAAGATTTATGACACATAGGTATCCGGCAGTTTCACAATTGACTGGCCAACACGTCGATAGGTACAGGGGACACAAGTTTGGCCGGTCAAGGGCGAACTATGAAAGGGGTGATGTCAGGAGCTTCACAGCCTGCATCACCTTGATATTTGAACAGATACACGTCATAGGGTGGGGTCAGTAGATAGTATATTGACTCCGGTCAACAATTTGTTTGTGTCAACAAACAAATTGATACAAATTGATACATGTAGCCAATTTCCATTCGCATTTAGGGTGGAACCTTACCAGTGCTACTGCGGCCTGCTTGCCTTAAAGAATTACAATTGAATGATACACCAATTGAAAGTGATAATTCAGACTAGGGCATTATTCAATAAAAGTGGCCCGATGCCTTTAATCCAATACCGGTGTCTGAGTCTTCATTTGGGTGGGTGCGCCTGCAAAGATGTCCGTGTTTTTAAAGTGGGTATGTGATGTCCATGTAAACTGAGCTTGTATAACAAAATATATGTATCACACATACATGTTCTAGGTATGTGTTACCAAAGTTATGGATTTACTTCTTTGTGTGGGTACAGTGATACCTCATACAATGTCCAAACTTGGTTCCACAAGTTTGGACTTTATACGGATTTGGACTTTGTATGATGCATGCAAAATTCTAGCCGTGATGCCTCATACAATGTCCAAATCCTTGCTGCAATGCTTCGTCAAACGTCAGTTCCATAGAGGTACATTTTACTGCAACAGCACAGACTTCAGGGCAAAGTCAAGGAAACAGACAGGAAACTGACAGAACTTTGAGAAATCATTGTCTAAAGGCTAAATACATTACAAAAACATGTCAAACAACCCTGATTGTCAAGGAACCTGAATAATGCTGCAAAAATCCCAGGAATGCTTCTAAAAATTCTGACAAAAAAATCAAAACAATCCAAAATTGCACTCAAAACTACTCCTAAACACTCTTTGCCTCATGCAAAACCCACAAGAGCAATGCACGCATGTGTCCTGCCTTTTATACTTCCCAGGCATAATTTAACCTGAGAAAAAACCCAATGCCTCATACAAAGTCGCAGCGACTTTGTATGAGGCAACGTTTTTCAAGGAATTAGGCGATGTTGTATGAATTCGATGTTGTATGAAGCGGATTTTTGTATGAGGTATTACTGTATCTCAAATGGGCAATACCAGCACATTTGAAGAGTGTGAGTTCAGTCTCTCATATAACCCTAATTCCACTGATTTTCTGCTATTAATTTGGAAGACCTAGAAATCAGTTGCAAATGTTTATCTCATTTGGAAGTAAATGCATGGAGTTTGAGACTGTAAATGAGTGGAGCTTTCACTCTGTTGTTTTTATAATAAGAACTAGCAGTTATAATTTGTTTTTTCTAATTGTTGTTTTTTTTGGGGGGTTGTGCTTTAATTTTGAAGGTTTTTTTAAAAAAATGTTTTATGGTTGTTAATGTTGAGTGATTAGGATAGGTGGGAGGGTTAATAAAGAAAAGATATGGCAACTGTATTTTTGTTTAATTTTTTTAGTATTTTTAAAGAAAACTATTATACTTCAAAGTTATAAATATGGAAATTTTTAAACAAATGGTATTTCAAAGTGGTAAATATGTTTTTTTAACAAATACTAATAATGTTTTATAACTTTGCGAAACTTGAATAGTCTTTATTTTTGTTTGCTTTTCTTTTTGTTGTTGTTGATTGTTGTGTTATCTGAAAGACATAAAAGAATGTATTAATGTAGTTAGTTTGATTTGTTTGTATTATTTCAGTTATAGTAATGGTTTTATTTTTAATAATTAGTTTTATTTAAACTTACCTTATTTTTGCATTTTGTTGGTTCTTTCCAGTACCTTTTGTGCTATATTTATGAAATGAATTAGTTGTAGTATTGCTAGTGGTTTATTTATTGGAAATGGTGGAAATAGCATCTTAGAAGATGTTATACTAAAATATTTGTGTTGGAATTATTGTGGTGCTGGTTATTTGTGGTGGTTTTTCTGATTGCTCTCCATAGATTGGTTTCCATTCGCTTTTTAGATTTTTTTTGTGTTTCATTTTTTGTTTCATTTTTCATATTTGTTTGTTCCATTGCTTCTTCGTTATTTGTTTTGTGTAATCTTTTTTTGGATTTGTCAGATCACATTTTTAGCTTCTGGGGTTGAGTAATGGATTTGTCTGGTAAAGAATGGTTTTGGGATTTGTTGACCCACTGGATGTGGTGGTGTTGAGTCATTGTTTTTTCTGTATCCTCTGCCAGAAGGTGTTCTGTTTATTTTTTCCATTTTCTTGCTGATTTCCATTTGTGTACAGTGAGAATTCGATGTACTCTTTTCAGTGTTTTGCGCTTGTCTGCTCTTTGTTCTTTTGCTGTTGCGTGTTGTTAGAGTGGTAGCACCCCCTATGTGTTCATTGCTGATGGTGGTTTTGATGTAAGTATTGTTGCACGATTTAGTATTGCTGCGTGTTCTTAGTTTTGTTTTTGTTTTTTGTTAATTTTCCCATTGTTCTATTCTTTTTTCCTTTTTGGTCCGTGGATGTGCATCTTATTTATTGTATTTTTATGGCTGTTCATGAGTCTGTAATTTTTTTGTATTGATTGATGTATTTTTCTCTTAGGTAAGTTGTTCTTAGTTTCTTTGTTATATTTTACATCATTCTGTTTTTCATTTCTCATTACTCCATGAAAGTGCATCTTCTTTATGGTTTGTTTATGGCTGTTTGTCAGTTAGTAATTTCTTCGTTTTGATGAATGCATGTCTCGTTGTTTTAGATAAGTTGTTTTGCTTTTTGATTCTTGTGTGTTTTTAGTGAGTTTTCCTGTTTTTTTGTTAACCTTTGGTACTTCGGATGTGTTTTGTTGATTTTGTTGTTTATTGTTTAGTTGTTTACTGGGTTTATTTGAATTATTTATTTATTTTTGTATTGTTGATGGTTGGTTTTTTAAAAACTGATTTTTGTTGTGGTTGTGGTTTCCACGGTGAGGAACGGCCTGTCTGTCATTGCGTCTTTTCCCCATTGCTGTTTCAACATTAGCTTTCCATGTAGCGATGGGGGGGAAATGAAGAGCCAGCAGTCAGCTTGCTCTTCGTCCAATAACATTGGTTAGGTCAGTCGGGGGAGAAGTAGGCAGAGAAGAGCTATCTACTTCACGATGCTTCTCTCCTCTCGGCCTCCTTTTCTCAAGGGTTACCTAATTGGAGATTGGCAGGCAATGATCCATAAGGGGTGGTGCTCTTCCTTGCGGATTGTTGGCTGCTGCTTCTCTATTACCTCCACCGCTGTTTCGTGCTAGTTTTCGAAACAGTGGTGTGGGTATTAGAAAGGCAGTAGCCAGGGAGGGTGCTTCCCCTGATGAAGTGCTGCCTGCTGCTGGTTTCCCCCTGGCTCAACTTACCTTGAGGCCAGCAGTGGTCTTGCCATGTCTTCAGTGGGGTAGTGGGGAGGAGAGGGAGTCCCTCTTCTCCCCGTTGCTCCGGGAAAGAAGGCTGGCAGTTGTTTCACTGTGGTTTTTTGCTGGTTTGGGTTAGCAAGGCCATGAGGTGCTGTGTCCGCCTTCGGCAGCCTTGTGCTCCCATTGTGTGAGGTGCTGCATCCACCTGCGGCGGCCTTGCATTCCCCTTGTGTGAGGTGTTATTTTATTTTATTTTCCACGCACCGGCTTTTTCAACGTTCTACACACTCGTGCCCTTCAGCCTCATTGGCTGAAGTGGTCATGCCATGGAGGATTCTGGAAGTTGTAGTTTGATTTTTTTTCCACTTTCGTGGGGTGGCTACCCCACTGGCAGCTGCCAGACCCTTGCGGTGATGGGCAGTCAGTGAGAAGGCAAGTGTACAGGGCTTGGTATGGGATAGTATGGATGGGTGCAGGCATGTATACTGGATTCCAATGGTTAACGTCCCTCTTTATCGGTAAAGATTTAGCAACACATGCTAATTTCTTGGAGACTGCAGTGGTTCAGTGGTTAAGATGCTGAACTTGATAGCTGGAAGGTTGGCAGGTCAGCAGTTTGAGACATGAGTGCTGAATGACGGAGTGAGCTTCTGTCTCTATCCTAGCTCCTGCCAACCTAGCAGTTCAAAAGCAAGGAATAGGAAGTAGATGCTACCCCTTGGGTGGGAAGGTAAACAGCATTCCTTGCACTCTGGTATCTAGGCATGCCTGTGACATGGCCGCAGAAGCATCTACAGACACAGATAGCACTGGCTCATTGGCTATAAATGAAGATGAGCACCTTATTCTAGAATTGGATACCTTACTAATTTCTTTATATTTAGGACTAAATAACTTGAGATGTTGGAAAAATAAATGTAGGAGAAACCAGAACAAGATTTGAGCTTCCTTATATTCAGCCATCTGCTCTAATGAACTGGGGTTCCCAACTCATTTTTAAAAGACATTTCTCATCTTTAACAGCTATGGGAAAGGCAGGTACAATATGATTCTTACCATGTTTTGAATAGTTATATCAGTAAAATTTTACCAGTGCAAAATGCCAAGTATTCCACTGCAATCTGTTTCTAATCCATTTGCCCAGACTTCTGGATTTCTTTATATTTGGAATAGAAAGAACATAATATTTTAAACATCTCACTATGAAAGAAAATGCATTTCATTTAGAATAAGCCCAGAGTGATTTGTCAAGTTGCCCCTAACCTTGTGAATAAGCAATATCTAAAATGATCTGAACAGACCCATTCCCTTCCAATTATTGATTTTCCCCACTGTTTTGCCTTCCAGCAGTCAGGACAGGTGGGGGGTGGGTCGGAAACAACCCCAATCAGCTCCCCTGAGCCTCAGAGAGACCAAACACAAAGCACCGCATAATGACGTAATGTCGGTATGTGGGGGAAGACTTTTCAGAAAATTCAGCATCGTTATCTGAATTCGTTGTTGTGCAGATGGATCATTATCTGAGGTTTTACTGTATATTTAACTACTAAGAGCAGCAGCTGTTCTGTAGAGATATCTACATGTTATGTCTTATTTTTAATGATCAACATGACTTGAAAGTACTCAGTTTGAAAAAGCAAGAGATTGCTCTAAAATAAAGCCTATCTATAGAGAGGACGGCCTTTTGCGTCTTCTCAAGAGGCCACTTGTGGCCTCTCATGGTGAATAATCCCCCCTTCTCCTCCTTCTTCAGAAAAATAAAATACAAAGAAGCTTTCTTGTGTTCTGGTTTCCGGAGACAACTTACACCGGGCGAAACTGGGTGAGTGCAACTTTGTGTTGCTTTACATCACTGTATTCAGAAGGTTTAAAAGCAAGATTCTCACACCATAAACTTGGGCACCTACCCTTTTTGACCAAAGGCGGCCCAAAGCATGACAGCAGAAGCTGCATGACAGGAAAAGTTGCCCTACATCTTGCCAGCTGGTTGAGATAAAGTACAATAGCTTGATAAGATGTGTTTTTTAATTCAATTATCTGTTCTGTTAAGGTTTTACAGAACTGTTTTCATTCTGTCTCATTTAGTGCAAACTAGAAATGCTTTCTTTACAGATTAAAACAGTGGTTTCCACTGTGACTTAGAAATTGTTATATCATCTCCTGCACTCTTTCTTTTGTTGACATAAAACAGGTGTTCCCAAAGTTTTCGTGCCAGGGGCCAGTTCCCACCAATGTGCTCAGCTGTGGGGGCCAGAGGCATGGCTGTGCCCACTACTTGCATTTTCATCATCATTGTCATCATTGGAGATTGCGGCAGGGAGGAATTGCACCATTTTAGCAGGTTCTTAGACAGGCTCTGCTGCTTCCCAGGATGGCAGGAGGGTTTTCAGAGCATGGGATGGGAGGCTCCTGCTCCCAGCACCTCTCCCCTTCCCCCGTCCAGGCAGGGAGTTTAAAAGGACGCCGGATCAGGCACAGACGTTGAAGAGGGACCCTTCGAGCCTCTCCTGGGGCCTCGCTAAAGATGGTGAGTGGTGCCACTCCCGACTCAAAATCTGCCACTTTTGCCACCCTGCTAGAACTCCTTTCCCAGTCCGGCATTGGCCACAGGGAAGTGGGAGTACTTGGGTGGCACCTCTTAAAAGGTCTCTTTATGGGGCTTGATTTTGTATTTAATATTGTATTTTTTCCTGACTTGTAATTTTGTAACTTGATGACATTATTGCTTTATTATTGTATTATTGATTTATTATGTTATATTTACTTGTGTTATTGTACTGTCTTATTGTTACTGTGTACACCGCTTTGAGTCACCCGCTGGGTCGAGTAAAGTGGTATAGAAATTAAACTTGAAAAATGAAATGAAATGTTCGCTCCAGTTTGGGATTTTTCCATTGCTTCCACACGTGACCGTGGCTGACTTCTTGGTTCTGAGCTGGGATCTCAGGAGCTGACGTAAGCACCGCCGGGCACCAGAAGTCACCCACTGTCACACTCCAGCTGCCAAATCGCAGCTGAGAAGTGAACGAAAAATCCCAAACCGGATGAACATGCTCCAAAAAGCCTCCCGCCACCCTGGGAAACGGTGGAGTCTGCCCGAAAACCTGGAAAAACATTGCTATTCCCACTGCCACCGTGGTAAGTGATGTGTTGCAACTTCTGGTGGTGGTGGGTGGGTCTAGAGGTGCCTGGGTGGCCACTGTGGGCCAGAATAATGATATGCATGGGGTGGATTAGGCCCATGGGCCAGGAATTGGGAACCCCTGGTATAAGAGGTGTGCCAGAATTGAAATTAATGTTTCTTCTCTCCTTGCCAACTGGCATAGAGATTTTGCAGCCATGTCCAGGTCAGATAAGGTTCAAGGCTGGATTAAATTTTTCTGGACAGTTTTATTACTGGAAAAGTGATGTCTAATAAGCTGAATATAACACTTTTTGTTCTGTTACATTTGTTGTATCTGTGCTTGTCTCTTATTCAGACAAAAAAAATTAAAAGCAAAGGTATGCTGACCTGTATCATGAATGTTTCCTTTTAGATACAAGCCAATCAAGTACTACATTTATTTCCACTCTGATATAGATGTGATAAGTCTTTTGATTACACTTATCTAATCAATATAAGTTCATATATTCCTACTGCTCATTTAAGTAGTTCAATTACATATAGAAGTATTCAGCTACTCACTTACATTTTATAAAGTTAACAATTACATTTTAAGCCATATATTCCTATTAAAATATGCGAAGTTGGATTTGTGTTATTCATTAATATGTCATAATCTCTTTTGAGTATATCTGCCAGTTATGCAATAGCCTAACTCTAAAGTAATGTATTATCCATACTTAATTTCAGTTACATATGATTGTTCAGTTAATTACTGATTTAAGCTATAAGTGATTTTCTGATATTTCTTATTATCCATTTAAGATTTGTACTTTTTATTTGTATTAATACACCATAGATGTTTGTAGTTACTCATATTCATATACAGTATGTAGTTAAATAAATTGAAAAAAGGAACTCTTGTTATCTTCATTGCCTCTAACCAACCATTATAAAAAGAGTATACACCTACAAAATAGCTTACGCACGCATGTTGGGATATAAAATGTATTGAGAGTTTGGAATTTTGGCAAAGAATCTAGAATCGATGATTTAAGAAACCATAGGATATGTATTTGCTGTGCCTCAGCACCTGAGCATAGGAAATACCTTCCTTACAGGAAGCACCATGGCAGAAATCCTTAAACCTGACACACTGAACGTATAGGATGAATTCAGACACACCATAATCCTGGTGACAGCAAACTGCATTCTACTCATAATTCCATGTCACTGTTTGTTTTCAACATTATCAGACATCTGATAATAAATAGCCTTCAATTTCAGAAAGATGTTTCTTTCTTACCAGTACCTACTGCTGAGCTGAAGAATCTCAAAGGTCTACCATTTAAATATATACTTCCTTTTTATAATAGTAATGTTATAGAATTCTGAACTAGACAAAGTCGCATTCCACACGCTAAGACAGATTTAGGAGTTTTATTTGTTAATATTTGGCCAAACAGATTCAGGAAAGCTTTACCAAGCTAAATTATTCCCTGAATGAATATACATTTTCAGAGCCATCCTTTTATAGCATAAAATTTGGAAATTTCTACACATTACATCACTATGGGATAAGCCAAAATTATTAATTAATCTTCTGACATTTCATTAAGTTCAGGTTAGATCATTCCGTAACTGTTATTTAGATCATGTCATATAAGAAACATGTCTCATGTCACATCATGTCATGTCACACAAATATTATTTACGGTTCCCTGTCAGCTGTACAAACTGTGCTGAACTTGTGGACACAAATCCTTCTGTTTACTTAGCCTCGTCATCAGTTCTGTATGATAGGTCAATCTGATCTGTTTAACTTTACAGAGTACTGAGAAAATAATTTTTACTTTTAAAACAGAATTAATATTGTCTTAATTTTTTCACCCCTATTTCATTCCCTCCTGATTTCTTGAAAATTATTAAAGTTTAATAACTTTTCACATAAACATTTCTATCATGTTGATTGCCGATTCCTCAAGCTTCAGCTGGGCATTTTGACAGCTTCTGGTCTGTGCCTAAACACCAAGCTGCCGTCTTCTCTCTTGCGTTGATTATTAAAGCAAAATCTATGCATTCCAGTCTTTCCAGGTTCTTAAACTGCAAGAGAAAAGATACTTTTGACAGTATATAGTTCTTTTTGGTTTTGCAAGAATCCATCTTATCAATGTTTAACTATAACCAGTCTCCTGGCTTAAAGCCATGTGTTGCCGTGGAGATGGGGAGGGCAAGCCTCCTGCACTGATTCACATATTGATTTCTACTGCAGTGACTGAGTTAATAATTTCCTTCTAGTGGGCCAGAAATTCAAGTGAGGAAATAGGATACTTTGTACAGAAGAGAGTTCTCATATCATGCATTGTTATTGGCTAAAAAAAACTGGACTTATTGATTTACTTTCATACAATTCCGCAATGCTTTCAACAATCCCACTTGCTTTCTCAACCTCTTCCTAACTGTGGATTAAATGAACTAGGATGATTCCACTAAGCCTCCCTGCTTTTGTAAGTGTTTTCTTACTGGCTTTTAATTTTATTTTTGTGTACTTCAGATGTTTTGTATTTTCAAGTCCTCAAATTCTTTAATCAAATACAACTCCTGTGTTTGTTTGGCTGTTTAAACATAGCTGTTTTTCGCTTTGCTTCTTCTGCTCCCTTTTGCCAACTGTGAGTCTTTTGTTTTCTGATTAATTGCAAGGGGTCTGGGCATTCTGGGCAGCTTTTGATACTGGCTTTGATTACTAACCCATAAATGTCCCTTGTTTTCCACATCATCTGGAGGGCATGGCCAGTATGTACCTGTACGTCTGCAGAAAAAATAAACTTCTTGCGCAGGCCTTCAAGTTCCTCTGGAGTTAGGCAACTGGCCTGTGACATTTACACTTTTATTTCTGCGTACTTTCACATACTGCCTGAAAAAATTGGGACAAGCCTAGTAGCCTTAGAGCTTGGGGTTAGCTATCAAGTGCTCAGCTGTTTGTTTGTTTGTTTGTTTTCTGGGATTTCCCAAATTCCTCTGGTTTCTTCAATCATCTCGTTCCTCTTGCTTGCAGTAAGCACACTTATTGTTGCCTCTTCTCAAAGCAAGGGAGATCATCTCAGCTCTTTTATATTCTCTCATATTTTCCTTCTTCTCTTCCTCCTGCTCCCTATTAAAGTAGACCTTCCTCGCAATTTGCACCAGTTCGCTTGTGTTCTTTCCCAATGCTCCTTCCAGCTTTTGTAACTTTTTCTTTATATCCGGTGCACTCTGTGTAATGAATCTTTCATTTAACATCTGGCGGTTTTCAGGATCTTCCATATTAATTCCTATGTTCACTTTATAAGCCTCAATTAACCTGGCTAAGAAACTTTCAGGGGATTCTTCTTTCTCTTGAATTATATTAGCAGGTTTGCTAAAATTGACAGGACCTTTTGCTGCTTCCTTTAAGCTTTCCAAAATCAAATATCTGTACTGTTGAAGACTTGTCCTGTGTGTTGAATCATTAGGATCCCAATTTGGGTTTTGTTCAGCAGCTGCCGCCATACGCACTATAGTCAGATTTGCGTCTGGGAAATTTTTACAAAGGATCCTGTCTTTTGCCAGTTTCAATTTTTCCTTATCTTCCATATAAAGGAGTGTATTTATTATTTGCTGCATATCACTCCATGTGGGGTTATGTGTCTGGACTATGGTTCAAATTAGTTCAATCACCTCATTCGGCTTGGTACTAAAAGGTCCATAATGCTGTTTCCAATTTAACAAGTCTGTTGTGGTAAATTGTACATATTGGAAGATTGACTGATTTACTTGTTCATCATCTTCCCTCGTATGGCTGGTTATCATTTCCCTCAATGGGGCCACTATCTCTTTTCTTTTTTTCATCATTGGCGTGTCATGTGCCATTGGGGTATTCGAAAGTGGCTCCCTTCCAGCTTCATTGTTATAGGGAGAAGATTGGCTGTACCTTTTGAATTTTTCTTCTCCCTGTTCAATTACATCTTTCAAGATCTCAGTTACTTTTCTTAGTTTTTCTGTGGTTGGGGAAGTCTCACTTCTGTCTGGGGTCTGAAATCTTCCTGCAGAGTGACTGCTTCCTGCATTTGCTAATGCAAGGTCTGGATAAATATGCGGAACTTGGCCATCTTGTGGCACTGATTTTGGCATGACATAAGGTGGAGGTCTTTGAAACAGAATTTCATCTTTTTCATTTATGTTTACAATTTTCAATCTTTCTTCTGCCTGTCATTCTATTTCTGGGGTATTTGGTGTTCTGACCACTTTCCTACCTAATTTAGATTTCTTATCTTTGGATTTCTTTTCCTTCATTAAATATGCTTTTACACATTCAGCCTGGCATTTTCGTAGCCAAGGTGGACATGGCTTCTTGAAATGCTACTACCACCACCCATTCTAAACTAAAACACTACCACTGGCCTGGGGCGCCCGAAAGATCAAGGGTCACCATCAGGAAAACGCAATGGTTTAACCACCCACACAATATAAATTTTACACACACAAAAATCAGGTTCGCCGCCCTGATTTTTCCAGGAACACTGGGTTACCGCCCGTGGTTCATTAAGGACTTAGGAATCGCCGTCCCATCCCCTTGAAGGTGATCAAGCTCCACTTCCACTTCTCAAATGAGTGGACACACATAAGTATACTTATACAGTTTCATACAGTTTCCTACAATTTTATACTTGCCTGCAGGCTTTTGAAAATCCACCTTCTAGAGTTCTCTGTCTGTCTTAGCCTTCCGGATCCTTGACTGGTCTGTTTCTTCTGATAGTTACTCGTCACCTCTTCACTGATTTCCTAGAGTAGATCAAAGGTCTACTATGCCGGCATTTTAGGTTATCCCTGAAGAGGCGTCATTTTATCCCATCAAGAACAGCTGTCTAGTTTGTCAAGTCAGTCCCGGGCAGAGTTCACCAAAAATGTTATGGAATTCTGAACTAGACAAAGTCGCATTCCATACGCTAAGACAGATTTAGGAGTTTTATTTGTTAATATTTGGCCAAACAGATTCAGGAAAGCTTTACCAAGCTAAATTATTCCCTGAATGAATATACATTTTCAGAGCCATCCTTTTATAGCATAAAATTTGGAAATTTCTACACATTACATCACTATGGGATAAGCAAAATTATTAATTAATCTTCTGACATTTCATTAAGTTCAGGTTAGATCATTCCGTAACTGTTATTTAGATTATGTCATATAAGGAACATGTCTCATGTCACATCATGTCATGTCACACAAATATTATTTACGGTTCCCTGTCAGCTGTACAAACTGTGCTGAGCTTGTGGACACAAATCCTTCTGTTTACTTAGCCTCGTCATCAGTTCTGTATGATAGGTCAATCTGATCTGTTTAACTTTACAGAGTACTGAGAAAATAATTTTTACTTTTAAAACAGAATTAATATTGTCTTAATTCTTTCACCCCTATTTCAGTAAAACAAAAGATTTATTGGGCTACAAAGCAGTAATGAGTATCCAGACCATATCACATACTCCCTTATGTAATTCAAAGTCATAATGAGTTATTAAAGAAATCATATTCACAGGCTAAATTACTGTAACCCACATAAATATGTAAAGGAAGATTAATGGTTATGGAAAATAACCAAGATTGGTGTCACCAGACTGAGGCTTTGGGGCATTATCGCTTCATTTCAAGTGGAACTTGAAACAGAAAGACTACTTATTTATTTAACCAGAAACAGGAGGTGGTTTGATGTTTTCGATATAATGCACTATAATTAAAATTATATCGCATGTTGAAGGATAGACATTGCTGGAAATCATTGCAGCTATTTTTACAATAATATGAATACTATCAGCATATATCGATAGCACCATAACGAAGATAATTGTAAAGGTGAAGTCAAGATCCACCAAAATGATCACGAGGACTGAGTAACTCTCACATGAGAAAGGATCACAAGATAGTGATAATTGTAGCTTTTTTAAAAAATCAACCAAATAAAAAAGAAATTGATATTATACTAATACAGACATGAATCTGAATAAGTAATAGAATCTGAAGCCAAAAGAATGATGGTACTTAAAATATACTATGAAATATAGTTATTGTCATTAGTGAGGACTATTTTAAGAGGTAAAGAGTGCTGCTGGACAATTTATTAGAAGAGAAAGATATCAAAGGGACTACAGTGGCTTAGTGGTTAAGACAATGAACGTGATGACTGGAAAGTCAGCAGATCTAGACTTGAGTGCTGCATGACAGAGTGAATT